>OV651814.1:104534516-105030054 GCA_927349885.1 Psylliodes chrysocephalus
TCAGAGAAAACAGTAAGACATCTTAATATATCCTATTTCACCAACAAAAATGTAGAATAATTATTAATCTCACATCAAACGAAAAAAAGTCATTTTAGGATGTACTAATAGGTTTTAACTTAAAAACTAAATAAAATGTATATTGCAACTGTGTTTAAATAAATGAATATTTTTATACCTGACTATAGCACCATACAAACATTTTTTTAGATCATAATGATCTGCATAACACAAAATAGTCAAAATCCACAATATTTAAGTTGTTCTAGTATTGTTTTAGCATAACGATGTAAACTCCAATAATAAATATTCACATTTTTTTGGGACGTTTTTTAAGGAAATTAAAAAAAAACATGAATAATGTGAATACATGAATTTTATTGATTGTCACGCAATGTTTGATCAGGACACATTAGAACCAACAGTTAGTGGTAAAATTTTGGCTCAAATCTTATTTAATTGTATTAAAAAAATTAATTTATATCCCGATAAGTGTATAGGAATTGGAACTGATACTTTCAACTTAATGCTTGGTGAACAAAAAGGAGCCGTTAAGTACTGAATTAAAAAAATTAACTAATGCACTTAAAAGTCCTTGTGCCAGCCACTCATTAAATTTATCTATTTCAAAAAGCTCAAATGTTCAAGGTGTTAGAAATGCCGTTGGCGTTATAAAAGAGGTAAATGCATTTTTTAAAGCTTCGCAAAAAGAAATTTTCTTCTTAAGCAAAAGTTAGATGGCCATAGTCAGCTTAAAAGTCTTTGTGAGACCAGATGGGTTGAAAATTACTATTCAAATCATTGTAGACCTTCTTGATATTATTTCCCACTGGAAAGATCGGGACGCCTCTTCAAAAGCAGAATGTTTTAGCTTTGACTGTAAATTTAAGTAAAATATTGCAAAAGAAGTCAATTGATAAACACTATGTTACTACGCTTACACAAAATGTTATCACCATTTTAAAAGAAAGACGTCGAAATTCCGAAACTTATTTTAGGACCATTTTTACTTTAGTGTCAGTTATTCATAAAAAATTAGATTTAGAAATTATCAAACCAAGAGTTACTCTAAGACAAACGCTTCGCCCCAATATATCTGCAGAAAATAACGAATCTTATTTTAGACTTAGCATCTATATTCCTTTGTTAGATAATATATTGCAAGATCTCCAATTTCGTTTTAACGAGGAATCTTTGAATCAATATATTTTTTCCTTCCATTTTCAATTCAAAAACGGATACTGAAATTAGTCAGTCGATTGAAGTAGTTGCGGAATATATAAGCAAATTTGAAAATAACCAAAACAGAGATTTAATACTTTTAAAATTAAAATCTGAATTCAGTATTTGGAAAAGCGTAAAAAAAGCGATACAGATGGTATCGGTTTATATTCGCCTTGCGATGAAAATATATTTCCTTTATTAAAAAAATGCATACAAGTTTTGGTCACTCTACCCGTTAGTGTAGCTTCAGCTGAAAGAAGCTTCTCTCTGCGGCGCCTTAAAACCTGGCTTCGTTCAACAATGGGTTAGGATAGATTAGTTGGGCTATCACTTCTGTGTATACACAGACATTCAAGTAAATGTAGACCATATTATAAATAGATTTGCAAATAATAAAAATAGACGACTTGATTTTACGTTATAATTTTTTTCATTTCATATTTTCTGGTCATGCGAGTATGTTATGCCCAAGAAAATATTTTTGTTATGTTTTCATTTACAAGCTTTCGTGTTATTAAAGTTTTTAAAATGTGTTTAATATTTATTATAATGTAAAAGTTATTCTTTTTAAATTTACTTGTATTATGGTTTTTGTTTGTTTTGTTTTTAAATTATATCAGAAATAAAGTCAATATCTTCACTACCCCCCCAAACTTAAACTCTGGATGCGCCACTGATTATTAATATTATTATTTTTTTGTGTCATCGGCTTCAACTACTATGATTATTTCGCCTCATGTTCTGTGTAGGCTTTGTTACTGTTTCCCAGCGCTACTTTAGGAACAGCACCGTTAATTAGAACCCAACAGTGAATGGCCGAGTGGGGAATCCTACCAAAAGGCATCAGAATTAATTTTAAATAATTAAATGAAAAAATCCCGGCTAACCGTGGGTTTCGAACCCGGGACCCTTGTATCCGCAGGCAGAGACTACCACTGAGCCACCCACCCGTCTTATATTATTAATATTAATTTTAAAATTTGGTATTTTTCTCTTTATCTATTTCTGAGTTATCTGCAACATTCTAAATTTGTACTTTTTCTCAAAAAAAAAAAATTATGTATGGAGCAATAATTAGAGAGAATGACATAACAAACAACTTTTAATTGAACGATTTTCTAAAAATTTAGATTTTTTCTTTTCATCAAATTTCTCGAGTACGGGCCATTTTAGGGAAGAAATGAATTACTTTTTATTTAAATTATAAAGAGACATATTATTGTTTGGATGGTTTATTTTAAACATTTTGGATTAGGGTACGGCCTCCGAGCTGAATTCGGATCACACTTTGTTTATATCCCGAAATATTTTAAAATTTTGGTAAGCCTGGAGCTAGCCGTAGTGTTGCTTTATTTATTCTAACGATTTTTGTGTGTAAACATTAAAAATTGTTTGTCAATAGCAAAACTACGGCTTACTCCAGACTTACCAAAATTTCAAAATATTTCGAGATATAAACAAAATGTGATCCGAATTCAGCTAGGAGGCCGTACCCTAATCCAAAATATTTAAAATAAATTACTCACACAATAATATTTCTCTTTATAATTGAAATAAAAATTCATTTGAAATTTGATGAAAATCATTACATGATGTTTCCATGCCGTTTTGTAGCTTGTCTTTCAAACAATCAAATTACCGATTTTATAAAAACTCCGACATAGGTGTATAGTCCAAAAATAAAAATATAAACACCACTATATTAATAAAATATTAGATTTTTATAAAACTAATGTACGAACCCCAGCAGAATATTTTCTGTCAACTCGATTTTTCATTCAATGACCCTTAACAACAAACGGAAGAGGCCACCGTGTTATCTACGAACCGTTTATATCATTGACCCTGTCAACACGTATTCGGTGGCCTTACTTTTTAAGCTCGATTTTGTCGCTTTAAACCGCGTAATGCCGCGCGGACTTAATCGAAAATTATATCAACCGAAAGTGAAATTTCTCCTGTGTCCAGTGATATAGTTACTTTTCAGAAACATATTTTATGGTGTGAAATAAGTGCATCTGATTATTGGAGCATTCAGTTTGTTTGGTGTTTTTTGTACACTTTTTATGCTCCTACTTATCGGTGAAGTAAAAACTCTCATCAGTAACTGCTGAAGATTTTATTTCAAATACATTTCTTTTACCAGTGGCGTATCGTCTCCATTTGCCAATGATTTTTGTAACTAATGGATCCAATCAATTTTAAATGTTGTAAGAATAAGGTATTTAACAATCTGTATTGTATCGTTTGCTTTGATGTTTTTCATCCTTCTTGTATTGAAAGAAAAAAACACTTTAAAGAATTAGGCGGTTGTAAAATTTACTGTTCCCAAAACTGCGAAAATAAAGATAATTATAAAAAAGAGGAAACAGATAAGTTATATGAAAAGATTGACTCATTAAAAAAGGAAAATTCCGAAAAAAATATATTACTACAGAAAAATGAATATGATAAAAATGAAGAAATTGAACAAATGCAGGCAGTAATTAATGAAATAAGTAAAACCTTGGAAGAAAAAAATAATCACATTAAACGATTAAATAAAAGAACTCGTGATTTTGAAAATGAAGCTCTGGAATTAGAAAGAGAAGACGTTGAAAAACTAAAGGAACAAATAAATGTAATAAATGATTTGAACAAACAAATCTCAGATTTTCATGAGATGCAGAAATTACATAAAAGTGAACTTCAGAATAAAAATGATAAAATTGTGTCTTTGGAGGATGAGATAAAGGATTTGGATAGGATAAGCAGGCAAATGTTGGAAAGTATTAAACTTTTAGAAGGTGAAAATGCTAGATACAATTGGGAATTGAAAAATCTTACACATGATATTAACAAGTTCTCTAATACAACCCACAAACGTGTTGAATCAACAAAAAATATTAATGAATTAGCCCATGAAGTAACCAAACCAATGAATGACATAACAGTGACGCGCCGAGGGGATAAAGACAATAAAAATAAAATTTTAATTTTGTGTGATGAGGGGGGTAGAAATTTGGGTAGATTATTAAATTTGCAACTTAAGGATAAATATAGTATAGAAACTATTATTAAACCTGGCGCCTGCCTTAAAGATGTGATTGAATACATAGATCGACTAACAAAAACATTTACTTTAAATGATTTTGTTATTATTCAAGCTGGTTTTAATGATTTTCTGTATCATAATTACCCTTCTTTCAAACTGTTAAATTTTAAATTAAAACAATGTCTTAATACCAATTTAATTCTGACTACAGTTCCTTCTAAATTGCCGAAATATGAATTTTTCATTAATAAGTTTAACGATAAACTAATAAATTATATTATAAGACTTGATAAATGTGTTGAAAAAAGCAAGGTATCAATAGTAGATGTGAATAATAAGGATGGGTATAGTATTAGTAAAAAAATATTAGCATTTAGATTATCAAATTTAATTAACAATGACAAAAAAAATGGTACTTTGATCCACATAACATGTAATAATGTAATTTGTGATGTTACAAATACTGAAACTTCTAACAAGAATTTAAATGACAATGTTATAGATATAACAAATGACTTAAATGTAGGACTAAATAGCGATGTAAATTTTGTCAATTTAGCCGACGAAATGTCAATAACATAGATACTAAAAGTGTTTATTTATCACATAAGGATCCTGTAAAAAGTATTTGTTATGATATATTTTTGTGTAATATTGAAGGATTGAAACAACATAAACTTGATAACCTTATATCGGAAATCAATCATTTCTCTATAAATTTTGTCTGCTTAACAGAAACATGGGTATCTAAACAGGATATAAAAACATTTCATTTTCCAGGTTATAACCTAGCTAGTTGTTTTAGTCGCTCATTGTATCAACGAGGTGGTGTCTGCATATGGTCCAAAGAACATCTCATAATTGAATCGATTTCCTTTGAAGAATATTGCATAGAGAAGGAAATAGAAATATGTGGTATAAGGTGGATATTCAATGGCGATACATTTATAATTCTCTCATGTTATAGGTCACCTAGCGGACATCCTACAACATTTTTATCCAATCTTAACTTAATTCTAAATAAAATTTATCAGCCCAAGTATTTCATAGTTCTCTCTGGGGATTTTAATCATACCTCTATGAACTCAAATCAAAGCTTTGCCTTTGAACAGTTAGTCACATCATATGGGCTCATCCCAAAAAATTTTACTCCTACTCGAACTACCAAAACATGTAGTAATGTACTTGATCAGATTTACACAAATTACAAAGATACTGTAGGAATCGTAACTTTAAATACAGACTCAGATCATGACAATTTCCTGTTAAAATTCAATAAGCTAAAACTAAAAACCAATCCTAGCTCATATCAAAGTCGATTAATGGGAGAGACTAACATTAACGACCTAATAACATACCTTTCCAAAGAAAACTGGAATGGGATATATCAAGAAAATACTACCAACTCAAAATTCAATGTGTTTCACAATACTTTAACATACTATTTTAACGCTAGTTGCCCTTTAAGACAAATAAATGCTTCTAGATTACCACCTCGCTGTTGGGTAAATAAGTACATAAAAGAGTCCTCTAATAAATTAAAAGATCTATTTCAATTGAAGAAAAAATTCCCCGAGTTGCATGAATGTTATCATCATGCTAAAATAAAAAAAATCATAGAAAGCTTGTTCAAAACACGAAATCCGAATATTATAATAATAAAATTAAGGATTCGGCAAATAAAAATATAGCAACATGGAAAGTCATAAATGAACTACAAGGTAAGACAAAGACAACAAAGAGTATTTCAATTCACAACGATGGCAAAATTATTGAAAACCCAACAACTATAGCTGATATGTTCAATCAGTTTTTTACTTCGATTCCATATGAAACAATTAACAGAATCTCAACTCCAAAAACAAATCATAAATATAATAACAATAAGTCACCCACAAAGAGCTTTTTTACTTCTTATGTCTCTGAATCAGATGTAAACACAGTCATAAAACAAAAAATCAAAAACAAACCATCCAGCGGTTTTGACGATATCTCTGGAAACTTGATAAAGAAAATCGCAGAATATATTTTAACACCACTAACTCATATAATTAATTATTCCCTGGAAGAAGGTATTTTTCCCGAAAGATTAAAAACATCTATAGTAACGCCTATATTAAAAAGAGGTAACCCGCACGATATGTCTAATTATCGACCTATCTCAATGACTTCTACTCTTTCAAAAATATTCGAATACATAATGCTGGAGCAACTAATGAAATACCTTAACTTAAATCAGATTATATCTGAATCTCAACACGGATTCCGTCCTAAATACTCTACAAATACAGCCATTATCTCCTTATACGAAAAAGTGCTTCAATCTATTGAGTGTAGTGGGGGTTCGGCTGGGATTTTCTGTGATCTTAGCAGAGCCTTTGACTGTGTTCAGCATGATGTTTTATTAAATAAACTTCACTCATCTGGAATTAGAGGCAATCAAAATAAATGGTTTGAAACATATCTTACAAATAGACCCCAAATGGTTAAAAGTAACAACTCAGGAAAACAGTGTTTCTCTCAAGAAATAATAAATAATATAGGAGTGCCCCAAGGGTCAGTGTTAGCTCCCATACTTTTCACAATCTATGTAAATGAACTTCCAGAATTACTTTACCATGCATTCACAATTCTCTATGCAGATGATTCGACTTTCTTGTTTTCTGATCCCATTGAAGAACAATTGAAAAATAAAATCGATAGGTCAATTAAAATATTCTCGGAATGGGCTAGTAATCTCTCATTATTATTTAATATTACAAAAACTAACTACATTTATTTCCATACATACCAAAATTCTAATATACCTTGTCTAGATATGTCTGTAAACAACACACACATAAATACAGTTGATTCCACAAAATTTCTAGGAATAACATTCGATGAAAATCTATCGTTTAAAACTCACTGTCAAAATTTAGCGACAACCTTAAACTCACAATGTTTTCAACTTCGTAACCTTAAATGCATTTTAAAACCTCACCATCTTCGTCAAATTTACTTCGCAAATGTACATTCTAGGTTGATTTATGGTATCTGTGTATGGGGCGGATCGTCCCATGCTAATGAAGTATTTATATCTCAGAAGAGAATTATAAGATGCTTGGCTGGTATTCTACCAACAGATTCCTGTCGCCCTCTATTTAAAAAACTTAAAATCCTTACCGTATTCGGAGTATATATTTTAGAACTTTTAATATACATATATAAAAACAAATCGAATTTTAAACGTAATAGCGACTTTCATTCATATAGCACCAGGAACAAAGATGAACTTGTTCCTCTGTTAGCACAGCTAAATATTTGTGCTAAGTCACCAACAATTCTTGGAATAAAATTATTCAATAAACTGCCACAGAGCATAAAAAATGAATCAACATTAAAAACATTTAATTATCGAATAAAACAACAGCTTTTAGAAATATGTCCATATTCAGTGCAAGAATATTTTCAATATAAATTTGTACCACATGCTTCACCACCAAACTGTTCTAGATAAATTTATACAAATGCCCCTTTTCGCCTACCATTCTACGTTTGTCTCTTCTATATTTGTCTGTATTGTTTTGTTTAATTACTTTTATTTATTGTATACACCTTTATATTTATAATTCTGACGTGTCCAATAACATTATAACTGTTTAAATGGATTAATAAAGAATAGAATAGAATGATAGGCCCTCGGGGTTGCTATACTGTCAGTTCCCATTTGCAGCATTTTGACAAGTCGTTGGAATTAGGCATTCTAACGACCTGTCCAAATGGCTACCAGTGGGTAATGACAGTTTAGATATGGCAACCCTGTTGTCATTAACAGGGTCAATGATACATACAGTATGGTTCAAATGAAAGGAATAAATTCATTATAATGGAAGTAGTTGGTTTTTCGAAAAAATGCTCGGACAGGTCAATTTTGTTTACTCAAAGCGCAATTTTTGAAATAGAATTTAATTTTCCCCCACTTCTCATTTTTGGGCAGTGACGTCATTGACAATTTTTTTAAATAGTAACCCCAATTTTTTTTTCATGATTTTGATAGATCTTGCAATTTTCTTCTCGGAAATATAATATTTGAAATATCTGACATAACAATTTTTTTTGAATAAAAGTCATTTAAAGATCAGATACATAAATTTTATTTTATTTTGAAACACATTAAATAAATAAAAGATTATTTGTAATTAAGTGCTTCATCTAAAAAAATAATAATAATAATAATAAAAAGAATTTAATGACAATTTCACAAATTCTTTTTTATTATTATTATTATTAATAATAATAATAATAATATTATTATTTTGTTTAATTAAGCACTCAATTACAAATAATTATCTTTTATTCATTTATTGTGTTCTCAAAATAAAATAAAATTTATGTGTCTGATCTTTAAATGACTTTTATTCAAAAAAATTGTTATGTAAGATATTTCAAATATTATGTTTCCGAGTAGGAAATTGCAAGATCTAACAAAATCAAGAAAAAAAAATTGGGGTTACTATTTAAAAAAATTGTCAATGACGTCACTACCCAAAAATGGGAAGTGCGGGAAAATTGAATTCTACTTAAAAAATTGCGCTTTGAGTAAACAAAATTGACCTGTCCGAGCATTTTTTCGAAAAACCAACTACTTCCATTATAATGAATTTATTCCTTTCATTTGAACCATACTGTATATAGTTATATAGATTGCTCAAAGCTGGTCGTTTACGAGCGGCCATATTGCCTGGCAAATATTTATTAATTTGAATCGGTTTAGCAAAAATGTGTTTTAAAACCAATTTTTAGCCTTTAGATATTTAAAAAAAAATAATTGCTCACATTTTTACTTCAAAGCATACGCTTATGTTTATTTTGAAAAATATGGATAATCAATCTATGTAACTATCTATTTCATTGACCTTGTCAAATCACCAGGCCTACAGGGTTGCCATAATTTTGCAATATCATAACCCGTCAAAACCCACTGGTAGCCATTCAGTTTGGAATGCCTAATGCCTAATATTTAATATGACACTGTCAACAAAATGACACAAAATTAATTAAAAAAAAAAAAAAAAAATACAAGATGGCCAAACTTAGCATTTATGAACCAGCATATTGAATATTACAATGATAAAATAATAATTATAATAATAATAATAATAGTATAATATAATATAATATAATAATATATAAATGATAATGATGATAATGATGATAATAATTTTAATAATAATTTTAATAATAATTTTAATATTAATAATAATTTTAATAATAATTTTAATAATAATTTTAATAATTTTAATAATAATTTTAATAATAATTTTAATATTAATAATAATTTTAATAATAATTTTAATAATAATTTTAATAATAATTTTAATAATTATTTTAATAATTATTTTAATAATTATTTTAATAATTATTTTAATAATTATTTTAATAATTATTTTAATAATAATTTTAATTTTAATAATAATTGTAATAATAATTTTAATTTTAATAGTAACTTTAATAATAATAATTTTAATAATAATTTTAATAATAATTTTAATAATAATTTTAATAATAATTTTAATAATAATTTTAATAATAATTTTAATAATAATTTTAATAATAATAATAATATTATTACAGTAAAATTAGATAACAAATTCGTTTCCAGCGACCTCAAAAACCCTTGATTATTTCGTTGGACACATAGTATAAATCGTTGGACACATATCGTAGTACGCTTTAATAATAGAGAGATACTGCAAATTTCTATAACGTCCGCCATTAATAATGACGTAATTAGAGGCAAATAAATTCCATGGTAAAATAAGACCTGAAGTTTTGACCTCTCCTGCCCTTAAACATCCACAATTAAGGACATGCTCAATCTTTAATAAAGTCAGTTCTAGAACGTAAAATATTTGCGCTGTCAAAATAAGAGCGGCGCCAATAGTGACTGACCATAAGTGAACTTGCAATAACTCCAATAAATTCAGCCAAAAGAAAATAATTTAAAATCTGCACATTGGCCCTAGAACTATTAGATATCTAAAAATGGAAATAATTCCAAATTCAAATGTGACCAAGATGTAAAATAAAGTCAAATAAAACTCAAAGTTATGTGTCACAAAAATACGAACGGTCGTTTTTTTCTTGAAAACAACAATTGGCTAAGGTAGGTACTGAATTACATCAAAAGAAAAAGCAGAGAGAAATTATTTTCAACACTACCTTTAAGATTGTCTAATTCTTGCTGATGAGTCCTAATAAGGACGAAACCGGACCAAGAATGACTTTCTTCTTAGTAACAATTTGTTTTAAACATCGAGGGACATAAACGGATAAACATTTTTACAAACGAATTCACATCTTTTTGTCTCGCATCGTGTAGGTGTATTCGAAATAATTTAACTGTTATGCCCTCGATGTTTTTAAAAAATATATATTTGTGAGCGCACCGATGGAAAATATTATTTTCCGAAACATATATTGTGATTTTAAATAAAAAAAATTTAGTGATCGATATACCTAACTGAAGAACTTTATTTATTTATAAAAAATTCTACCACGGTCAAGAAATTATCCTCTTTATATTTTGTTGTTTTTATTACAATACTTTTATTTTAAAATTAATATTTTTCAGGGAAATTAAACAATGTTTTGATGAGATAAATGAAGATGAAAATTGCAGAGCTGTTATAATATCTGGAGAAGGAAAAATGTTTACTGCAGGTGAAAATTTATAAACCGGTTAGTAGGGCACCTACAGGGCCTTTGTGCAACTGTCATCATGTAGGTATGTGTGAGGGACATCCGAAAAGTTCAACTGACAGGTGACATGACAGATGGTTGACCTACGATAACATAATGAGGGAATTGGAGGAGCATGAGGGAATTGGGGGAGCATGAGGGAAAGGGTATCACTGTATTAGTTGGCAGATAACGTACCTTACAGTTAACGTTGACAGGTGACATTAGAGCTGGCCTTCTAGGATATAACAAACTGGCCGTCTATTCTCGAACTTGGACGATGTGAGCGTTCCTAGAGAAGTGAACGATCACATCCTACAGCGTTTCTCTCGACATGGTTTGCCAGTAATTTTGAAACCCGGTGAACGTCCTTTCTTTCTTTTCAAAAATCTTTATTTACAATACGGTATTTTTTAAAGCTATAACAGACGAGGCCATTATCGA
Organism: Psylliodes chrysocephalus; assembly: GCA_927349885.1. Taxonomy (NCBI): domain Eukaryota; kingdom Metazoa; phylum Arthropoda; class Insecta; order Coleoptera; family Chrysomelidae; genus Psylliodes; species Psylliodes chrysocephalus. Next base: position 104,545,942 of record OV651814.1, read on the forward strand.
TATCTTGGCCGTGATTTCCAATAGTTATTATTCCCAATATTGATATTTACGTGACTACTCCTTGTTAATTCAACAATGTAAGTCTATTTAGCCTGCTAACTAGATCGATAATTGACATTTTTGTCAGATTTTAATTGTCTGTCTTCCCTAAAAAAACAGTTGAAAAAACAGTGTTGTCCTTGTTTGTAAGTACATTTTATTAAACTTTTATCTATATACATATTTAAATCTACATTATAAAAATTATTATAGTAAAGAGATCTTCTTTACTGCCTCTCTTATGGTTCCAAGTGGGCCTGGGGCGGATGTTCTGCCTTTTCTGTGACTTCAGATGTTTGGTATTTGTGTATAACGAGTCGACTCCTTACCAGGTGGTATTCTTAGACTGTTTTTATGCAAAGAGCGGTGAGTGTGTTGAGTAAATGTTATTACGCCTCATGGGCATGTCATGGGTCATGATGTTGTACAAATAGGGTGATAGTACTGAATCCTGCTGTACTCCAGCTTCCGCTGTGTAAGATCATCTCCTAATGTTATATGAAAAGTTCTGTTCTGTAGATACGACTGCATTATTTTTATAATGAAAAAAAAAATAGTTATTAACAATCATTTGGTTTATCAGCCCGTTGGTCTAGGCGGTGTCAAACGCCTTGTCAAGAGCCACTAGTACTGTTTGTTTGTGATCATTAAAGGTCTTTTTGGCGTAATATGCTATATTAAGGATTTGTACAACAGTACTGTGGTCCTCCCTGAAACCGTACTGTTCCATCGGCTTGATATGTTTGTCAATGTTACGCAGTCGTGCTAGTAATATTCTGTCTATGATTTTAGATATGCCAGATAAAAGCGATATGATAATAATATAATAATAATATAATATAATATAATATAATATAATAATAATATAATATAATAATAATATAATTAATAATAATAATACTCTTCCTAATTCACCCCTTACGAGTGAATTTTAACCCCAAAAGCTGAGCTTGTCCGGGGAAAGAGACGCCTATTATTATTATTTGCCGTGGCGCTCCGGGGCGACTTAAAGATGATTGATGGTACCATTTGACTTACAGGTGAGGAAAACCCGGAAAATCCCACCCACCATCATAATAGACTATAGTTGTCCACCTCTTTAGGCCTTTTGTTCCCTTTTTGGAATGATTCCGAATACACGTTCACACGATGTAAAACAAAAAGACGGGGTCTCTGTTATTTTAAAATATTTGTAATCGTCCTCATATTTTATTAAATATTGACTGACACCAGAAGATGGAACTGTGTTTCAGAAACACAAGTAGTGCCTGTACTTAAATTTTATAAAAATAATAAAACCGACCGAATAAACCAGTGAACTTTTTATTAATATAAAATTTTATTACGGTCAGGAAATTATCCTATTTCAAATATTATTTATAAGTTAATTTTCTTTAATGTAAATACTCTCTTTATACAAGATCACCCAACGAAAACTTGACATGGGGGTTTTGTGTATTAATATCGTGGATATTAAAAAAACGCTGGACATATCGATTTTAGTTTGAAGGAGGACATATTTTTATCATATTAACTGTCATACGTTACTAACCAATGTAATTTAAATAGAGAAAGTACCAAGGATGACACGTCATTCAAAAGATAATTTTAAGAAGAATTCGGCAATATTTATTGCATTACTTTTGATTTAACGCTCGCTAGCGGGATACAAAACTGTTACGTATTGTAAAGTGTGGCACTTCATTTGAAAGCTAATTTTATTCGAAATTTAATGCGTAGCATAATTTTTTTATTTTGGTTGAATACGATAAAGTTTATATTTCTTAACTTTTGAATTATGCACTTATTTAAGATCTTGTTTCATTCAATTATGTTTTGTTATGTTGTTTATACGGCCCGACCGCGTTGTAACGTGAATAGAAATATATTCTCTAAACTGGATAATCAGTTATAGACCATTACGCCTTAAGCTGCCACTATGGTAATTTAATTAAGTTAGTAGCATCCATCTATTCGCTCAGTGCGAAGTCATGGAAAGGGAAGCAAAAGCGATACTAGCGCCAGCTGCGGATAATTCGTGCATTTTAGGGCGATATTTTGTAATTTTGGCATATCAAATAAACGTATACATTTTATTTTTTTCAAAAAAGTAGGTAAAAACAATACAAAAAGCAACCGGAGTTACTGTGTTGAAAATTGTACAAATACTAGCAAAAAAGACAGCAAAACAGTAGCAAAGTGGAAATTAAATCAAAGAAATAAATGGATAGGTGTACAATAAGAAGAAAAATTACCATTCTTTTTGTAATAATAACACTAATGCTGGAAATAGTAGACATCAGAAACTTGAAAGGTTTTAAATAAACATTAAATTATCATTTTACGATGTTCTTTAATATCCCTTTATTCTTAAATGTTCATTCAGCAAGGACTAGATTTCAAGATTTCTGCCTTTGATTATTATATGTGGCTGGAATGCAATTTTGTGACTTACTGATGGGAAACCAGTTTTAATCATTCATTCTATGTTTTCTTTCGAACAAAAATGAAAATATAAATAACGATCCTTTTTTATACATTTTAACTTCACGCTATTATTAAATGGTATTTTTTATTTTGACAGAATAGGCTAATTCTTCAATGTCAACTTATTAGACTTAGGCAACTTCTCATACATTTTCTAGTAAATACTGTTGCCTGCCTATATTTTATTATTGATTTTTATTGATTGATTATAAATAATTTTCTTTAATTTAAGCGATATAAATATATAATAATAATAAATTAATGTTTTACTTGTTTTACAAATCCATATATTTTTATTAAAACTAACATATATACTTTTTAATTACGAATTCTATTAAAAATTGTATTTGTCAGTATACGCAGACATAGTCCATTAGCACCAAAACGAATTGGCGCTGCTGTCGCGCACGGAGCGAATATGACAGTTCAGGATTCATTATACAATAAAAAAAAAATATTTGACAAAAGCAAGAACATGAGATCGATGTATAATAAATTAATATTATTTAAAGATCAATAAAGTAAATTCTCTTTTATTAGAGAGATATTGCAAATTTCTATGACGTCAGCCACTATAGTGACAACGCAATTAAAGGCAAATAAATTCCATGCTAAAATAAAACTTATTGCAAACTTGAAATTTTGACATTAGAGTCCTTGTCCTTATACATATTTCTAACCTCATTTTAAAAAATTTAAATTACAGTTCCTCTTGTTGTCTATAATAGTACATAATATTAAAGAGGAATTAGAAACTATCATTTTAGAAGGTTTAGATGTCGATGATATTAAATATTTAATACTAAAAAACTTCGAATTGATAAGAATGTCGGCGAGCGCACGTGAAATATATAAAGTCGCCACTATCTGCTGCCCTTAAACATCCACAATTAAGGATAGGCACAATCTTTAATAAAGTCAGTTCTAGAACATAAACGATCTGCGCATGCTCATGTCAAAATAAGAGCGGAGCTAATAGTGATTGAGCTTAAGTGAACTTGCAATATCTCTCATTGTTATTTTTACTTGATTATACAGAATTCGTTTTTAAAGTGGTAGCGGATGATATCTCCGTTATTATAGAAGCTAGCAAAAAAGTTATTTACCATATAGTGTCGGCTATTGAACACTTTGAGTATTATTCATATAAGTACTCATACTCCAGATAAGTACTTTGCTAATGTCGAAGTGAAAACTACATAGAGCATTATTTCGCGCAGGAAACGAATAATATCACCGTGACCATACAGCGAAAGATACCCCCACGCTGCAGGCACACGATTGTCTGTTTTCATTTGAATTACATAAAAGAAAGCTAATCGGTAATTTAAAACAAAATGTAGGCTAATCTTAAATTGACTTTCTAATATTTTAAATCATCCACAGTATTTTCCGTAAATAATTAAATCAAATAATTACCGATATATAAGTACAAAAACATTTTTTCCCTTCTAAGAGTAAGCTTATGTCAAAAAAACTTACAATATTATAACGAAAGGAGGTAACCTATTTCTAATAAAATAAAATTATTTATTTTATTTTGGTGTGGTCGTAGAAAAATTTTTGTGTGTAATTCGAGCAGAAAATCCTTTAGCAGTTTTGAGAGATTTATTTCTTTTTTTCTGTCTCAACTGCCAAAGTGCTATTTTCTGCTTTTAATGCACAAATAGCTATTTTGTTACAATAATTAAACTAATTTTGCTAACTGAAGTCAAAAAATAAAATTCGCGCAGCGGCAAATGCTTTCTATGTTACCTCTACCCTTTCTAACCTCTTTAGTCAAAATAAACAATTTTTTTATTTGATTTTCTTTATTACATTTTTGCCCAACTAGCAGAAAGTTAAATTTCCCCTAGCGGCCATATTTAATTTAGAACCACTCTAATTTTTTTTGAGGTCTGTTAAAAAAAAAAGAGAAAAAGCGTCACTTTGCTTATTTTAGCCGTCTACATACAGGTCATAATATTTAATGTCTGTGTCACTATCTTCTATGGAAGGTTCAGGTACCGTTATTGAATACAGGTAAATTGTAATAATAATGATGAAAATCATCAGGTGTAGCACCTGATTTACAAAATTTCAATAAATCTTTCTTTTTTTGGCATTACTAATGTCTTGCACTTTTTTTTCAGAGCTTTTATTTCACCCTTTCAGGCATCCCTCTGCCGGTATGGCTTGGGTTTTTTTAAGCAATGCGAAACGTTGGTGTTTCGGTGATACAAGAAGTGCTTCTGGTCATTTTAGCGCGAACACAATATGGAGACGAGCGTCTGCATCTTCGATCGTTACAGCTTGACCAATCACTTGTTAAGGCTTGAGCAATCAATAATTCACCACGGCGATTCGAGTATAACTTATTATCATCTATTGCTTTTTGAAGGTTAGCTGTATCGTGGAACGAAAGGGTGACATAATCACCTTGTCGATTTCGGACCAATCGAAAAAGGCCAGAGACGGCTCTAGGCGAAACAAAACAAATGGCTTGTGCAAAATGTTGAAGGATTTCAACAAATACATTCAACAAAAATAAGTGTTCTGGTGTCCTTGGTGCCTATTCTTGAAATTGGGGAGAGAGAACTATTGAGAAAATTTTCACTTTCTACTCCCTTGTAAAAATTGGTATTCTTGAAATCGAATTCACCAAAATTGGAGAATTTTCTCTCCCAAACTTTCTACTACCTTTACGTAAGGGTGTACCTCAGGGGTCCCATATAAATTTGGGTAAGATATGATAGCATCTGCACGATTTTGAAGCATACGCACCCTTGTACTAGAAATAAATCCTTGTAAATCCTCATACTTCACACTTTCCGTATCGCTTTGTGATGTGCCAGCGTGTTAGAAGTTGATTTATAATATGTAAAAATTCATTTAGATATTATTTTAATTTAAGGAATACAGAATACTATTTTTCAAAACCTATTTTTACAATGTTTTCCTCGGTGTATCATAAAGTTATTTACTTGCCACCTTTGTGTGACTAAAAAGTTAGTTACACAAAAACGAAATTTGTTAGGCAGGTTCCATTTATGATCTAGTTGGACATATTTTAATGGCTTGGCTTGTGGGGTATTACATTAAAGTAAACTAAGTGAAAATTTAAAAATATATATTTCCCAGGGAAGCAATAAAGGGGTAAAAAAAGACGAGGGGAAGAAATTATAAATATTTTTATTCGTCTTTCTACATAAGATTAGCCTTTGTTTATTAAGATCTTAGCGACTAGCTATTAAGTTTCTTTTTGTCTTATCTAAAACAGGTCGTAATGCTAAGAAAAGTATTAAAGCAAACACAAAATTCATTCGAAATTAGAGTGTCGCAGAGTATCCAAAAGCATAAAAATATATGCCATATTTTTTACGCGAGTGATATATCAAATTAAACGGTAAACGTGAGAACTATGGCAGTCATTATGTTTAAAATACCTAAGATTGCCCATTTACTTTTTAGCGATACTACTGCGCATGTCGCCTATCACGTAATCTGTCATGCTTCCTGTCAACTATGAAGTAAATCATCTATCAACTCACCCGATGATACAAATTCCGCCATTTCTCCAATTTCACATTTTGTTACGCTAAAGATCAACTGTTTGAATTCTGAAGCCCTGTAGTTGCCCTACTGCAGTTTTACAAAAATAAGTTCAAAGTTAAAAACAATAATGAAACATTATTTTAGGCATAGATTTGTCAGACTTCATAGTTACAGCACAAAAAGTTGCAGAAAAGGATGATGTTGCAAGAAAAGCCAAAGTATTTCACAAAATTATAGAAACATATCAGTCTTCTATGACATCTCTGGAATTATGTAAAAAACCAATATTAGCAGCAATTCATTCAGCATGCATTGGTGGTGGTGTAGATCTAATTACAGCTGCTGATATTAGGTATTGCACAAAAGATGCTTGGTTTCAAGTCAAAGAAGTTAGTCTAATTTTACTTAGTCTTAGTCCCCTATTGCAAGAACTGGCATTAAAAATTGATATAAAAATAGTTTCGTTTATTAATCTGTCAGCTGGCGCAATAGGCACAATCCCGAGAAAGAAGGCAGTTGACAAACGGTGATTTATAATATTTAGTTTTAGTTGCACTGAAGCGATTTATGGTGCTACAACGGGCTTTTTGTATTTGTGTGCCTCTTTTGTATAGAAATCATATCGTAGCAAGAATGAAAGATAACCCAAGTGAAAATTTAATGTTCAGTACTCTCAAACTTTCTTAATTAAATTTGCACTTGGAACATCTTTCAATCTTGCTTATAATGATTTATCTTAGATTAAAGAGACCGAAGATGTAACATTGCACACTGCGCATGTTGTCTATTTTAACCCAAAGTAGCCCACCAATTGAAAATCATTGTTTGCACGACGCCACCCGAATTGCTCCGATTTTTCCATTCAACGCTCACCTCCGCCTGAATTCAACCACTATTGACAGCTGTTTTTTGATTTATTTGTTGGTATTTTAGCAATTTAAAGTGTTCTAGTTATTTAATTTCAAGTTCAAAATGCCACGATGTATCTTGAAAATTTGTATGTACTTATAATACAAGTACTAATGTTATGAAAGATAAAAAATATATTCGTTTTCAGCGGTAAATATTTATTAACGTTTTGATATAAAGCGCCATGATCCTTTGGGATGAATACTTCAGATCCGTATTAAGGGGTTTCCATAAATATTAAGCATTAAAAACATATTTCAGAAATCAGATTTCATATTACTTACATAAATTTACAAAAGGGTAAAATTTTGAACATTTAATATAAATAAGAAGTAAATAGGCATTGTTGCTAACGAAATTTTGTATTTAAAAAGAAGTTTTATAAGAATGTTTACTAAAGGTTGTTTTTAGCCCGTTTTGATAGATAAATAAGAAGTAAAGAAGCATAGTTGCCAGTTAAATTTTATTTTTATAAGAATATTAGATGAAATACGGGATGACCTACTTAAAATTTCAAGGTTCATCTTATTTGCGGTCAAATCGAAAGTAACATTTAAATCTTCAGTCTTAAAACAAAGTAAAAAGCACAATATAAAAAAAATACTAAAGTTACGGGAGTTAGTCACATTGTTAATAAAATGTTACATTATAAACCCCTAAACAACTCGAACAAAATTTTCGTTTACTAAAAAAATCCAAATTTAGGCAATATTTATTATTTATTATACAATCGAATTTGGTTTCAAAGATAACGGGATCAAAAAATCTGAATCTCTAAATTTTGGAGCTAAATGCTTGGATAAAAGCAAGCGACCGATAGGGGTTACAAAAATAATCGATTTATCGATTATTCTGATATTTTTTATGAAAATCGATTTATCCGTTATTTTTAATAAATTATTTTCGTTTTTTAAGATAATGTAATAATCGATTTTAAAGGAAATACAAAAAGAAAGTAGATTTATTCAAAAAAATCGATTTTTTTTGAAAAATCGATTTATCGTTTATTCGGTTTTTTTAATTAATCAACTATTTTCGACTTTTTAAAGGTATTATATGAAAATAATCGATTGATCGAATATAATCGGTTATTTTATATAACCGATATTTCGGTTATTTTTTTAGAATTATCGATTTATCGGTTAATCAGCTTTTTAATAATCGATTGTTTTCGATTTTTCAAAGATAATCGAATAATCAATTTTAAAGAAAATACGAAAAAAGGATTATTAGAAAATAATCGATAATTCGGTTATTTTTTGGAAAATCGATTTATTGTAGAATCGGCTTTTTAATTAATTGGTTATTTTCAATTAAGCGATTATTTTGGAATAATCGATTATTTTCGGTGATAATCGAATTATCGATTTTAAAGGAAAAACAATAAAAATAGATTATTGATAATAATCGATTGATCGAAAATAATCGATAATTCTGTTTTTTTAATCGATTTATCAGTTAATCGACTTTTTAATTAATCGATTATTTTTGAATAATCGATTATTTTCGATTTTTCAAAGATTATCGAATATCATCTATTTCAATGGACGAAAAAAATGGATTATTTGAAAATAATTGATTATTTAAAATAAACCATAATTCTTTTATTATTTTTTGTAAACACTGATTTATCGGTTAATTGGCTTTTTAATTATTCGATTATTTTTGATTTTTCAAAGATAATCAAGTAGTCGATTTTAAAGGAAATGCGGCAACAAAATAGAACTTATTTGAAAATAATCGATTGATCGAAAATAATCGATTATTTTCAATGATCGATAATTTATTTCGATAATTACCCACCCCTAGCGACCAAATGACTTTTAATAGGTTAAAATTTTAAAATGTTATCTGCTTTCAGACATGCATTTCTAGAGTTTTATGTGACTTATCCTCTATATTAATTAATATTCCTAAAAAAAAGAAGTTACAATACAAAACGGCATTTTCTCATTTTGACTAATTTTTAATAGTATGTAATAGCTGTAGAAAAAATATAATATATATAACTCAGAAGGTTTGATTTGCAGTATTCGCCTGCGCACATGCTTTTTTTATAATACTCGTAGACAGTGAGTACCATTTCTTGCTCTATTAACAATATTCTATTTCAACATTTTACTGTAGTCTCTTGCAGAAAAGTCCGTAGTAAATAAACGCTAACGAAATATTCTATAAAAGGTCTTCTCTTTATATAAAATATCGTGGCATCTATTTGATATTAAAAAATCACGTTAATTTCATAAAACAAAATTCCAATAAACATCTTTTAAATAAATCTAATAGTTCATTATGATGCTAATAAACAAAGTCCGGTCCCTGTCAGAGAGTTCGGGTCTCTGCCCAGTTAACCTTTCTTTAGAAATTGGCAACATTTGCGCAAGTTAAACACCGGTGTATGTTATATCTCTGGATTCTTTTATCTAAGTGATTTATGTACAAGCGACTCACAAGAACATACGAAGTATTATTTTTATAAAACGCACAAATACAAAAAGCATGTTGTTGTAGGGTTGTGTCGCTGAAGCAGTATGTTATTTTTGAAACAGGTTTTCACCTGGAACAGGTATGCATCGAACCACGAAACAGTTTCACGGAATAGTTGTTTCGGTGGACGGAGATTCAGTTTATTTTAAGTTGCTATTTGCTGTCACAGTCGCAGATTGAAAATTGCGTGGGACTGGAACAACTTGTTATTAGGCATTGGCATTAATTAATTACTGTGACAGTTACCTGTTGCAGTATAGCAGTTACAGACTAGCCAGCAGTAATATTGGAACAGCTTGATATTTAATAAATAATGAATTTTATAGAATCTGATATTTTTCTGAAATAAAACAAAAATAAAATAAGGTTGTATTGAGACATACTTATTTGTTCATTTAATATAGTATTTTTAGTTTATTTTGTATTTCAGCAAAAAAAAAAACATTCAAAATAATAGGTATTTAAATTATGTAATAATAATTAATAACAACTATTAAGTTGAAATTTGCGTTTTTGCGACTGCGACAGATACCCTTGGAAAAAAAGTAGAAAAAAATCAAACTGTTCCATCGACGTGAAACGGTTTTGTTTTAGTTTAGGTGTTTCTGTATGTGTGGTATTCCGCGCTCGCAAGTCGCAACCGTAAATCGCTCCTTGCCACTAACACTTTTCCAACTGTCACCTTTTTCGGGAATGTGCCTATTGCGCCAGCCAGCAGACGGATTAATAAACGAAAACATTTCTGAGACACCCTTGCTTATTCTCAATATTTTCATAATATTAAAAAAATAGCTTTTAATATTTCCAGAATATTAAAAAAACTTTTTTGTACATTTTTACTTTACAAAAGATAAGATTTAATTACCCCTCCTCCTGTTAACATATGTGGCCACTGATGAGCATTCACAATAAAGCGGTGTGCTTGTGATATCGGTGTAGTTTTCCTGTATAATTCATATATTCTAATTTTGAAAACAAGATATGCTAGACATTGCTTGGAAAAACATTTTTACAATAACTATTTTCGTACCTTCAAACTTTGGCCCACTATAGTTTCTGGAATTAAAATTTAATTTTTTTTTAAAGACCTTTGGTAGTCTAAATGTATAATAGTAATTTTGATTTTTACTAATATACGAATTTTAAACTTTTAGGTTGAAGTAGGATTAGCAGCTGATGTAGGCACTTTACAAAGATTACCAAAAGTTATCGGTTCAGATAGTTTGGCTAGAGAATTATGTTATACTGCTAGAAAAATGAATGCAGATGAAGCACTAACATGTGGTTTAGTGTCACGAGTATTTGGTAGTTATTCAGAGTAAGTACATTTTGATTTAACAATAATTAACTAAACATTGTTATTATGACGTCGTGTGGGAAGGTGCGAAGCGCACCCTGGAGAGAACATTGTTGCTGCAACCTCAACTTTACCCCTCGATAACTTACATAGTTGGTGGCACATGGAAAACTGTTTTATTATGACATTTAGAGCCGATATTTTCACCTCTGAGTTAAGTTACATAGGTTTACTTGACAGACAATAGCCCTATAGTTTAATCAGAAAGTAGTTACTTTCAACTTTGCTCAGAGATGAAAAAACTGACCCTTAGAAAAAAAATTATTATTCTTAAAAAGTTGTGCATGGTCTAAAACATAAAATGTAACCATCCAATATCAAATTTTAATCTGATGATTTTATTTTACGTTTTTGGTGATGCAGAACTTTTTATGAAGAATAACTGTTTTTCCTAAAATGAGTAATAAAAAGGTTTCCATATAATTCCAACTTAAGTAAATACTTTAGTGAATTGCAAATTTGAAGAAATAATTTATACATTTTGGCACGTAAATGATTATATTGTAACGTTCAATTAAATCTATAAGTTGAAGTTAATGAAAATTCACTCAAAATCATGTATAATTAAGAAATAATTAAAGTTATGAATCACCTTGTATATTAAACTACAAAGTAACAAGAATTAATAAATATAATATGCATCATGTTTAGTTAAATGAATTTGTTTGACCAGGAGAAAAGACGAAATAAATTTCTCACCATGAGAATAATTATGAATAAAATAACACAAAAAAATTTACTAATAATGTAATACTTACAATTTTTTAACAGGTTTGTGAGATACAAATAAAACAATAATTTGCAACCTTGTAAATAAATCCTTAAGAATATTGTATATACGAATAAAACTCATTTCACTGGTAGTAACAGACGGGCCCACATACTTTGATTTTCTTTTACTATACGGAGAATGGTCGCACTGCGCAGCTTTCTGTGTGCCTTTTAAAAGGAGATAGAAAACTCCGCCATTTTGAACCCTTATTACGTGTTGCCTACATCTTGGCGCAATATTTTTAATAGGTGCGTTTTAATCATCCGCTTCTGCTTCGGAATTGTCGGTTTTCTTGTTTTAATCTAACAGGTTAGAACGACTGAACCGACAATTCCGGAAGCAGAAGCGGATGATTAAAACGCACCTGATATTTTGCTTGCTGCTGTCAGTGTCAGTCACATACTTTAATTACTATACGAGGCAAGAGAGAGGTCCGACACGCCCAACATAGGGCGCGGCCATTTTGAACCCTGTGACACAGTTTACAGCTAAAGAATCAGATCGCTCACTCTGCGTCGGCACTTTTGATCTCAATGTTTCAGTTTATACACTGTCCAACTCGGATAATACAATATATGACAACCGCCTATAATAAAACAGCAGTCTTCTGCGTATCCTGAATTTGTATCCCTGGAGTGGATGTTATTTTGGAACTTTCAACTGGTCCGAGTGAGCTAACTGATTCTTTAGCAATAAACTGTGACTTCAAAAATAATATTCACTGACACTGACAGCAGCAAGCAAAATATCAGGTGCGTTTTAATCATCCGCTTCTGCTTCCGGAATTGTCGGTTTAGTCGTTTTAACCTGTCAGATTAAAACAAACTGGAACATTGAGATAAAAAGTGCCGACGCAGAGTGAGCGATCTGATTCTTTAGCTATAAACTGTGTCATAGGGTTCAAAATGGCCGCGCCCTATGTTGGGCGTGTCGGACCTCTCTCTTGCCCCGTATAGTAATCAAAGTATGTGGACGAGCCGTTAAAAAAACCACAGGAAACAGTTTTCTTCAAAAAAGTACAAATTTCAAAAAGCCTGCTCGTAGCGGCCATATTGAATTTTAGTACCACTCCAATTTGATAGATGACAGCACATCGACTCAGAATTTTACCATTGAGTTTCCCATCTATTCACATTAGTAATCTATGGTTGTTAGGTACAAATAAATTAAAAATAAACTTAACTGATATAACCTCAAATTTCCATGCTTAATGAATAATTTATAATCACAGATATACTTTAATATCTAATTGTTCCTTGTATTTCGTCAGAATTTTGCCAGTTGCGTTTTTTTTTAATAAATAAATGTTCTTTGTTTACACTTATTTTTCGCTTTTCTTTTGGGTAAACACTGCATAAACTATAAACAACAGGTGATTTCTTGATAATCATTGTGCGCGTTCAGCCGACGCAACAGTTGATTAAGGGGCCTATTCAGTAACTCTGAACGACGTCGTTAATAGACGATAATCGTTCACAGACGACTTTTCTTATTCAGTAGACAACGATTGTCGTTGAAAATAGACAAATATGGTTGTAAAATTGTCGTTCATCAACGATAGCCACAGAGCTGTCGTTAATAATATGAAGTGTCGTTATAGTGATTTTTGCATTCCCTCTCATTTTTCATTGTGAATCAGGATGTGTTCTAAATAATAAAAGCACTTTTTTTTACAAATTTTACAACTAAATTGCCATCTACCTGATACAGCAAGTACAATTTGTAAGGAATTTGTTTCTAATTTATTTAATTATTTTAAAAATAAATCTGATTCAAAGTTAGGATTGCCCATTCGACCATTTACTATTGGATTCTTATTAACAGTGCTGTTCCTAAAGTAGCACTGCGAAACAGTAACAAAACCTATATTATGGAAGTACCTATTATACCTAAATAATACTTCTCCGTAACCTACACAGAAAACGAGGCTAATGGCATGAGTTGTCGAAGCCGATGACATCAACAGAAAAGATAATCAGGAAAAAGGATTGATAAATTGATAAATTTGGTTTGTCTTTCAAATCCAATAAATACAACTTGTACTGTTCTCGAGTTGTATTTTTGTATTCTTTTGGAATAGTTCTCAGTTTTTTTTAATATATCCATACTCAATAAATAAACCCTACATACAATACGACCAGCAAAAATGGCCCGCGTGAAACAGAATTCCTACGAATCGAGAATCGACCCCCTGATCGTGTTGTAGGTTAAGAACAATAATTAATATATTCTGAAAAACAAATGAATATATCTACTGGTTGAATTTTTATTTTACGTTCCAAAAAAATGTCAAATATACCGGGTGTTCAAGTAGGTGTTACTCAATAAGTAGAAATCCAATAAAAAAATGTTTCCTTTAGAAGTTTCTTATTTTTTTATGAACTCTAAGAAAAAAATAGGGTTCCAATTTGAAAAAAAATCCACTTCGATATGGCCATATGGTCAGCTATAAAAAAATTAATTTAGCCAAAATGTTTCCCCTAAAAAACTATAAAACTTTTGTCTGATACTTTTTTTTATAAAATGCATATTTTTGGCGATATTTAACTGTAAAACTTTAATTTAAACACCCGGTATAATCATCAACATACGTTCTTTTATCATAAAACACTAAATTATAATACCAACTTACTAGAAATCATCGTTCAGATTTGGTAACTAGAAACATCGTAACGACTTTGTTATTGAATAGAGTTTCAAAAATTATCGTTATAAAAGTCGTTGGTTGAACTGTCGTTAGCTTAACGATGTCGTTCATAAACGATAAATTACTGAATAGGGCCCTAAAACCGAAAACATCCTTCTGATATGGTCAAGTCAACAATTAAAAGTACCTGAACGGTATAAGTTGGTTCAGCGGTTAGACAATACACATACACGTGGTGACCTCTAGTGGTGATATAAATAAAATCATTTTCGGTTACAAATTAAGATCATGTAAAAATATATAGTCATAATCAGTCATAACGGACATTTTTCATCATGGTTTAACTTTAGAATTTAAAAAACAACAAAATTCATGTTCAAAGTTAAGAAATGTTAGGTTATAATCACATATATGCTTTATCCTCCCTAGGGGTTAAAAATCGATAAAAAACACTAGAAATCTCTAAATCAAAAATTCCTTTAGTTTGCAACACTGAGTATAATACTTCGTTTACAAAAGTCACCATAGAATTTTTTTGGTGCCGATGTTGAGCCGTTGAAACCTTTGAATAAATATAGTCAGGAAGGAGCATGCCATGTCTGCCTTAATCTAATCAATCTGACGGAAGTGGTAGCCATGTTGTACTATGGATGACTCATCATCATATGACAAATGGTTTCTAAAATTGGTTCCTAATTATAGTGATTAAAATTTGTTAATAATTTGGATATTCTATGTGTTAATTTAAACATTTATTGAACGTATGTTTTGTAGACCTTTTTAAAAAGTGTTTAGTGTTTTAGTATTTAGTCAGTATTAGTGTTTTTTTTTAGTTTTCCGCGTTAAAAGACAAACAATACAATATGGTCAGTTGTTGCTCTTGTGGATACAGCAGTACAGCTAAAAGTAAGTAAGTATTTTGGTCTCTCAATTATCAACCCCATCAAAGATTTTTTTAAATTTTTAATGTTTTAAATGTGTAAACAAACATGGTTAGTATGTATGCGATCAACTGTGCTCATAGGCGTAGTCTCATGGTTTATAGCGTATATATACATATTCTATTTAAACAAATCTTTTAGGCAATTTTAAGATATTTATGTGGTTAATAAAATGAATAAATTATTGTTCAATTTTTATTTATAAATATAATATAATTTCCCGTCCAAGGATAAATTATAGTTTCACCAGTCCAGGGTAATTGCAGAAAATTAAATTCTGCCATTAGATACCTCATATGTAACATGATGAAGCCCCAACGTATTGTTTTGAATATTATAAAAAGAAATTCTTCTTTAACTAATCTGTTTTTTTGTATTTCTTGATGCAGAGATGACGTTTGCAGATAACGTTGTATAATTTCATTTCACACGTACTAAATACATTTACTACAGTCCGAAGCACTTTGCTCTAAAATAGCCGCAAAATGTCCAATGTCCCAGCTGCTTGCTCTACCCGCAGAGCTCAGTACCGTATATCCAGATTTGGTTTAATAAATGCACTTTCGTATATTAGAACTTTATTGTATGAATGTTAAAGACTCCATATAATTTATTACAAAGTTATTTACAATGATAAACATAAATAGTTAGAATTAATGATATTGTAAGGAAATATTAGTTGCACATCGCATACCTCAAGATACTGTCTTAGGTCCTATGTTGTTTAATTTTATTTTAAATAATTTGTCGTTTATATATAGATGGAACTATAGAAACATAATTAAACGTAACGTTTAGCAGTTTCATGTAAGTATTACAAATAATATCAAATACCTTGGAGTCCAAATTGACTCTCATCTTAACTGGACTAAGCATATAGATAATACGTTGCCTTTTACCAAAATTTAAATTCCTGCGATCAAATTTGAATGTACATTTAAAAGTAATCTATTTTGCACTCACAGAATAATTATTACTTTATAGGATCCTTTCATACAAAGGTGTTATACCAACTTATGCACAATTTAAGTCCTGCAAAAAATATTACTAATAATATTATGTAATAAAATGATCAGATCTTCTCTTCGATATTAGGAAGTTTTTTATGTACTCAGGCTTACATAATATAATTACAAATACATGCCTACGGCGTTGTGCTCAAATTTCGTCTTCCCATCATATCCACTCTTGTTGAACAAACGTACTATTTTTTAACGCATCTACAAAACATATTTAATTTTCAAACCTTAATAAACACGACATACTGTTTTTGTAAAATTTATTCAATTTGTAAAATTTAAATTAATAAAAATATTGTCATAATAAAGACGTAAAAAAAATGCAAACTTCTCGCAAGAAAATAGCTATTTGTTAAAATGAGATAAATCCATAAATTTAGATAATATGCAAATAAGAATTTAATATTATCTTTTCTACGCACCCTTATGACAGTACGTCACTGGTAGACCGGAAACACTTCTCGCCATATTCGTCTAGTTCACTGTCAAAATTAGATACCATCGCGATTCCAAGGTCGTTTAGGATTCCTCCTTCCTGACTATATGTATTCAAAGGTTGAAACTAACCAAAACTTAACAAGTGACGTTCAGAAGACCCAACAAGTCACCATACTCAACTGTTACGTCGTCGGCTGAACGCGCCCATTGACGGGCTCGTATTACATCGCCCTGAAACAAAGGAATCTCTGCAACCACAGAGTCGGACCTATTCCTGAGACAATCATAATTATTGTGGATGATGGATGGTTTTATGAAATAAACATATTTTTAATAATTCAATTTCATTAAAAAAAATTAATTAATTAATTAAAAATTAATGATTTAATTTTAATTAACCTTTTTGCCTTTTTTTTTAACAAAAACGCCCAAAACAACCAGTTAATAGCAACTCTTGCTAGAATTTAACCATTCGCGTCGCAACAATATATTTAAAAAAAACTGAAAATAAAATACATATCTTAAATATACTAAAATAACACAAGAAATACATATCTTTATTTATTTTGATTTATTAACAAAGGATAATTATTGAGGAAAAAGAAATATGAAAATATTTTTATTTTGAAAATTATAAAATTTGAATTTACTTCTAGATTGATAGAAGGTGCACTAAATGTGGCTGAAGATATTGCAAAAAAGAGTCCAGTGGCTGTACAAACTACGAAGGCAAACCTGATATATTCCCGTGATCACACTGTACAAGAAGGATTAGATCATATAGTACGTATATATTTACAAAAACAATGACTGACTCTCAATTGACAGTTATTTTATTAATACTCTAAAAGTTAACAGATAAAACTATTATTTAACTTGATATACATTTTTTCGCATTATCATAAGTTTTTTTTGTCTTAATGTAACTAACAACAAATAATATTACCAGACTTACTAAAGTTACTTGTACATCTGGTTGTTCTCAATTGGTCGATTCGAGATTCTAATTGACTCTCTCCTCACAGTATTGACGTGGCTTTACATATAATATATTAAACGTGTTTAGCTGTCACCTTGCATTTTACAGTAGTTCGCATGTTTTGATTCGCCTTCACACCAGATTCTGGTAATCAAACAATTTTTTACCGGCAGTCATCGCTTTAACTCATGATATCTCCACCACCATTAATGGTGGATATGTGTAATAGCAAGAAGTTTGATTTTTATCTTTTAGGGCGGGTTTGTCAGTGCACGGTTAAGAACTTTAGATATTGGTTAAGTATAGGTTTGTTCCAACAACGATCTTGGAACAATACATAAACCAGTCCAAAACTTATTGTTGACAATCTGTCAATGACTAGTAATTGACAACTTGTCAGGTACTGGTCGGGGATTGGGACTCAACTCGGAAGTCGATTATGTTGGAACACATTCTTTAAATTCAACAGACGCATTATTACAATAATAAACCACAAAATAAAATAAATGATCATGAACAAAAACTATAAACAGTAAACTCGATTAACAAATACAAATCAGAACTGTCAGAGACAATAGTTACAAATAATATAATTACAATCACGATATGTTCAGTTTATTGCGGCTTTGCGCATGTCTTGACAATTCGTTCCTATTCAGACCCAGGAACTGATTTGACAGTACACAAATCGGTTTGTGATTAGTTTTGGTTGTGTTGGAACACTATGTGTTTGTACAGTTTCGAGTCTAAGGTTTGTTGGAACACAAATTCTAGACTGCGCAGAATCCCGACAGTACGCAAACTAATTTGGTTTATGTTGGAACAAACCTTATAAGTTGTCTGTCAAATTGATGTCAAACTGGTTATTAGTATTCCAGTATAACTTTAACTGTAAGAGAATACAGGGTTTAAACTGGACATACAACAGATAAAAAATGTCATGGACATTCAAAAAAGAAGAAATAACCTTATGGTACAAGGTCTAGAAATAAATTCGTGCCCTGAAGGCGAGTTGAAAAAACCTAGAAGGAAACAAAAAAATAAGAAATACCAAAAAAATAGGAAATAAACGAAAAGCAAATGGTTATGACCAACAAATGCAAGGCTAAAAGATGAAAAATATTTATCGACTACGATATGTCTAAAAATGAAAAGAAAATAAAAATCCGAACAAAACAAGAGTAGAAAAGAGGAAAAACAGTTAAAATAGGGGTTCGGAAAATAGTGAACGGAAAAATCTGGAAATGTGATGACTTAGATAAGGAAGGGGACAACACAAAAAAAATTAAAAAGTAGAGAGATGGAAATATGGATATAAAAACGATATGAACCTAGTAATGTATAAGGTTATTGAAAAGAAAACTGGGATGGATAAAAAAGGGAAGACCGAACAACGGACTAGTAATGGGAATACCGGTTACTATTATGTCGCGTTACTTTCGCGACCGCTTCAGAAAATTACCGCGCCAAAATACAGTGATTTTGTAACGAATGAAAAAGCAAAAATTTCAGCCAAAGTTAGAGGGACTTGTCCTTATTTCAAATATTTGACACTTTACCGAATAGCAGGATCGATACCGAAACGATACTACTGTTGTGGCCGTGATTTTTAAGTTTGATTTAAAATGTATTTTACAATTTTTTAAAAATATTAATTTTGTACCTAACAAGTTTTTTGTGTGGTTTTCATTCGTTTTTCTTTAACAGTAGTATTTAAAATTTTTGTAAAAGTCTTTATTTAATTTTCCCTTAAATGTGTTTAAATCAGTAATAGTAGTTTACGTTATAAGCCCGTTACCTAGATCTTTACATTTGAGCACGTAGAGATCAGGACAGGGATTCTTATGTGCGAACTCAACACGTAACGAATTGAATAGAGAGAGACATGACATAAGAATCGCATTGTGGGGTCTCAACACGTGCCGTATTGAAATATGAGAACCCCAATGCAGGTAACGGGCGTGTATCGTATAACTTATGTTATACTGCAATTTACTACGTTTTACAACCTAAAATCAAATTTTATCATTTGACACCATCATTACAAGTTTTCGAATATGACTTTAAATAATGACAGTTCAGTTATGACTCTCCTGACAACCGTAAACATTGCAGTATATCATAAAAATGTTTATGATATACTGCATACTTATCGCATTTAAATTTTTCTACGCATTTTAAGCTATTGCATAGCTTTTATCGCGGGCTTTGAGCGCGGCGACCGAATCAAGAAATTCCGTAACCGGCACAGCGTTAAACAATATTAACTTCTCATTTATTCAATAAAAGAAAATCGAAAAACCGAAAAATCGAAAAACCAAAAACTCGAAAAATCGAAAAACTGAAAAATCGAAAATTCGAAAAATCGAAAAAGAAATTCCGTAACGAAAATAAACCTAACACCCCCCACTCCGACACCGGCACAGCGGTGAGGCGTTGAAAGCCGTGCATCGTCTAACGTCGTTTCAGTTCGGCAGACTTCGGCACGGTGTTTGTGTGCGTGCGACTAGACATATGCGTGTAGACTAGCTGCTAACTGCTCATAACTGATTCTATCTCTTTTAGACACAATTTCGGAAAAATTGAATTTAAAAATGAATAATGATCCACAAGAATCCACAACAAAATATGGGACCACCATTGACGCGGTATTTTCCAGATATTTGGAGGATATCAAGTCTCAAACTTATGTTTCTTATTTCAGTTACCATAAACCTATAGTTTCAATGATAAAAATTCCTGAATAACCTACATGTATTGTAAGATAATAAAAATATTTTAAACAATATTAACTTCTCATTTATTCAATAAAAGAAAAAAATTTGTTTTCTTATCGGTCACCACGCTCAAAAAGTGTAACTTGAATTAATATCAGAGAAAAAACTTGAATTAATATCAAAGAAAAAAAAATACTGCATAAATAAAATAAATAAATAATTATAATTGCATAAGTTGATAAAAAATGCTATGCAATAGCTTTACCGCGGCAGTCCCCGAGTGCCACACGTTGTTTTAAATTAAATGTCCGTCTTCTAATGGTACAGGAACAGTCTTCTCTAATAAAATATCGACTTCAGAACCCGTGTATTCCTCATTATTTGTTATCTTTTATCATTATTAGAATCCGCAGCATTATAAAAACGTTTAAACCATTACCAGACTACAGAAGAGTTTTGTCTTCGTCCTGATCCCGAATTTGCTTTAACTGGAGACCTCATGAAATTATTAACTATATTTAGCTTAAAAGCTGCTTTTAAATCCCTTACAGTAGGGTTTTAAATATAACCCCCTTTCTGCCTATAGACAGAAAATTGGTTTTCTAATGGATCCTGGCTGGCCTTCCTGTTAATATATATTTTAGTTGGGTTTCCGTAATTATTTAGGAATAAAGCGCTTTGACGGCATTTATGGTAAGAAGAAAACCATCGAATGAATCCGGTCTCGTTAATTTATCTTTGGCAGTTTGTTTAGCTACATTCTTCAAAAGTTCGTATCCTTTTGTAACAACATTAATCACCTCTTTTTTATCATTACTGGACGATCGGTTGCAAGGTTTTGAACTAACTGTGTGACATTGAAATTGCAATACCCAGTAAATGTGAATATATTTTATTAATATTTTGGGAATTTATTGGGATAAAAAATAGGAATAATAATCGTTGAAATTATGAAACAAATTTATTGAAAGGTATTCTTAAAAAATAGTAGCCTGTTGCACCCCCACGTAAGTTTTGACACTCTGCAACTGTTAGTGGTATGCTACGAATCAGATGATCGATATATGCCTGAGTTATATTCCCCAGGCTAATCTAACCTCGCTACGTAGTCGGTCTACATCCAAGTCTTCTACCTATCATATCCCATGTCCAATGGGTAATGAGTCAGGTGACCTTGCGGGCCATGTAAGAGCGGTTACATTAGCTTATCGGAGAAAGTATCTGGTATAGTTCTTCCATTATCAATTGCAGAACATAAAAACTCGTTCGGAACCTTTACCGACAATTTTGTTTGATCTGCCATAGGCGTAGATACCTACCTCATTTTATAAATTTATTTTATAAATACTTTTAATATATATCATATGCAAGAAAGTATTCGTTAAAAGGAAATCGAATCATTATAAATTGGACGTTATTATACGCCTTGATTTAGACAGATGCACTTAATTGTAGTATTACTTGGACTTAAAAAAAATCATTATAGCTCGTTAACTTGCTACAACTGAATATTAAATTATAAAACGTAAAAAAGCGAGTAAAGTGTACCTGCCTGTAAGGGCGTTTGGTTTAAACAGGGTACCAGACGTGAACTGAGCCCTTTTTGTACCCCATTCGTTTTTTTTTTCTGGAAAACAAAGTATCTTTATAAATAATCATGGCAGTCTGAATCCTTTGAACTAGAGTCATCATTTGGTTGAATTATGATGGGTTGTAAAGAGGGTAATACTACATACTCATCTTCTTCTTTAATAACATGTTCGACGCAGTTTTTTTCCAAAGCTCTTGGCGGTCTGGTGCTAGAACTTTATTTACGAGTTCTACAACCTCTTTACTCAGTTCTGGAGACTGATTACATTTTCGTAATTCTGATTTTACGTTTGCCCATATTAACTCTATAACTCTTATAACTGCAGCGGTATATTGTCCGTCGTTGTCTTGCTGAAATGTGCTTTTGCAGTTGCTGAAGGTATGGCAACACAACAGGTTGTAATACGTTTTTAATGTAGGACTGGGCGTTATGTTTCTGTCTACCAGAGTTGGGTAATTACATGTACTTAAAAATAAAATTTTTAAATAGGTAATTCAAAGTGTTCTCGGGTTCAACTATAACATCCATTTGCAGTGACTTTCTTAATTATTCCTTAAAGTTAAACTCTGTTTGAGATGACAGATGACACATTTTGTATGGTATAGGCCAATGACATATATAGTTTAAATAGACTGCTTATCCATACGTAAATAAAACGATGAAAAGTGGGTCGAACTGGGAGATGTTTTCTCTTTGTCTAGTGCATGCAATGTTTGTCTCAATGTTTTGTCTCAATTTTGAGTGCTCACTGGTAAACAAACCTTTCACAGGACCGGTTTTAAAGAAAGTTTGGTCTAGTTGAGATTTTGTTCTCATTGTCATTACTCAGTCGGACATTTTGTTGAATTGTTTATTTTATTTAGTTTTTAATTATACTTATGTTCTGTTTTAAGTTTTTTAATTTTTTGAGTATAAAAACTTGTTTTGTTTTTAAATTTAAATGGTGAATTGCTCTATAAAGGTTTGTAAGACCAGCTACAGAAATATAAAAAGTAACATTTCATTTTTCACGCAAGTATCAATACAAGTAGGTAAAAGGTAAATACGTTTATAATAATTTTACGAATTATAATTAATTATAATAATAATATTAATAATAATAAAGTATTTCTTGTAAATACAATTACATAAATATTATTATATTCAAAGGCCCGAGTTAGAGCTATCTGGGCTTTACAAGTACATTTTAAAAGTTAGTTAGATACAGAGAAGTATCGTATAATAAAAACTCAATATAAATAGAAGAAAAACGGACAAAAGTACCAATACAGAGACACAAACACTTTTATTCTTTGATAGGTTCTTTCTATGTGAATTCTAGCTCTGGCAATTTTGGCATTAAGTAAAGCCTCTTGATGGCTGAACTGATTTTTTTTATTGAGGAAAGGAGGCTGTATAATTTGTATACCTTCAGCTTCTGTTATGTTTCCAATAAGAAAACTTTTGTTAAACATTTTACTATCGAGAAATGATTCACACACGTCAAGTATTGAACTTTGTTAAAAAATGTCTATTTCTGAAGTTTACCACCATATGCTTCACTTTTGTAAGTAATGAGACCACAAGGTGACACTCCAGTCAATATTTTAATAGTATGGCTCTTTTTGTAGTCAGAGTAATTTTTTAGCCTACAACAAAGACATTTGGCTTGCTGTATTGGGATTTCGGTACAATCAAGTAGTAGTACTCTTACTTACATAGAGGCACATTATTTAATATTTCTTGTTTTGAAGGCCGAATTATACCATACTAAGAACTTCTACCAGTTTCATTAAAAACTGTTAAAAAATTTAACGATAAAAAGTTTCATTCATTCCAAATAAAATGAATAAGACATTATATCTTGCATATCAGTTTTCAACTTCATAAAAGTAAATATAACTTGATCCTTTACAGACATAACTGATCTCCTTTTTCCTATTCTTTAGAAACAACTCTGCTACTAATTCCACAATGGTGGCTAATAACTGGAAGGATTGCAATCCTATTAAAGTAGATAGTTCTTTAGCACTAACAATTCTGTTTGAAAACGGATCAACTAAATCACCACTCTTCACTTGTGTTGAACAATCGATCCCAATTTTCTGCTTTTAAACAAAGTTTTGTAAATTAAGCAAAGCTATTCAGCAGCACACAAATCTTCATTATCTGCTTCAGTAGTAGATATATGTTCATTAACTGCAAAAACACATTTAAACATAATAATAATAATTAACCAAACATTTTAAATTATGCATACGTGCATCCATTGCCTGAAGAAGATAACTCAACACTTTACATTCTAGTAGTACTGGCAACATATCATTATTAAAGACAGTAGCCATAATTCTTGTTTAGCTGGATTACTTTTCTTTTTATTAATAGTCGCTTTCTTTTTACCACTAATCTGAGCTAACTTACATCGACTAAGCTTAGTTGTACATTCTTTTTGTGATTGTAAGTCAGAATCTTTATTTCCCTCTTACCGATGCTAAGGTACACGGATCTTGACGTCAACTAAGATTGCACTTTGTACCTAGTCCATTTTACTATGATGTTGATCAGATTTCCACTGGTGGAATTTTATTTTTATTCATCAAATCATTCACATTCACCGCCAAAATAATCCTTAATTGTCTAAAGGGACAAACTTTAGAATGTGAAAAAGCTACTAACTTTAAATCTTTAAAAAGTTCATTCAATTTTTGCATAATATCTGCTTTTATAATGCGAAATAAATTTTAAAAGAATAATCAAGTGTCCGAATAGTGCCACTATACAATAGTCATGGTCTAAAGTTAGTTATATACACATGAGTGTAAAATTGTTTATATCTATGTTCAAAATTGGTTAGATCTCTTAAAATGTTTTGAAAATTGGGAAACTAGACGTTACGACTCAAAATCCTTTTTTAAAATACCTAACGCAAGCTCCTGTCTTGAAATAAACATACAGATATTTTTTTTTTAATTCCTACTTTGATGAAATATGTGTTTTAAACTCATTTGGGCCAGACCGATTCTGCCTGGTGAGCACTCGGCAAGCCAAGCAATATTACCCGCTTTTCGTCGTCTTGTTTATATATGGATGAGCAGTCTATTAATCTATATATGTCATTGGGTATAGGCACATTATAAACACCATTTAGAACTTAGGGTGTGTTTCCCCAAACATCGAACATTAACATGAATAATCTAAAACTAAGCTTAACTTTAAGTAAGCTTTATGCAACCAGCCCTAACCGTATTGTTTTCTATACCATTTAAGGTCTCCTTAACTTAAGGAAAAAGACAAAATCCATAAAAAGTAACAAGTAGTATAAATAATGGAACAAGGAAGTTAATAATAAAATATGAGCTTTTAAAAGTTTATTGATTCGAAACAAAAATACAAAAGTTCGTATACCTAGGTAATTTTATATAGAAACGTTAGCGTAACCACCCTACACAATGGACCCTACGTCAAGATAAGATAGCGACGACGGACGCAATACACATTTCTTTTATTGCTTTTACTGTAATCAAATAGGGTAAACTAACTATAAATAGTTTGTGAAACCATGTTAGCTTGTTACTATTTTTCTATTCGTTGTGCAGTAAACACACAACAATATTATACCGAATTATTGTATACCACTTTTATTTATAAATTAATAAACATTTTTTTTTAAAGTGCTTTGAGTGAGTGAAAACATAATTATATACATATATGATAATCATACCAAACAAATCGGGCATCATTATTCTGGTACCGTTTAATCAACCCCATAAAAACTGCTGTATACGCATCACTTCATACTCTATTTCCTTAGTTTATAATGTTTATGTAACATAAATTATGTTTATAATAATATACATACAAAATACGTCTTAAAAATAAGGGTATCTACTTCTACTTACATCTTATTGTTATTATTTTGGGTTCAACAATTTCACTACCTTACTAAGGCTCTTTCGACGGCACAGCGCTTTCGTCAAATGCATTCAAACAAATAAGATGGATGCGAGTCCGAGCTCTAATGACTCGTTCGAACAGGAAATCTTTTTTTTACACCACGTGCCTATCGTGCACACGTATTTAAAAGTAATTGTAATTAGAAAATGTAATAATTTAAATAATATAATTACAAAGTACAATTCCTCCACAAATTTTGCTGCAATTATTTTCAAAAAAGTACTTAAATACAATTATAAATTACATGAAAAAAAAGTTATTGTAATTTTTAATTACTTTTGACTAGGAATTACCCAGCTCTGCCCATACTATAACACCTCTATAAGCGCAGTTTAGCGTTCGATGCAAAATAAAATGGGCGCTTGTCTCCATGTCTTCGCCTCACTCTTCTACGACCTTCATACGCCCACAAGTAGTAAGGAGACTCGTCACTGAAAACGACCCCATCCCACTCCTCATTCCATTGAGCCGGTACATCCCAGCCTCTCGTAGACCCATTATCCCTACCTCTTTCAAATTCACTTAATTAATGATACACGTCACGTCTTATGGGAGGCATTGCTAAATGGTGTTTTAAATACTATAAAAGCAATAAAACTAAATATTTCTTAGCAAATTAAAAAAAAATAAACACTATTAAATTTTAAAATTTGAAGGTATAATGTTATCGTTTACTCTTCGTGTGAGCAATCAATTGATAAAAAATAATAAATATACCTTAACTTATACAGGATGTAGCAATTTCATTGTCACACAGTATATATGCAAAATAACTATTTAATTAAGGCAGGTTCATCGTTTCAATAAAATAAGCTATATTTTCAGCCGTTATGGAAACTAATTCTCCAGATCTTGTTGCCGTTTTAATGGCTGTAGCTACAGAATGGCAAAAATAAATAATTTTTTTCAAATGCATTCGGCCTCAAGTGATGTTTAATAAAGCTCTTCCAGATTTGCCTAGTTGGTCCCGTTCATATACCTTTTTAACATCAGCCAATGTAATTTTCTGTTGAAGATAAAATCCTTGTAAAAAAATTATTTCCAACGCATTTTACTAGGTGAGAATTATTTTCTCCTACGGCAAATTTTGGGTTATCCACAGTAGTGTCCAAAGGTCTATAGACTTTTTAGTTAACTGTAGATAAATCACACACTATCCCTATAGGTTTCAAACATGAGCCTCGAAGATGCGTTAAACCTTTAATAATAGTTTCGAGGGAGATTTAACATCGACACCGTTTTTGGTAAAAAAGCTATTGGATTTTTCCATTAGAAAAATACACCTCTTATCATTAAATCTAAAAGTTGTACGGCAAAAATTGGCTTTCTTTTGTTATTTCTCAGGTCTTCAAACCCTTCAGTGACATTTAAATTTTTTATTATATTCGATGGTTTTCTTAATTGCCATCTTATCGAACCAAACAGAATATATATTTTGTCCTTATTTGTCATTGTCTGATTTAATTCGAATATTTTCTTATTGAATCCGGGATTGTAGAGACAATTGGATATTCAACTTTTCATAGTGGAAAGTGGCAAAGTAACTTGTATTAAGAACTGTAACCTTCACTGCAAAAAAAGATCCAGGCCACATTTGGTACCTAGCGTTATTTTTTAGTCAATGAACCAACCGACTAAATTGGTTAAGCAAGTAACCTGTGTGCAGAAGCAATCCAAGCGGCTTGATTGCTTCCTGCATAATAAAGAAGAGAGTTGGTGACAGTTCGTTATTTGGTTCTCTATGAGTGAAGTATTAAAAATAGGAAAATGAGAATGATAATATTAACATATCTCAAAGAATTCTTCTGATGACAAAAGCTTTTGGATAGGAGAAGGAAAGCCCAAGCTTTTGTCAGGTATATCGTGTATTATGATAATAAAGAGACAAATGAATGTTGAAAAGGTAGCTGTTTAAAAACATGTAAGATACTTCTTGATAAAAAAAATCAATTTTTCTGAAAAACAAATTTTGACGACAACGCGTATGCTGAAAAACAAATAGGTCCTCCTGCATTATTTAAAGGCTGAGGCTTGAAGGAAAAATATAAAATCCAAAGATAGAGGATAAAAAATATGTAAATTTTGGCGACAGTTCTGAGAGTGAGATTTCAGACCTCGACGATGACTTACAATGACTTATCTATTGCGTAAAATTTGTATTATTTGTTAACTAATAAATTTGTGTAATTTTAAAATTCATTGTTTTTTATTTTATTATTGAACATACAAATTTTTAGATAAAATTTAAAGCCGTGTCGAAATTTGCCTGAGACCGGATCTGTTTTTTTTTTCGATCCCAGCATAGCGACGGCTGGCAACCAAATTTAAAACAGCGCTTACGAGTATTTTTTAACATAATAATGCACACTCGTAATGAAAAAAAAATACCTGTAACGGCCTGTAATCATTGAATAACTCAAAAAAAATTAAACTTAATTTAAATACCTGACCGGTACGGCTTGGAGACATTCGTAATAGCTTAATAAATTATGCATTAGATGAAAAAATTCAGGGAGACTCAAAAAGAGTAATAATAATAATAATAATAATAATAATAATAAACGTGCTTTATTGGAATAACCAACTGGCCATCGACCGAAGTCCTACAGCCTGTTACATACACAATGCGAATAAATATTATAATTCGATTGGGTATATGTATAAAGAAATAAAAAAAAGTAATTGAATGTTGTTATGAGTTTTAAAGGTCTCACTGTGCTCTTATATATTCTCATATGGTAATTTCTGGAGGCTTCCTCTTGACATGCCTAAGTGGATCACAGAGTCTGCAAAGCGGTTCAATTATATCACTAGTTTCTTCTTTTTCACAAAATGTTTGAGTCAGATGAATTAATCGCTGCTTTATTGGTTTTACTTGTGTAATTTCATAGAGAAGGGCTTTAGGTGGATTATGTAATGGGTTTCTTGGGTGTCTTGTTTTGGTGATAGATCGTAATGTACTTAATATAAATGGGATGGCAGTACTCTAAAATGGGTCTGCATATTGTTTTGTAGATATGAGTAGCAGTTTTCTGGGATATGCCTTCTTTTTTATAAGTTAAATTTATAAAATGTTTTGCTCTTGTTATACAAGGTTTTTTTACTTTAAAAGTGTGTTGCTTGAAATTTAGTTTTTGATCCATATGTACTCCTATGTACTTGGAGAATATACACATTCAATCGCTGTATTATTTATGGAAATAGTTGGTGTGTTGGCATGTTTTTTATAGTTGAATATTATGAATTCCGATTTTCTAGGGTTTGGTTTTAATCTCCATCTGTCAAACCATATTTCTGTTCTGTTGACAATGTGTTGCAAGCTTACTACTGCTTTATGTACCGTTTTATTGTGACTAATGAGGCTTGTGTCATCTGCATATTATAAGATGTACAAATCAGTATTTATATTGTTATTTCTTTGGTTAAAATTGTATATCTCGTGACAATATAGGTTGTATAAAAATTGGGACAAAGGTGATCCTTGAGGCACTCCCTGTTGAGGAGTGAATGTGAATATATGTTGTTTATGTATGATTATTACTGCTTTTCTACTACACAGGTAATTTTTGAGTAAGAAGAGGATGTATTTAGGACTGTTCATTAACCATAGTTTGTATAATAGTCTTTGTTGCCATACGCTGTCGAAAGCTTTGTTAATGCCCAGAAACACTGCTACACTACAATCGCCTTTTAGTTTTGCGATTTGTACATTGCAGGTTATAACTGTTACCGGATGTACATTTCTTTCGATACCTGCTGAACTGATGTACTAGGATTTCATGACCGATTTCTTGAGCTAGAATGGTTTTGATGATTATTTTTATTATTTCTGCGGTAACACATCTGCCTCGCATTGGGAAGGTCGTAAATTATTAGAGAACTTATAAAAGCACTGCATATCGATGCATAGCCTCCAACAAATTTCTTGTTGACATGTTGCTTTCCTTTACTTTTATAAATAAGGAAAATTCAACTAAATAACCACCGATTGCGCGGTTAAATGTGAAATATGTAAATATAATATAGCAGGTCAACTTCTTGGGCTCTCTTCACACAGGGCTGAACTATTAGATATTGATACTTAAGCTACGTAACCAAACCATTTAACCATTGCACTGATAAAACCACCCTTAGTGTCGATTTATCTGTTAAAACGGGTCACTATTTTTTGATAAAACAAAATATTTAGCATACTGTTTTTATATATCTGTTGTTTCTTCGATCTGTAAGCATTTAAAACAAAATAATTAATATCTTCATGTCCAAGGAACCATTTACTTAATAAAAAAACAATAGCAACGTTTATCATACATTACAAAATAATCAACCTATTAATTGGGCCAGTAAAAGTCAAAGTAGGTAGTGTAAATAAAAATTTGGACAAAAGTCTTTATTCGGATTCCCTATTTTGTATTTTATTGTATGACAAAAAACCATCTTACATGAAAACATCCTGACAAAGAGATCTAGAAGCTCAGGATAGGGCACATTTTGATGAGTTTTGTAGTAACGATGTGGTAGTGTTTCATAAACTGAATATCAATGCTTGTTGCAATTGTTGTTTCAAAAATTGTTGCTTAATGAACTTTTGACACACAAACGTTTCTTTATTAATCTGTTCAAGTTGTTTTTGTACTCCAATTAGTTTAAATAATAGCAACTGTCTTGAGGGTGGATTTTGAACAAAAACACAGAGTAGTGGGTGATTTTAGTAATATAAAATTACAAAGTATTCTTAGAATCGCTTGCAATAGTTTTACTTGATCGTGTGAACAAACCTTTATAAAATACATTCACATATATTATATCCATTGTAAAAAATAAAAACCAAATTTTTTATCTTTTTAGAAATTGTGGAACCAGTTAAATCTACAAAGTGAAGATCTTACACAAGCAGCAATGGGAATAATGACGAAAGACGAAAACATAAAGTTTTCGAAACTTTAATTTTAATTCGA
The DNA here is from genome assembly GCA_927349885.1 of Psylliodes chrysocephalus. Classification (NCBI taxonomy): domain Eukaryota; kingdom Metazoa; phylum Arthropoda; class Insecta; order Coleoptera; family Chrysomelidae; genus Psylliodes; species Psylliodes chrysocephalus. The sequence continues at coordinate 104,576,750 of OV651814.1, forward strand.
ATTATTTTTTATTTGTATTAAAAGTTTCATCTTAATCTATTATATTAATTAAAATTATTACATTAATTACTATTATATTAAATTAATTAATTTTAGTTTAATAAATAATTAATATTTAAATTAATATTTTTAGTTTTACTTATTGAACAAAGAAGAAATTCTCCCCGTGAGGAGCTATAGGCTTCCCTAGTAGAGGCTAGGGAAAGTACCAAGTATTATATAACATCGAAAAAGTAATTTAATGGGGACTTCAGCAATATTCATTGCGCTACTTTCGTTTTTAGTACCCTCTAGCAGAATAAGTGTTTCGTATTGTAAAGTGCTACCTACACATCATTTGAAAACTAATTTTATTAAAATGCTTGTGCGTTTGATAGCATTTTCAACACATGTTTTTTAAGACGTCGTCATTGACGATTCCATCGCTGCAGGGACTGCTGCAAAATATTTTTCCTATGACCACTTAGGAAAGTGACACATATCAAACTATATAGTCCTATGGAAAGTGCCCTCTATCACACGCGTATGAATAAGAATTTACTTTCCACCCGTTGTCACAAAATGTCAAACGCTTCATTTCTATTTTGATCCATGTAATGTCCATATTAATACTAAAATCGATATGATTGTTAAATTATTGAAATTGTTGTAAATTAGATCCTAGATATTTATCTTTAACAATTATTATTAAAATAATTTTAAAATAACTAAGTTATGTTTGCTTTTTATTCTGGTTAAACACATAACCGATTAGATCATTCAATTGACGTAAGGGCTATTAGCTCAATTGGTATAGCATCAAACTTTATCAAGTTTGCCATTTGAGACCTTGCGAGCGACCGCGTTCAAATCCTGGCGGGGTCAGATTTTTTTTAATTTTTTTTTTTATAGAAAATATGAAAATTGAATAAATACGATTATTGTTGATTATTTTTTTAAATACATTTTAATTATTATAATAATAACCTGATTTTACATTTTTTTGATGAAATTATTTTGTGGTCGTAGGAAAAATATTGTACATCACTTGTGTGAAAAGTGATTTTCCACACTCGTAATGTAATATACTATATATGTTCTACAAGGAAATATTTGTAATTTTGTGCCTTTCGCAAATAATACACTCAATAATGAAAGTTAAATACAAATACTATCAAACTCAAAAACAAAATTACATTTGCGGTTATGTAATTGGAACTCAGGGTAGGAAACAACAAATTTTGATGATAATAGAGATAATAACGGGATATGTCTATTGGCCAAAGGCCAAATTCAAGTAAAAAAGTCACCTGACGGATATGTGCAACAGGGAATAGTTCACACAAAAAATTTTGAACGTCTTGTCAAATTAGCCATAATACCAGTATAAACTGAAATTAATATATTTGGTAATTTTTATAACGCATGGTAAACGCATACAAAACTATAAAATTACTTACTAAAAGCTTATTAATGTAATATTCATATGGAACTGTGTGAGAAAGAGGATCTATAGCCAATTCCAGCATTTCATCAACTTCGTCTTGAGAAAAGGGTTCACCGTCTTGGGTCATGTATGTTGTGATTTGTTCTCTTGTCAAGAAACCTTTACCTAGCACATCTAAGGTTCTAAATGCTTCTAGAAGTCTTTCAGGCCCAGCTGGTTCAAACCTTAAATATACATAATATATGGCTATAGTATCTTCCATACCATGTAACTATCAGTACTTACTTATGCTCTCTAATTATTTGAACAGCTACAGGTAAGAAATGTCTTAGATGAACACTTCCTGGAATACGAGGATGTTCTACTTGTACGATAATCTCTTGAATTTCTGCTTCTGTAGGACATAAGCCAAGACCCCTTAATATGGTAGATATATCACGAACTTCACACATTTTGCTATTTCCAACATCAAAAACTTCAAATGCTTCTGCTATTTTTCTATCCAAATCATTTTTTAGGGGCACTGAAATGTATTATTATTATTATCATCATAACCTCATCATTATCATCGTTAATAGAGATATATTGCAAGTACACATGAGGTCGGTCACTAGCCCCGCTCTTATTTTGACATCTGATCATGCGCAGATTGCTTACGTTCTAGAACTGACTTTGTTAAAGATTGTGCCTGTCCCTAATTGTGGATGTTGAGGGTAGAAGATAGTGGCGACTTTATAACTTTCGAGTGCGCTAGCAGACATTCGTATCAGTTCAAAGTTTTTTCTCATACCATTTCCATATTATGTACTATTATAGACAACAAAAAAGATGAACTGTAATTTAAAATTTTTAAATTGAGGTTAAAAATATGTAAAGTCAGTGGTGGGTGTAAGCACAAGGACTCTAATGTCAAAACTTTTACAATAATTCTTTTAGCATAGAATTTATTTGTCTTTAACTATGTCGGTACTGTTAGTGGCTGACATTATAGAAATTTGTATCTCTCTATTATCGCTAACGTCTGTTGGCGTTCAATACTTTTTGTGCTGGTAGAATTTATCGTAACCATCAAAAACAGTTGTGACATTTTTCGATATGTACCATAATACTTTTTTTTGTAAAGAATATTGTGACAAATCTGCTATGATTTTCCCCAAGATAAAACGTTTAAAAAAATGTAATAAAACCGTACGGTGTCTCTTCGAGTACAGGTTCTTATCTATTTCCATAAAATTAAACAATTGCAGAGTAACGAAGCAAGACTTCTTATTATTTTATATCTAACGTTTTCAACAAAATAATAAATATTCGTTGATCTACGAACCACTATATATATATATATATACAGGGTGTCCTTTAAAATGTGTCCCAAAATTCTCAGGCAGATTCCTTAACCAAAAAATGGAAAAAAAGTTCCTATAGACCTATGTCCTAAAGTGCCCCCTAAGCGAGCAACAGCCTCTCGAAATCATTTTTTTTATTTTGATTTTTTGAATTTTCTTAAAAATGGAAACAAATAAAAGAACCAAATTTTGGCTGTTAAATATGATCAATAATAGTGACCTTTTGACACCTTCAAAAAGAAATTATTTCGTCAGGGGTGTACTTGGGAATTTTTTGAAAATTTTGATTATTCATAACTTTTTTGTGTTTTTGGTAATGACTTATCCATATTTTTTTTACATTCTACATTGAAAACTACGTCAAAAAGGAATACTTGTTTGATCTCGATTGGAGCAGCCGTTTCCGAGAAAACATCATCCAAAGATATTCGTGCAGTTTAGGTTAATTTTCAATTTTGGCTGTTGTAGCCAAAAAGTTGGAAATCGAGGAACACGGCTTACATGTCCCTATCCTTACTTTTGAAGGTCTATTCAGTGGCAAAAAATATTAGTTGATACAGGGTGATCAAAAATCGGATGTGATTTTGGATTTTTGATCACCCTGTATCAAATAATATGTATTTTATGTCACTGAATAGACCTTAAAAAGTTAGGATAGGGACTGTAAGCCGTTTTCCTCGATTTCCAACTGTTTGGCTACAACAGCCACCTGAATTTGAAAAAATGTGATTTTTGAGTAGCTGTAGATCCTTTACTATTCATATTAGATAACAAGTGTGATATATCATTGAAATCAGATTATCGAGCAGATTCTAAAAATATAAAAATATACAGGGTGTTCCATTTAAAAAAAATAACTTTGATTTGGCACGGCCTTATGAAACACCCTGTCACATCGTAACTAATTTTAAAATGTGAAGCTTAAAGCTGCCTACTTTTATTATAACAGATCTACAGAGCTTCCTCACACTAATCAATCACCCTGTATACTATTTTTAGCTCTCTAAATAAAATTTAAAAATTTAGTTCCCATTTATTTATTATGAAGACCATAAGGTTTGTATTTAGCTGTTTAGAATAAAAAAGTAAAAATATGTATTTTTTTGGCGTTTTTGTGTTTCATGGATAATTTTTTTCGCTCACTGATAAAAATGTTTCTTCAGTTAAACATTATTTCTAAAAGTGTTCTGGTGCGATTCGTTGTATTGTTATTATTTTGTTTAAAATGGCTCACAATAACTACAACATTGATTACACATTCGGCGAAATGACGGACATGCACTTATGTTTTGGACTCGCTTCTGGAAATGCCAATGAAGCTCGCAGACTTTATCAGGAGCGCTTTCCAAATAGGCATCTTCCATGCGCTAAGACGTTTTCTAGAATTGACGATAGACTTCGGGAAACTGGTACATTTAAGAAAAACTCTAGTAACAGTGGAAGACAAAATTATGTGAGAACTCCTGCTTTGGAAGAAGCAATTTTGGATAGGGTAGCTGAAACCCCATCGACAAGTACCAGAAAAATAGCAAATGGTAAGTAATTACTTATTTATTATTTTAGCTACCCCGTACCTTATCGTATAAAACTAGTTTTTTTACTTGTTATTGCTTCTCTTACATTTCACGACTTTTCGTATCGAAAAGAGTTGCGTTATGCAGAAAAAATCTGATTTCCCAAATCAATGGATTCTCTTTCTTAACTATTCACTACACAGATTCTCTCATTTAATTTCAGAAGTGGGAGTCGGACGTAACACGGTATGGAAAGTTTTGCGTGAACAACAATTGTACCCTTACCACATTCAAAAAGTTCAGGCACTTAAAGCTACTGATTATGAGCCGCGAGTTATCTTTTCTGAATGGTTTCTTGGAAGATGTAATCAAGATGCAATGTTTCTTAATAAAGTGCTATTTACCGATGAAGCTGGTTTCACTAGAGATGGTATAATAAATTTTCGAAATATGCATGAATGGGCTGAAGATAACCCTCACGCGGTTGTTGAACGTCACCACCAGGATAAATTTTCAATAAACGTCTGGGCTGGAGTTATTGATAATTACCTTATTGGACCATTTGTTTTGCCGAATAGGTTAAATGGAGCAGCATACAGGCTTTTTTTGGAAAATAACTTACATGAGCTTCTTGATAATATTCCGATTCAAATCAGACATAACATGTGGTTTATGCATGATGGAGCTCCACCACATTACAGCCTTGAAGCTAGACAGCACCTTAACGAAAGATTTGAGGGTAGAGTAATTGGCAGAGGTTGTCCTGTTAACTGGCCACCTCGTTCACCAGATCTAAATCCAATGGATTTTTTTGTTTGGGGTTATTTAAAATCATTGGTTTATTCCAGTCCTGTTGAAACAGTTGAAGAATTGGAAGAACGAGTTTTTCATCATTGCGAAGTTCTTAGGAATAATACTGAAGTATTTTTTCGTGTAAGACAGTCTATGATGCGACGGTTGCGCTTGTGTGTGGAAACCAATGGTCGCCACATTGAGCATCTGCTTTAATTTTTTTTGATTTGTTTTTTTAGAATAAATATTTTTTTAAACCGTTTCTTATTATTAAATAAAAATAGTCCCACCACGACATTTGAACTACAATTATTTAGAGAGAGCTAAAAAAGTTATTTTTATTTACGAGATTCACTGAGATAATTTAGGAAAATTGAAAATTAAGCTAAAGTGGACGAATATCTTTGGATGATGTTTTCTCGGAAACGGCTGCTCCAATCGAGATCAAACAAGTATTCCTTTTTGACGTAGTTTTCAATGTAGAATGTAAAAAAAAATATGGATAAGTCATTACCAAAAACACAAAAAAGTTATGAATAATCAAAATTTTCAAAAAATTCCCAAGTACACCCCTGACGAAATAATTTCTTTTTGAAGGTGTCAAAAGGTCACTATTATTGATCATATTTAACAGCCAAAATTTGGTTCTTTTATTTGTTTCCATTTTTAAGAAAATTCAAAAAATCAAAATAAAAAAAATGATTTCGAGAGGCTGTTGCTCGCTTAGGGGGCACTTTAGGACATAGGTCTATAGGAACTTTTTTTCCATTTTTTGGTTAAGGAATCTGCCTGAGAATTTTGGGACACATTTTAAAGGACACCCTGTATATATATATATATATATATATATCCTTAGCAGTATTTTGCGTCCGATAACATGCACAGTACGTTACATTTTGCTTCCATGACTATTTTACGTCCGAATATCGGACGCAAAATAGTTTTCGGCTTTTCCCGCCTTGCATAAGCACGGAACAAAATCAATTTTACAGAGATAAGTTTGTTTTGTGGTTGGGTTTCTATATTTAACTCTTATTTAAAGCTAACCAATACGAGATAGCAGTTATAATGAATTAAATGGACGCAATTTAGTGCCAGATATGAAAGAAAATATACAAAATTTAGTTTGTGAGATAACCGATAGAGGCGCTAAATAATATACATAATGTATATTATCCTTTCATTTCACTCACTATTTTGACTCCAACTAGCGGCAACACTGTAAAGTGTAAAGAGCATTGTTAAGTGCGTGGATGTTAGAGTTTATATTTTTTGTTATATTAGTTAGGAATCTAAGGGTTTGAGTGAAGTTAGGGATTTTTAAATTGAATATTTTTTCTGTAAAAACAAATCGGAAATTACTTTAGGTTATTTTAATTTAATGGATTATATATAAATAATTATTTTAAAAAAATTGTTTTTGGATTTTAATTGTAAGAAGTTTTTGGCAAATATTTTAGGTTTTTAAAATTTATTACGTAAATTATAATTATTTCAAAATAATTTTAATTGTTTAATTGACGGGATAGTACTAAATTAAATTTTAGTTATAAGAATTTTGGGGACAATTATAGGTTATTTGAATTTAATAGATACATTACAATTCCTTTAACATAATTTTAGTTATAGTTTTAAATTCTGATTTAATATTGATTTACATATTGTAAGAAAAATTAATATTTATGATTGATGATTATGACATATATATGATTGATGATTAATAATTATGATTGATAATTATAATTGATGATTATGATTCATGATTGAGAATGATGATTATGATTGATGATTATGATTGATAATTAATTATGATTAATAATTATGATTGATGATTATGATTGATGATTATGATTGATGATTATGATTGATGATTATGATTGATGATTATGATTGATGATTATGATTGATGATTATGATTGATGATTATAATTGATGATTATGATTGATGATTATGATTGATGATTATGATTGATGATTAGGATTGATGATTATGATTGATGATTATGATTGATGATTATGATTGATGATTATGATTGATGATTATGATTGATGATTATGATTGATGATTATGATTGATGATTATGATTGATGATTATGATTGATGATTATGATTGATGATTATGATTGATGATTATGATTGATGATTATGATTGATGATTATGATTGATAATTATTATTGATTAATATGATTGATTAATATGATTGATTAATATGATTGATGATTATGATTGATGATTTTGATTGATGATTATGATTGATGATTATGACTGATGATTATGATTGATGATTATGATTAATGATTATGATTGATGATTATGATTGATGATTATGATTGATGATTATGATTGATGATTATGATTGATGATTATAATTGATGATTATGATTGATGATTATGATTGATGATTATGATTGATGATTATGATTGATGATTATGATTGATGATTATGATTGATGATTATGATTGATGATTATGATTGATGATTATGATTCATGATTATGATTGATGATTATGATTGATGATTATGATTGATGATTATGATTGATGATTATGATTGATGATTATGATTGATGATTATGATTGATGATTATGATTGATGATTATGATTGATGATTATGATTGATGATTATGATTGATGATTATGATTGATGATTATGATTGATGATTATGATTGATGATTATGATTGATGATTATGATTGATGATTATGATTGATGATTATGATTGATGATTATGATTGATGATTATGATTGATGATTATGATTGATGATTATGATTATGATTGATGATTATGATTGATGATTATGATTGATGATTATGATTGATGATTATGATTGATGATTATGATTGATGATTATGATTGATGATTATGATTGATGATTATGATTGATGATTATGATTGATGATTATGATTGATGATTATGATTGATGATTGATGATTATGATTGATGATTATGATTGATGATTATGATTGATGATTGATGATTGATGATTGATGATTGATGATTGATGATTGATGATTGATGATTGATGATTGATGATTGATGATTGATGATTGATGATTGATGATTGATGATTGATGATTATGATTGATGATTATGATTGATGATTATGATTGATGATTATGATTGATGATTATGATTGATGATTATGATTGATGATTATGATTGATGATTGATGATTATGATTGATGATTATGATTGATGATTATGATTGATGATTATGATTGATGATTATGATTGATGATTATGATTGATCATTATGATTGATGATTATGATTGATGATTATGATTGATGATTATGATTATGATTGATGATTATGATTGATGATTATGATTGATGATTATGATTGATGATTATGATTATGATTGATGATTATGATTGATGATTATGATTGATGATTATGATTGATGATTATGATTGATGATTATGATTGATGATTATGATTGATGATTATGATTGATGATTATGATTGATGATTATGATTGATGATTATGATTGATGATTATGATTGATGATTATGATTGATGATTATGATTGATGATTATGATTGATGATTATGATTGATGATTATGATTGATGATTATGATTGATGATTATGATTGATGATTATGATTGATGATTATGATTGATGATTATGATTGATGATTATGATTGATGATTATGATTGATGATTATGATTGATGATTGATGATTATGATTGATGATTATGATTGACGATTATGATTGACGATTATGATTGACGATTATGATTGATGATTATGATTGATGATTATGATTGATGATTATGATTAATGATTATGATTGATGACTATGATTGATGATTATGATTTATGATTATGATTGATGATTATGATTGATGATTATGATTGATGATTATGATTGATGATTATGATTGATGATTATGATTGATGATTATGATTGATGATTATGATTGATGATTATGATTGATGATTATGATTGATGATTATGATTGATGATTATGATTGATGATTATGATTGATGATTATGATTGATGATTATGATTGATGATTATGATTGATGATTATGATTGATGATTATGATTGATGATTATGATTGATGATTATGATTGATGATTATGATTGATGATTATGATTGATGATTATGATTGATGATCATGATTGAGAATGATGATTATGATTGATGATTATGATTGATGATTATGATTGATGATTATGATTGATGATTATGATTGATGATTATGATTGATGATTATGATTGATGATCATGATTAAGAATGATGATTATGATTGATGATTATGATTGGTAATTATGATTAATAATTATGATGGATGATTATGATTGACGATTATGATTGATGATTATGATTGATGATTATGATTGATGATTATGATTGATGATTATGATTGATGATTATGACTGATGATTATGATTGATGATTATGATTGATGATTATGATTGATGATTATTATTGATGATTATGATTGATGATTATGGTTGATGATTATGATTGATGATTATGATTAATGATTATGATTGATGATTATGATTATGATTGATGATTATGATTGATGATTATGATTGATGATTATGATTGATGATTATGATTGATGATTATGATTGATGATTATGATTGATGATTATGATTGATGATTATGATTGATGATTATGATTGATGATTATGATTGATGATTATGATTGATGATTATGATTGATGATTATGATTGATGATTATGATTGATGATTATGATTGATGATTATGATTGATGATTATGATTGATGATTATGATTGATGATTATGATTGATGATTATGATTGATGATTATGATTGATGATTATGATTGATGATTATGATTGATGATTATGATTGATGATTATGATTGATGATTATGATTGATGATTATGATTGATGATTATGATTGATGATTATGATTGATGATTATGATTGATGATTATGATTGATGATTATGATTGATGAATATGATTGATGATTATGATTGATGATTATGATTGATGATTATGATTGATGAGTATGATTTATGATTATGATTGATGATTATGATTGATGATTATGATTGATGATCATGATTGACAATGTTGATTATGATTGATAATTATGATTAATAATTATGATGGATGATTATGATTGACGATTATGATTGATGATTATGATTGATGATTATGATTGATGATTATGATTGATGATTATGATTGATGATTATGATTGATGATTATGATTGATGATTATGATTGATGATTATGATTGATGATTATGACTGATGATTATGATTGATGATTATGATTAATGATTATTATTGATGATTATGATTCATGATTATGACTGATGATTATGATTGATGATTATGATTGATGATTATGATTGATGATTATTATGGATGATTATTATTGATGATTTTGGTTGATGATTATGATTGATGATTATGATTGATGATTATGATTGATGATTATGATTGATGATTATGATTGATGATTATGATTGATGATTATGATTGATGATTATGATTATGATTGATGATTATGATTGATGATTATGATTGATGATTATGATTGATGATTATGATTGATGATTATGATTGATGATTATGATTGATGATTATGATTGATGATTATGATTGATGAGTATGATTGATGATTATGATTATGATTGATGATTATGATTGATGATTATGATTGATGATTATGATTGATGATTATGATTGATGATTATGATTGATGATCATGATTGAGAATGATGATTATGATTGATAATTATGATTAATAATTATGATGGATGATTATGATTGACGATTATGATTGATGATTATGATTGATGATTATGATTGATGATTATGATTGATGATTATGATTGATGATTATGATTGATGATTATGATTGATGATTATGATTGATGAATATGATTGATGATTATGATTGATGATTATAATTGATGAATATGATTGATGATTATGATTGATGATTATGATTGATGATTATGATTGATGATTATGAGTTATAATTTCGATTGATAATTTATTTATTTTTTTTATTTATTTTTATATTTTTATTTATTTTTATTTGTTTTTATTTGTTTTTATTTGTTTTTATTTATTTTTATATTTATATTTATTATTTATTTTTTTATATAATTTTATTTAATTTTATTTATTTTTATATAGTTTTATTTCTTTTTACATAAAAAATTTTACCCCCTGCTTCTCCACACCCAGAAATATATCATTATATACTTAAGATGAGTAGGTACACTTCCAATTTTCAAGTTCCTATATTTAAAGAACCAATAATTCATACTAAACTTTACCCCGTTCCCCCCTCTTTAAAATGTGAAAATCCGAACACCCGGAAGCAAGTCATTATTTATGTATGAGGATTGGCTACAATTCCAATTTTTAAGTTGCTATCTTTAAAACTCCAATATTTAATAAAAACTTTTTAACTCCCATTTCTCCCCTTAAAATGTGAAAATTCTAAACACTTAAACAATTCATTACCTATTTAATTATGATGTGTAGCTATAATTCCAATTTTTAAATTCCTACCTACTCGTATACAAAATTTCATCCCCTGTTCGCACTTGTTTCCCGCCTTAAAATATGAAAATTTAAAAACGCTTATTTATGTTAGCTACATTTCAAATTTTTAGGTTGCCTATAAAAAAATTATTTTTCCATACAAGTGTTCACTCCCCCGTTTCCTCCCCTTTAAATGTGAACATCCTAAAACCCTAAAACATGTTATTATTTATTTACGCTCAGTAGCTGTATTTCAAATTTTTATGTTTCTAACTTCAAACAACAAAGACATACAAAGCTTGCTTGCTTTCCCTCCATTAGAATTAAAATTTTTGAAAATTATTTTTGCATACATTATAAAATAAACCTATCTTCTAAATTTTAGCTTCCTAGACCTAGAAGTTTTGGCGGTAAGATTGATAGGTCAGTCAGTCAGTCAATCAATTAGAACAAATAATTTTATATATTTAGACTATTCTTATGGTTGGTTTCGAAATAAATTGGTCTTTAATACAAAGCCTTCCTGAATTATAAAAAATATTGGCAACACTGTTGGACGTAAATTAATATGTTAAATGAAACAAAAATATTCTTTTGGACGTAAAATAGTAATATACGGATGCAAGATAGATATTAATATAAAAGGAGTCAAAATGGTTGGAAAATAAAAAAAAAACGTATACATTTTTTTAACGATATGGTCATAAAAAACATATTTTGAGACAATTAATTTTTAGTAGATTCAATATACTCGATGAAATCCATTCTAAACACACTGCTTCCAAAGACGCAAAATGTATGGGTTATGAAAGGACGCAATATTGCTGCGGGATGTAAATATATATATATATATATATATATATATATATATATATATATATATATATATATATATATATATATATATATATATATATATATATATATATAAAATTCAAACTAATTTATTGGGGGCAGCAGCAATATATAATAAAGAAAACTCTTTAAAGATGATCCAAGCTTTCGGAAATTTTAATAACTTATTTCCATCTTCAGGGAATCTACAAAAGGTGTGGTGTGTCTTCATAGGAACATAATATTATTAAGAGAATCTTTGTGAGGATGAATTATTAATGATGTTAAATGTTATGATTTTGATGCACATATAGAATTAAAATTACACAGTTTTACAATATAACTTAAAATTATTGTGGTTTAAATTCAGTTTGAAATTTAACTGTTAAGTCAATTTTTGTGTCATTCGTTGTTTATGTATACAAGTGTGTTAGATTAAATATAGAAATTACTAATAAGGAACCTAGTTAGGAAGATTACTTTGTACCTAAATTATTATTTAATAAAGTTTTATCTGAGAATGCAGTTTGATTAATTATTTCATCATCAACAAAACTGTCACTAAGGAATCTTGGTATTTTCAGCAAAAATCTTACAATTGTGTACTCTTTTAAGTATTTATTCCAAGCTTTCGAACATGATTATGTTCATCTTCAGGGAGCTACAATATTAATTTTTACAAAGGTTATAAGAAACAATTTTGAAAAGACATATACTTACAACTCAGTGAGAATCGTTGCGTACATGTGGTGTTATATTAATAAAAAATTACGGTACATCACAAAAACGAGACAAAAATGGTTGATAACAATCCTGTTAGCCAAACAGTTTATATTTTTAATTTTACGTTAGGGCACATGGTCAAATTTTTAAAATAATTAATAAAATTTACATCTAACACCGTTCGGTACTAGAAACGAAAATGAAACTTTTTTATGTTAATATTTGAACTATTTTTAGCGTGGGTACACAAAGTCAGTTGTCATATGTCTGTCAACCGTCAATCAAACAGTAGGAAAAAGAAGAAACCGTCAATGGCCTATGTCACCTAAGCACTAACAGTGCAACATCTCTGATACTGCCAAAATGATGGTTGAGAGTCATATGATGAAATAAATTATTTAAATATTAAATTTTATATATTAAATGTCAGAAATCATTGCAAGAAGGTATTACGGATAAAATTATGATTTGTATTTCAAGATGTCACTAATCCTATAAGCGACGTCACCCTCTGAGTGAACCATCCCAACGCACTAGGCTAAAAGGTTGTCATCCCCCTTGCCCGGGTTGGAACGGAGCACTCACCTGACGATATCGCGAACAGGGCCAGTGCATTTACTTTTAATGCAAATTTGTAAAAATTGGAAAAAACACCAACTATGCAATAACAATTGACATTTTGAACAATGTTAAGTAATGGGAAAAATACTCAAAAGGTACTAAGAATAACGGATGAAATTTTGATTTGATAACAAACATGTCACAAGCCTGTTGGTGGTGTCACCAGCTGAGCAGGAACCAAAACACTCAAAAAGAGAGTTAAAGTCCCCCCTCAACTATTCTGTCACCACCCACAGGACAAGTGCATTTGGATATGACTAAAAAATGAAATTTTAACATTGGGGCCTATACATCAGAAATTCCTGACATGTCTCCACTAACAACACCGTGTTTGTCAACATGTAACAGATATGAGAATATTTCACTAAGGTGTTTGATATCTGTTCTTTTATTAATGCAGTTTTCATTTTGATAGATATGTGCCATTTCTAGAAACTGTCTTTTAGAAATATTCGTTTCTCTTTCTAGCACAGAAACACTATCATAATTCTTTTGCCGCGTTTGAGAATCCACATCGGATGCATTTTTTACATCTCGAGCGTTTTTTTATCCACATCGGACACATCTACTACATCTACATCTGCGTTTGTTTATCCCAGATGTACCTGTTCAGATTACATTTTTTACATCTCGATTTGAAATGAGATGTGAATGAGATGTTCGTTCCATGCCAGAAAGTAAGTGTTCTGTGAAGCCTTGTTTGTCAATTTATCCTTTGTTTATGCTAGCATGTATATAAAAGTGATTAGTTTGTATATTTTTGTTTATATTTCAAATTTAGGTTGATTTGTATTCTCAAAAGTCAAATTTAATAAGTATAAACTTCTAACTTGTCTTTGACATTTTTTCACGTGACCAAATAAAGTCTAGAGCGTTTGTTTATTACATCTACATTCAGATCTAATTCTCTATCACGTGATAAAAAATTCACAACATCTCAGATGCATCCGATGTGGATTCTCAAACGCGGCAATTATATGGTCATTTTTGCTGACATGTTCTGCCAAAGCACATCTTTCAGGGTGTAATCTACAGTCACTCCGGTGGGAGGTTATGCGATCTTTTAGGCATCTAGCCGTTTGTCCAATGTATATCTTTTGACATGTGCCACAAGGGATACTGTAAACTACACTATTCAGAGATGTTTTTGGAACTTTATCTTTTAATTTTGAAAACACTATGTTGTTAGTGAGGACAAGTTTTTCAGCGATTTTTATGTTTTCAAGTGGTTTTAATAATTTTGTGAGTTTAGGTGTAATTTCCTTAATGTAAGGCAATGTTACATATCGGATGTTTTGTATTAAGGAAACACTATTAGGTGGTATATCATTGACAACCTCACCTCTATTGCTAACGTTAACGTTTGAATCATTGATAACATTGCCATTTGTAAATATGGATGATGTGCTGGCTTTTATATATATATATATATATATATATATATATATATATATATATATATATATATATATATATAGCGCCTTAGTATTTTCTTGAACCAATCGTCTATATCCGACGAGAACATCCTGAACCATCCGAACAAACCTGAGCCGTATATGTGGTTCAGGATGGGAGACCCTTATAAAACACTTTAAAATACCCTGTAGACTGCCTGGAATAAATTTGAAAATGGCTCAGATTTGGACGAAACTCCAATCTTTAGTTCCAACATTTTCCGCATTCTGGGATGGTGGCGCTCTAGTCGCCTCGATTTGTATATCTGTATAACAACAATCCTGAACCATCGCTTGTATGCAGCCGTAGCGAAATATTATTAGATTTTTTCAGCGGCTTACAATATTTGAACACGTTAATGACCAAATCGGTCCATATAGACCTGCGGTAACATTGTACAAGTACAAGACCATGGCGGTCCTTAGGGATCGCCTTAAAAAGTTTTGACCCTTTCGTAAAATAGTTCGTGCTGCTTATTAGTAGATACTTTCATAGAAAATGGACCGCTTATCCTGTAGATTTTGTCATAAAAAATAGACTGCTTTGTGTTTTAGATTGTTATTATAAAAAAAATATAAAAAATATAAAAAATATAAAATACTAAAAATAACCGAAATTATTATAATCTGCCAAAAAAGTGTACAATATGTCACGTAAAATGCTTCTGCATGAATGTGTTGAAATCCGTAGCAGAATTTAATATAATAGAAAATAATACATTGTGTAGTATTTATACATATACTCTTTACTATTTGTACCGCTTATTGCTTATTTCAAAGACGAAATCTGTCATCCAAATATATAAAATAGTTAGTCCTGACGGACTAGCTGATCTATCAACGTAGAGCCAAAACTACCAAGTCTAGAAAGCTGAAATTTAAAACATAGATTTATTTAATAACATAAATAACATAAGAAAATATTTTTGTAGACTTCAAATTTAAGAAGGGAAAACTTTTTATAAAAGTAGGTAACTTGTTCTTTAAAGTTAAAAACATTAAAATTTGATTTAGAACTTAATTAATAGTGACATATTTCAGGGTTTTGGGTTTTCACATTTTAAGAGCGAAAGGAAGGGAAAGTTTGAATAGAACTATCGACTTTTTAGGTAGGAACTTGAAAATTGGAATTGGTACCACTCATCATAAATAATGATGTGTATAGGGGTTTTTTGTATTCAAGGGGAAAGTGTGGGGTGAAAGTTTGTATGGGAATAACGTAAAAATAATAATAAAAATAACTAAAAATTATTAAAAATTAATAAAAATAAATAAATAAATGAAATTAAATAAAATTGAATATAAATAAATAAACTAAAAATAAATAAAAAGAAATACAAATAAATAAAAATAAATAAAAATAAATAAAAATAAATAAAAATAAATAAAAATAAATAAAAATAAATAAAAATAAATAAAAATAAATAAAAATAAATAAAAATAAATAAAAATAAATAAAAATAAATAAAAATAAATAAAAATAAATAAAAATAAATAAAAATAAATAAAAATAAATAAAAATAAATAAAAATAAATAAAAATAAATAAAAATAAATAAAAATAAATAAAAATAAATAAAAATAAATAAAAATAAATAAAAATAAATAAAAATAAATAAAAATAAATAAAAATAAATAAAAATAAATAAAAATAAATAAAAATAAATAAAAATAAATAAAAATAAATAAAAATAAATAAAAATAAATAAAAATAAATAAAAATAAATAAAAATAAATAAAAATAAATAAAAATAAATAAAAATAAATAAAAATAAATAAAAATAAATAAAAATAAATAAAAATAAATAAAAATAAATAAAAATAAATAAAAATAAATAAAAATAAATAAAAATAAATAAAAATAAATAAAAATAAATAAAAATAAATAAAAATAAATAAAAATAAATAAAAATAAATAAAAATAAATAAAAATACATAAAAATAAATAAAAATAATTTGAAATTGAATACAAAATATGGTCTTCGTAACTTATTTTGAATAATAGTTGAACTTATTATAAATTAACTTATTATAAATTAGATTACATTTACCCCTTTCACCTTATTATTTATATTATATTCATGTCAAAACAGACCCTTAACTTAAATATTCGTATTTTAATAGACATCACCATATATATCTCATAAAAATGTTCAAGATTGGATTGTTTAATTTTGAATAATTTTAAATGCCTCTGAAATCTTTACGAAAATAAATTAAAATACTTCTTGCATTGTGTTTAATTTATGTCAAAACAACAGTAAACTATAAATTGAAATAAAATAGGTTAAAATGAGTTTTACATGAAGATGTATTATCTGAATATGAAATCTTGGCAGTCAGCGTGTTAAAATATTCTGTGAACCATAACTGCTTTTTAGTTGTAGACAATTTTAATATAAATGGTTCAAAATAGCACAAGACGTTTGGTTCAGGAATGTGTTATTTACATTGTCTAAAATATATAAATGGTTCAAGATAGCACAAGACGTTTGGTTCAGGAATGTGTTATTTATTTTGTCTAAATTATATAAATGGTTCAAGATAGTACAAGACGGTTGGTTCAAGATTGTATTATTTATTTTGTATAAACTTTTTTGCTAAAAATTGTTTTTTTGTTGTATATATTTCAAAATTAGAAACGTTTTATAAGAACTTACATATATATGCGGCCAAATAGACGAAAACTCATTGTTTTCCCAGTGGAGCAGTTTTGTAGCAAACTACAATTGGCTCAGAAAGGATATAAAGATGTATATATATATATATATATATATATATATATATATATATATATATATATATATATATATATATATATACAAAAAGAAAGTTTCTAGAAATGACATTTATAGCACAAAACCCTAAAAACATGAACAAAAAAACAGACATACAACATCTTAGTGAAATTTACCAAAATCTTTTATCTAAAGACAAACCGTTACGAAATTAACATTTTTTATCATCTCTTGACTCTTTGTAATAAGTTATTTTATAATGAAATTATAATTTTTTTTTTATTTTTTAAAAAATAAATCTTTTTTATTTATTCTTTCTTTTAAATGTCATGCAATATTTATAAGTTAAATGCCATTTTTGACAATGTCAAATTAATGACAAATAAACTACACATTTAAGAGCGGAGTACATTGAAACTTAATTGAAGAGGAAATAACTGTAATTTTAGTAATTTTAATTTATAATTCATGAATTTGTTTGACTATTTAATGAAAAATTTACACAAATTTGTTAGAACATCAAGTGTACAATCTCAACTTATTGTAAGTAGTACCTTTAGTTATTTTGGTCCATTGTAACTATTTTCCAACATTATTTGTAGTCTACCCTGATGATGGAAATGAATTAATAAATTTCCGAAAGCTTGGCTGAAGTAAAAAGAGTTTTCTTTCACATATTATTTGCTGAATCCCCCAATAATTTGGTTAGTTTTATATATATATATATATATATATATATATATATATCTAGCTACGTGGCATTACTGGGACTCCATTCCATAAATGGCCTACCAAAACTCCACCGTATATACGCCATTATATACACCGTTATTTGTAAAGACTAATTCAACTACCATTAGTTGGATAGGTCAACGTAACGTCCACTATATACATTTGACATATGTTTTGACACTGTTTATGTTAATGCGCCTCCTCTTACTAGAGATAATGTATTTACTGAGGCTCCAAGCACTGTTGCCACTTTTTAATAATTTATTTAGCAGAAGGAAGAAAAACCTAATTACTCAGACCATATGTTTTTATTTAAAATAATAATAACCCGTTGAAGATAAACCTTCTTAGCGAGTAGTATGCGAATTCGTCGTTTCTGCCGGCAAACCAATTGCAATAGTTCTATTCTTTTTAAGTCTTCTCAAGTTTTGTGTGTATATATTATAATGACTTTTTTGCTCAATACTAGTTTAAAATTAAAATTTTTGTTTTCATAAATGTAATAATGGTGTTTACAGAAAGACAAAAAATTAAATAATGTTGTTACAGATACCTCTCAGAAATTTTTTGCCGATATTATTATTACATATAAGGTTTTAAAAGATCTGGCTAAACAATGACCGATATTGTTTTAACAACAATTGAAGAACATTTAAAAGAAGTAAATTATAAAATCACATCAATGAATAATATATCAGTACGCTTTAAAGAAAATAAAAATCTACATGATAAATTTGATGAACAAGAACAAAAATATAGATTGAAACTTTTACGTCTACATAGATTACCAGAAGGTACTAAAAATAATTTATAAAATAAAATATTTGATGGTTTTAGGTTTTAAACAATGCAGAACTTTTTATGAAGAATAACTTTTTCTCGTTAATTTAATAATAAAAAAGTTTTTAATATACTGCGTACTTAAGTGGACTCACTGTATATTTAAAACTGGTTAAAAAATTATAGAAATCAGTCAATAGTTTCTTACTACATAATATAAATTTTTAAACGAATTCAAAAAAAAATCCTTAAAGCTTACTGATGAGTAAACATTCTCATTATATATCCATACGGTACGACTGGGCCCACCTTGTTAATTTTTAGGCTCACTAAGACTCTGCTGTAGAGTCCATATATTATTAACAGCGGAGTCTCAGTGAACCTAAAAATTAACATGGCTGGAGGCCCAGTCGCACTTTATAAATATAGCGAGATATATAGTTTAGGTATATATATTAGGACGTATATAGTACCTTAATATATAAAGAACCACAGTTCCATTAAAAAATATTTATTTATAAAAAATTCATGAAAAAATAAAAACAAACACGTAAATAAACATGTCATATTTGCACTAAAAAAAAGCCATAAAAAGAAAACTAAAAATTCAAACTCCTATGTAGCAAATATTCAACACTTTTGTGCGTACCGATTACACACTTTTATATTCTCCCATTTCCTATATTTAAAAATCTGATGTGTCCAACACATGACTTTCCTATCTAGTTATTATAGGCTTTTCCGGTTATTTTGTACAACCTATTGCAGCACTTCTATAAATGTTTAGAGGAGGATAAACCAAATATATACATTGTCCACATATATCTACCTCGAAACATTTATCTATAGATATTCATTGAAAACGAAAATACTAAAAAATTTAAATTTAGCACTTTTCCATTACGGTCCATTTCAGAAAAATCATGTATAAACAAAAATTATAGAGATCGATATCGCAAACAACTTTTAGTTCAACAATTTTCATAAAAATCAGAATTTTGCACATTTTGTCAAATTTCTCGAATACGGACCATTTCAGGAAAATTTGACATATAACAAAAATTATAGATAATAATATTAGAAGTAACTTTTATTTGAACAATTTTCTCCTCCAAACATAAATAACAGATATATTCCATAAAATATAAAAACGGCCTCCCATAAAGTATCCCCCCAGATGATTCGACATTGTCCAAAATCTAATCATTTCACGTCAGGCCCAAATAAACCTTAAGTTAAAAATTTTATGTTTTTTTCTTTATCAGTTTTTGAGTTTTCTTCAAAATTCGAAATTTACACATTTTCTCAAATATCTCGAATACGGTCCATTTTAGAGAAATTATGTATAGAATAAAAATTATAGAAAATTATATTACAAACAACTTTTATTCAAACAATTTTTATAAAAAATTAGTTTTTTTACATTTTGTCAAATTTCTCGAATACGGACCATTTTAGGAAAATTTTGCATAGAACAAAAATTATAGATAATTATTTGAAGAATTTTCTTCTCTAAACGTAAATAACAGAAATATTCCATACAATATAAAAATGACCACCTATAAAGTATCCCCCCAGATGTTCCGACTCTGCCCAAAATCTAATCAGCTCATTGGACGCTAAAACAAAGCTTAAGTTTAAAATTTGGTGTTTTTCGTTGTATCGGTTCATGAGTTATACAGACACACACACACGCACGCGCACACGCACACGCAGACGCACACACGCAGACGCACACGCACACCCACACACACACACGCATGCGCACACACACACACACACACACACACACACACACACAAAAATAGTCAAAACGGATTCAGGGGACCTCAAAACGTAAAAATCCGTCGAAAACTCGAGGACAAAAAAAATCATGATTCCTCTACTTTCCTTATATCTGTATACAGATAGGAAAGTAAAAATGAATCATTTTAGGTTAACTGAGACTCTGCTGTAGAATCCGTATATAATGGATAGCGGAGTCTCAATAAACCTGAAAACAAGCAAGGCTGGAGGCCCAGTCACACTCTATAGATATAGCGCTAGATATAGTGTATATTAGGAACATATCTTATAGTACCTTAATATACAAAGAACCACAGTTTCATTAAAAAATATTTATTTATTTTTGTGTACCTATTACAAACTTGTATACTGCCCCATTTAGTATCTTTAAACCTGAATATATATTTTTTTTTATTTGAAATTTTGGGAAACTAAACCAAGGAATGTAGACTACCTTTTTAATTATATTAGGTGACGTAATCATTAAAAATGGCAGACGGGAGCCGTTATGGCAAGTGATATATTATTTGAAACCCTTTCCAATGATATCAATATAACTAAAATATTTTTTCTTTTTACTCATAATGAATTCTTTGTTTTAAATGTTCAATGCTATCAACTGGTTTACCACAAATATTTAACCTTTGGCACTGTATTATTCTCGTTTAAAATCAAAGATTTTTATAAATTCATATCTCATGACGGATCAAAAAATAAATAGGAGGTGGAGGGACTTTAGATCCGCATTGTATAATCGAGAGCAGAGGCTATGTGAACCTGAAAATTAACACAGCTGGAGGCCTAGTCGTACCGTATACATCTTCAAAAATCTAAACGCGGACCATATAAGCGAAATCCATTAGGGACGAACTTAAGTTGGAGTGAGGTGGAAGTCGTACATACCGTGAGTCAGGCCATTGAATAGGTAGTGCGCTGCACAGCTCATATCGCAATGAGTCTCAAGGATGTAAGCATACTTATATTTATTTAAATCTCTATATTCCACACGAAAAGTTCGAAATGGTATATTTTAATTTTGGATGCATGAAAATGAATAATCCACAATACGACACTTCAGTGGAAAGTCAATTTTAATGATTTATACAACGTAACAAAACTTAATTCGAAGGAACATGAACTTAAATAGATTGTTGCCATTAAGGTTAAGAATAAATAAATGTAATGAAAATCCCAATAAACCAAATTAACAAAATTATGATGCACATTAAATTACTATTATAATAAGCTTTCAAATGAGCTGTCACACTTAACAATACGTACCACTTTTTTATCATGCTAAAGGGCGCTAAAATCAAAAGTAACACTATAAACAGTCACATTTCTAAAAATTTGCGTTGATGTGTAATACTTAGTACGTTTTCTATTTAAATTGTATTGGTTAGTAGTGGGAAGGAGGAGAGGGGAATGTTGTGTGTCAGTTTAGGATGTGATAAAAATGTGCCAGCCTTAGAATAAAAATCGACCTAATTTAAACAATTCTTTGTATTAATTTGAAGCAAGTGGTGATACAATTGAAATCAGCATAATAAAAGGAAGCTTAAAAATTTGTATGTTATGTTGGGAATGGGGTGCTAAAACACTACGACCTAAAATATTTATTGTACCCCTTTTGTCGCTAATGCAGCAAGGAAATGTCGCAATGCCTACAACGATCCTTCCAATCATATCTTCCTTGAGTGGCTTCAAGTTAGGTAAATATCACTCTTCTATTTAATATGCTCTTAGGTATAGTGTCCTTGGATTTTGGAGTGCTACACATTGTCAGAATGTGAATGGAGGTTTTGTCTTCCTCTTCACAGAATCTGCTTACTATATTCTACTACTCTTAGTTTACTTAAGGTGTCCTTTTAGTGGGCAATGCCCAGTAAGGATCCCTGATACAATACGTAACTTGTTCTTGTAAAATTGGTAAAAATATAGGGTGTTCTATTTATAAAATACTGTCATTGACGTCATTACAAGATGATTACAAGATATATTGAATTATGAGAAAATAAACTAAATTAAAATAAAAAGTTTACTTATTTTATTTTACGTCTTGGTCATATATCACATTTGAGTTGGAATTTTCTTTTTATTTACTTTTATAATAATGCCTAAATATACGTACTAATCAAGGTGCTAACCTTATTATTTAAATAATATCAACCAAAAAATAATTAAACATTTTCTAAAACAAAAATGTTTATTGTGGCATTTTATTTTCTACGGCGCTCTGTAGTACTTGTCGCGTTCAAGATCGAAAATAGTTCATTTTAATTTTTAGACTGACCCGAGTCGAGAGACAAAATCACCAAGCCTCCTAGTACGTATATATAATCAACTGCAACGTTGCCAAACCAAAAGCGCGCAGCGAATAGCTTAAGGCGCCCAGTTGACATGTAACATTAAACATCTTATACACAGCGAAATGTATATTAGCAGCGCACCAAGCGGCGAACGCCTGAACTAATATTTTATACAGGATCAAAAAACGGCTCAAATGGGCGTCCTCGAGATTTTTGTGTTAATGGGTGTTTTAGGGTGTCTACATCATCTGGAACAATTTTCAATGGGTTGTCACTGGGGATCCGTATATCGGAAGCCCAGTAACAGCGGAGTCTCAGTGAACCTGAAATTTAACATGGGGGGAGGCTCAGTAATACTTTGTAGATATATATATATATATATATATATATATATATATATATATATATAAATATCCCGCAGCAATATTGCGTCCTTTCATAACCCATACATTTTGCGTCTCTGGAAACAGTGTGTTTACAATAGATTTCATCGAGTATATTGAGACTACTAAAAATTAATTGTCTCAAAATATGTTTTTTATGACCATATCGTTAAAAAATTATATACGTTTTTTTTTTATTTTCGACCATTTTGACTCCTTTTATATTAATATCTATCTTGCATCCGTATATTACTATTTTACGTCCAAAAGAATATTTTTGTTTCATTTAACATACTAATTTACGTCCAACAGTGTTGCCAATATTTTTTTAAATTCAGGAAGGCTTTGTATTAAAGACCAATTTATTTCGAAACCAACCATAAGATTAGTCTAAATATATAAAATTATTTGTTCTGATTGACTGACTGACCCATCAATCTTACCGCCAAAACTTCTAGGTCTAGGAATCTAAAATTTATAAGATAGGTTTTTTTTATAACGTATGAAAAAAAGAATTTTCAAAAATTTTAATTCTAATGGAGGGAAATGGGGAGCAAGCTTTGTATCTCTTTTTTGTTTGAAGATAGACACATAAAAGTTTGAAATACAGCTACCTGAGCGTAAATAAATAATAACATGTTTTAGGGTTTTAGGATGTTCACATTTAAAGGGGAGGAAACGGGGAAGTGAACGCTTGTATGGAAAAATAATTTTTTTTTAGGTAGCGTTTTCATATATGTAATTTAAATGGACCACCGAACATATTTTCCTATCAAGTTACACGTCTCTGTTGTCTCTGGTATAACATATCAACAAGGCATTTTATACTTTTAACTTAGATCTGCCAATGCTGTGAATATCTGAAACATCAGATATTCTCTAACAAGAGAAACACATAATTTACTAATATAATATTACTTTTCCCTTGCCGAACTTTAAAAATGACAAAAAAAATAATCTCAATGTCAAATAAAAATTATAGCAAATTTTCCTTGGTATAACTACAAAATATCAATAAACTTCAAACATATTTAAATTAAAATATTAAAGGGATGCTATTTTTCACTGATTTAGATAGTAAAATAAGTCATAAAATCAAATAAACTCGTTATTGGAATGCAAGCAATTTTTTATGACAGATACAAAAAAAATTTCGTCAAGAAAAAGCATGAAATTACTTATAACAGTGAAATTCAAATCTAAATAGTGAACCATCAAGTAGTTAAATAATATAAAAGTAATTGAAACATAATAATTGATTTAAAAAGGCACTTACATTTTTATCCCAAATAAAACTAACAAAAACCTACACCTTTTTAACAATCACAACATTCCATTCTCCCCACGTTCAATCACTGACATTCAATAATTAATTCCCGTTCCTATGACGATGATTCTCTGCTTCTGTTCCAGCGCATCCACGACTTTGGTTCCTGGAATTTACCGCGGTCAAAAGCGATAGAATAGGTGGACGCTTTATATTGCCATTCAACGGGGACGGAATTAAATACGATCCCTTTCAGATCCACGAAATATTTCTGATATCCTGTGGATATATTGGATATCTACAAAAGATATTCTGTGGATATCTCTGGGATTTGGTGTGTTGTCTGGGTTTAAGGTGTACGGGGCATAGCCCTCAGAAGGTCTAGATACCGCATCGTAAAAACATTTTGACCCCCCATATGATGGGCGCCATGATAAATAAATGTCAATAAATTTTAAGTTGGCACTACTGACAAGACAGAATCGGCGCAAGTTTAGTAATAAGCGTAAGATCGGCGTTCGACGTATATAATCGATTTTATTATATGTTGTGTTGTTTATTTTGTTCTTCTAGTAAAGGTTTTATTTAAAACATTATTTTTTAGTTTAGTCGTTTAAAATAAAATAAAACACATTTTAATAAAAAACATTTGTGGTTTGGTGTTAAATTTTTACAGGATTTTCAAAATCTCTTTTTGTTTTGTACGTGAATGTAACAATGCATCTAACGGTAGAAGATACAAGGAAGGAATAACATTTCATGTGTAAGTTTTCACAAATATTTGTGTATTTACAAAATCAAATAATTTGTATGTTTTGTTGTAGCATACCAAAAAATGTTAGGAAAGAATAACTGATAGCCATAGGAAGACCATTGAATCATTTTGTGACTTTAGTATAAGCCCAGAAAATTTGGGGATACTAGCTGAAACGGCAAATGTGTTATTGGCTCCTTGTTAGTGACCTATTGTACAATTTTTCCAACACAAGTTCCATGATCCTTTGAACTTGACTGCACCGTACTGATGAAGACCAATAGTCAGAAAAACGTGTCGACCGTTACTTCTTTTTTACTTTTTTTTATTCGGAAAATGTCCACTATTACTACCTTGATACAATAATATTAGTTCCGTTCTAAGTAGGTACATATTATAGTTTGTATGTTTTATGCTTTATTTTATTATATGTAATAAATGATAGGAAATATACTTTTATAGTAAATAAATTTATTAAAGCAATATGTAAGAATAAGTTTATCTAAGGATTAAATTGTTATAGCAATTTTTCATATCCATTGTTTATTAATTTGTTTCATTTAATTCTTTCTTATTGAGTTAGTTATTTCATATAAATATGCGATACTTGTAAAATGTAATATTTTCTTTTAAATAAGTATATATTATGTTCGTATAAAATATTGTTCAGTTAATAAAAACAGAAATATTTTGTCTTTTATTCAAAAGAAGTTTGTAAATTTTTCAAAATATATTTACCTACCCCAAAAAAGATTAATAAAACCATTTAGTCATATACACATTTTCTATATATTTATAGAGGTAGGTACTTTTTAAATAACTTTCAATACATTCGAAATCTGTGGTTTTATTAAACTCAATGTAACAAATAATAATATGTATTCTCAAAAATATTTAAAAATAAAATCGAGATGGGACTCTTGTATAATTTAGTGACTATTCGCCTATGGTTAATGCACTGCTGTATGTCCCTGGGTTTTCTACATTAGAACAATACTGCTTCTCCACTCTAGCAGTATTTTTTGCATCTCAGATTATATTTATTAAAAAACCAAGGAATAATTGTTTTGGGCCTATTGCTGTGCCCTTTTCCAACATTCCCAAAGTTTTTTTTTTTACTTTCTGCTGATTGGATCTCCGATAGCGACAACTCCATTTCTTGTTCCACTAGTTTTTTATCAAATTTTTAAAATAACTTCTATATATTTATCTTTTGCAATGACTTCGCTTACCTGCTTCATAATCTCTTCCCTATGCCCCAATGTCTTTAACAGGTGAGATCTATTAAATCAAATTATCATTATAGTTTATTTGAAAATGCTTGGTAGCACAGTTTTTATAGCACATTTTTATATAATTTTGCTATTATTCATTTTCAAATAAACTATAGGAATAGGAATCTATTAGTTTTTCTAAAAATACCTTGTTACCGATGTAAGTATATCTTTCCCTAGTTAAAAAATTCGATTTTTTATTTTCATAATATAATATAAATAAATGACCGGTTAACAATCACATTCTTTTAAATAGTACATTTGACATTGAAGTAGGTATTTTCTCCATATTGCCAAACAGGAACAGATGGTTTACTTGTAATTTGAATTATATTACATAAATCTCACTGAATTTCTCTATAATTCTCATAGCAATATGTACACAAACCACTTATCCAATAATATATAACCATGTAAAAATAACATTTCAAGAACGAGAAATTTTATAAAACCGGTCCTGTCTGAACAGATCTAGGAAAATCAAATAGGTTTGTCAAAGTTTTGTTCTTAATTTGAAATTAGAAATTGTGCGTCTCACTCACTTATAACTAATAACAAAGTGCAGATTATCGGTGTTCACGTATTACAGAACACACAAACCAAAAATCAGTGTAGCCAAAACATAAATTTACCTAACATGGCGACAAGCTTGAATGGGGTCATTTTTTTGTATTGACAGTATACGCCAAGCGGTATCTAGACTTTCTGAGGGCTATGGTACGGGGATAGTTTTTATAATTAAAACAGTTGCTCGATATTTTTGTCATATTGTTAGTTTTATCTGTAGATATTTGTTAATAGTTTATTTAATTGTGTGTTCTTAATGTTTATAGCATTTTAGGTCTAGGTTCATTTTTTTATCTTGGAGAATAAATGTTATTGTTAATATTTTTAAAATAAGGTAAAAGCAAATATGTAAATATACGTCTAACAACATAAATGAGGTTACGGTTATATTTTGATTTTATTAATTTAAATTCCGATACGCATCACACAGATGCACTCCGTATGCTTGTGAATTGAATTATCTCGTTATTTTCATTTTATCTACCTAAACGTAGGAGAAAATTTTGAGAGAAAATTCTCCACCAATTTTGGTGAATTCGATGTCAAGAACACGAATTTTTACAAGGGAGTGGAAAGTGAACATTTTTTCTTCATATTTCTCTCTCCCCAATTTCAAAAATAGGCACCCCACATACTTTGATTTTCTTGTGTGCCTTTTAAAGTGCCTTTTAAAAGGAGATAGAAAACTCCGCCATTTTGAACCCTTATTACGTGTTGCCTACATCAGTGCTCCGCAACCGGTGTGCCGCGGCACACTGGTGTGCCGTAAGCCGACTTGAGGTGTGCCGCTCTTGCAGACAATACGAATCAGATTCGTATTGTAGCGAGACCCGCGAAAAATAAAGCAATCTGACAACAGCGCCGATGGTAAACGTCTATCCGTCTATCGGCGCGGCGCGGCGGCTTGATTCTCGAAGGCGACTAAACTAGAAAGATCCGTGCCGTTCGAGGCGCGACTCGATGTTTTCCTGAACATCGCCACTGCCTATATAAGCGCGCCTGTCGTCGCTCAGAGACTCAGAGAGAGTCGAATAGTCAAGTGAATCAGATAAATACGCGGGCAAACAAATAAATCGTAGAGTGAAATAAATAGTGAATTGCTATATAAATAAATTCTTGTGCCTTATAAATAAGTGAACTGGACTAAGTTTTGTTGCAGTATCTACTTTTATAAATAACTATAGTGCTTCAAATATGGATAAATTTTTGCTGAAATCACGAGCAGATGACGAAGAACCTAGCACAAGCTCCAGCATAAGTGCTGCAAAAAGAGCAAAAAAGGTGCTGAAAAGGAAGTACAATCAAGACTACCTTCGATATGGTTTCACTTGGTGTGGCGACGAAGTGGCTCCAAAGCCTGAATGCGTCATTTGCGGTGAACAGTTGTCAAATGAAGCAATGGTACCCAGCAAACTAAACCGTCATTTGATCACAAATCATCCCAGTTGCGTCAAAAAAGACATTCAATTTTTCCAACGGCGCTTGGATCAAAATAAGAAACAAAAGCAGTTTATGAAATCGGCGGTTACGGTTTCTGAAAAGGCATTAGAAGCAAGCTACCTTGTTGCAAAATTAATTGCACAACAAAAAAACCGCACACTATCGGTGAAACGCTTATTAAACCAGCATGCATGGAAATTGTTAGACTTATGCTTGGGCCAAACGAAGTTAAGGACGTGAGTAAAGTTTCTTTGTCGGCCGATACTGTTAAAAGACGTATCCAAGATATGTCAAGTGATATTTTGGGAACACTAATTAAAAAAATCATTTCGGCTGGAATTTTTGCGCTTCAAATCAACGAATCAACCGATATTAAAAATAAAGCACAACTGATGGCTATTGTACGTTTCGTTGACGGGGACTCTATTAAAGAACATTATTTATTTTGTAAGGAGGTTCCAGAGAGAACTACCGGTGAACAAATTTTCCAAGTAACTGATAATTTTTTTAAAATACATAATATTCAGTGGACCAATTGCGTTGCTATTTGTACAGATGGTGCTGCTGCAATGATGGGCAGTAAGAAAGGTTTTGTATCTTGTGTAAAACAAAAAAATCCGTCAATACAAATTACACATTGCTGCATACATCGAGAAGCATTGATGGTCAAAAATTTGCCCGAACAGCTTTCGATCACAATGAATGAATGTATTAAGATCATAAACATAATTAAATCGAGAGCCTTAAATTCGCGAATCTTTGGAATACTCTGTGAAGAAATGGGAAGCGAACATGAATCCTTACTGTTTTATACAGAAGTTCGTTGGTTATCCCGGGGAAAAGTTTTAGCTCGACTGTTTGAACTTCGCTACGAAGTGCGTGAGTTTCTTTCAAGTCAAGATATGTATTATCTATGCCAGCACCTTCATGATGAATACTGGATAGCCAAACTTGCATACATGGCGGATATATTCGAACATCTGAATGAACTTAATAAAAAAATGCAAGGACGGAATGAAAATATATTGACGTGCTCCGATAAATTACAAGGGTTCAAAAAGAAACTTGAACTTTGGCAGGAACAGTTGCAAAAAGGATGTCTAGAAATGTATCACAGGACCAACCACAGTACGATCGAAAACAAGCAGTTGATTGTGGATTTGGCCCAACAACATTTAAGTATGCTTCAACAAAAATTTGAATACTATTTCCATTCTATCAACACGGAACAATACAATTGGATTCGAAATCCTTTCGCAACCAATGCAATAAGTTCCACGGAAGCACTGCCATTGCAAACTCGAGAGGAGTTCACAGAATTAAGTAATGATATGACCCTAAAACTTAAATTCGACGAAGTTCCGTTAGATGTTTTCTGGATTTCCATCAAGACAGAATATCCACGCATCACCGACAAGGCCATCTTCACACTACTTCCGTTTTCCACAACATATTTATGTGAGCAAAGTTTTTCAACGCTTGTATTAATTAAAAATGATAAACGGTCATGCTTAAAAGATCTTGACCAAGAAATGAGAGTTGCGCTGTCTAAAATTGAGCCGAATATAAAACTTTTGTGTTCAACGAAGCAAGCGCAGGTATCACATTAATCAGTCATCATCATGTCAAAATATTTATTACTATTGACGTGTCAACAGAAGTAAATTTAGTATACCTACCTGTCCTACCTAGTATTTAGTATAGTTCTCATGTATGTACCTATTTGTATTTTTCATTCTATCTGAATAATAAAAAAAAATTAAAAAAAAATATGTATTATGTCCTGAGTGAAAATTTTGATGCCCCAAATCTGAAAGGGGCTTCTTCACATTTTAAAACAATAAAAAAAACTAAGGTAGTTTGGACATCCATAAATAATTAGTATTCATGGAGTGAACTGACCCCCGACCTAGCTACGCCACTGCTATAAATATATTTTAGATTTTGGTGTGCCACGAAATTCTAGGGAGCAGTTTGGTGTGCCTCAGATGAGGAAAGGTTGCGGAGCACTGGCCTACATCTTGGCGCAATATTTTTAATAGGTGCGTTTTAGGGTCGGTTTTTCAATGTCCAGTCAAAGTGGCTGTTACGTAGCCGACAGCTATATCGTAGCTGGCAGTCAAAGTCTCTGTTACCGATGGAACGTGGATGGAACTGTTTTTCAATCATCACGAATTTAACTGCTAGGCTACGTAGCGAATAGTTTTTTACTCTTAGCCAGGTTGGCACTTCTGCTAATTTATTAAATGGTTTTTATTGGATAATTTAAATTTTCCGCTTTAAATATCGTGTCTTGTGTTGATCGTCACCGACCTTCACATAAAAATTGTTCTATTTTGCTTCCATTTTTCTTTAAGATCTTGTTATTTTCTGTTTTTGGGCAATTGGTGATTTAGAAAAAAGAGAAAATATCTAATTATGCGGCATCAGATAGAGCCCTACTATTAAAATTTACTTATCTTACAGAATGTAAAAAAACGGAAAATGCAATATCTCGGAAACGAAATGAGAAGGTTGCAGAAAATTTTTATAATAAAATTCTTTTCATCAATATCAAAATAATTGGGCCGTTCCCTTACAATACACGGATTACACGGTCATCTTGGCTCACATTAAATAATTTCTTTGTCATCGTTGCTGTGAATATGAATTCAAATAAATCCATTTTTCTACACCCGTATTATAATAATGCACTTATATGCCCATAATCCGTTTCATAATGATACCCATTATGATACAGATTTTTCATTATGATACAGATTTTTAATCAATAGAAAACTACAATTTTTCAATCAAGCATGATGTTTGACGTTTGTCCTAAATTCCTATCAGGGCTGGTATATCTAAGGGGGTCGCGACATAGGAGTCCATTTTGGACGCCATTTTTTTCGAAATAGTAGTCGCCATTGATCTGGCAACGTGGCAACTTGTAGTCGCCAGGTTTACCAATATAAGAAAAAAAATCTATGTCATTTTCTAAATGACATTTCCATTATAAAATGCCCATATTTTTTAGGATAAAATATTTCAATTTAATAAATTATTAATCTCAGACGTACATAGAATACGTCGGGAAAAGTAGATCACATTCAATTTTGTGCTGTTTTGGATTTGTTTATTTTAAAAGGTAATTGAAGAGATGAAGACAATTTTCTTATAGATGATGCATAACAAATTATTGCTCCCTTTTTTAGAGCTCCAGTCCCTTAAGTCTATTTATTTTAGGTCTTTTTAAATTGTTGGTAGGTATTATTCACTTCATTTGTATGTTTTTAGTTAATTTAAATAATTTTGTGTAATATCTTGCAATTTGTTTTCTATACATTTTAGCATGTATTTGTTGTCTACATCTCACAAAGGATGGCTTTGAAATACCTTTACAACAGAGGTACTTTTCTAAAACTGGCCGAAATTTGAAATTGAATACAGTTCTTAGAGAAAATCTCCAGTAAAAAATGTCTACATGCAGAATAACAGTAGCATAGATTAACAAAGCTGACAAAAGAGTTGGACAAACCTTTGTCTAGCTTTTTTAATATTTCAGGACAATAGTGTTAACAGCAGACTACAACAAAAACATCCAAAGTTTAGTAATCAAGCAAAATATTCAGGTATCTCCAGAATTATAAACGTATGAAAACTATAATAGAAAACATGTATGGTTTCAAATAGAAAATTAGCATATCTAGTGAATATTGTATTTAAAGAATATATTTTTATTCAAAACTTTTGTGCTTCTACTCCAATACTAACCATATAGAAGCATATGCATTTTATAGTATTTGCAAGATTCCGATCAAATGTACCCACAATTTATAAAGATGATTAAACTAAAATAAAACATTTCAAATAACACCTGCTTTTATGTTAAATATGTTTTTATTAAATACACAAATTAGTCTCAACCACACTTTTTTTTTGTATTTACTTCTAGTGTAAAAGTGACTACTAATTCAGTCTTTCAAGTTTATTATTTATAGAGACCAGCTACTACAAAATATCTTATTGATGATAACTAATTTCTCTTTAATAATGGTTTTGTCCAACACCTTTTTTACAATTTATCCCAAGCAACACTATGAAAGATTTAAATCCTGGATTTACAGCATTCACTTTCGAGATGCGTGCAGTCACAATGTAGTTTAAGATATAATTTTCACATGAACACTTATTTACCACAGCACAAACGCATGTACCTATTCATGTAACATTAAAATAAAGTGGAAACAAATTGCATAATTTGGTATATAAAAGAGTACAAAATGTTTTTAGTTTTAATTCGACATTGGACTACGACTACGAGGAAAACAGTGGTTCATTCCACTTGCACCATATTGACATTATTATGCACGATGCTCGTTCAAACGAACATCAGAAAAGTGTTGCCAACTTAAGCTGACTACTATTTCCCCCCTAGCCTCAGTCACCCCCTCATCCATTTACTGGGTCTATGTCGCGACCCCCTTAGATATACCAGCCCTGAATTCCTATGTAATTGTTTTAGTTGTCAAAACGTATTAAATTTTCGTAGATAGCTAAACTTCAATAATTATAATATTAAAATGTCTGATATCAGCGATATAGAAGACTCCTCCACACATATCGGAGAAAGGAGAAAATGCAGTACAAAATATTTTGCCCCAAAAATCTGTGGTAATACCAATACCCAAGGTAATACCATTAATTACAATTTTGTAGAATTTTTTATAGAAATACGAGTAATTACTGTTATTGTGTTCAATGCCAATATAAATAGAATATTTATAGGTCTTGATTATTTATCGGGTGTAGAAAAAATAGCGTATGCAACTCTCATGTAATGGTTATTAAAACACTCGCATAAACCATACGAAACTCGCCTTTGGCTCGTTTCGTATCCCGGTTAATGCTCGTGTATTAATAACCATCATTACATGATCGTTGCATAATATACTATTTTGAGAAATAGAAAAATTAATAAAAATATTAACCTCTAAATTTGACAAACAACGTACTACGCATGTACAATAAATAGCTGGCGGCTATCAATATACGAAATTACCACTTGCAAGTGTCGGTTACGGTTACAGTCAAAATAGCTGACGGCTATCGTATAACTGGAGGTCGAAAAACGT
Source organism: Psylliodes chrysocephalus (assembly GCA_927349885.1). Classification (NCBI taxonomy): domain Eukaryota; kingdom Metazoa; phylum Arthropoda; class Insecta; order Coleoptera; family Chrysomelidae; genus Psylliodes; species Psylliodes chrysocephalus. Next base: position 104,611,109 of record OV651814.1, read on the forward strand.
TTTGACAGTCAGTGGCTGACGGCTATCTCCGTAGCTGCCAGCTATCCTAAATAGCCGGAGATTGAAAAACCGGACCTTAATCATCCGCTTCTGCTTCCGGAATTGTCGGTTTAGTCGTTTTAACCTGTCAGATTAAAACAAGAAAACCGACAATTCCGAGGCAGAAGCGGATGATTAAGGTCCGGTTTTTCAATCTCCGGCTATTTAGGATAGCTGGCAGCTACGGAGATAGCCGTCAGCCACTGACTGTCAAAACGTTTTTCGACCTCCAGTTATACGATAGCCGTCAGCTATTTTGACTGTAACCGTAACCGACACTTGCAAGTGGTAATTTCGTATATTGATAGCCGCCAGCTATTTATTGTACATGCGTAGTACGTTGTTTGTCAAATTTAGAGGTTAATATTTTTATTAATTTTTCTATTTCTCAAAATAGTATATTATGCAACGATCATGTAATGATGGTTATTAATACACGAGCATTAACCGGGATACGAAACGAGCCAAAGGCGAGTTTCGTATGGTTTATGCGAGTGTTTTAATAACCATTACATGAGAGTTGCATACGCTATTTTTTCTACACCCGATAAATAATCAAGACCTATAAATATTCTATTTATATTGGCATTGAACACAATAACAGTAATTACTCGTATTTCTATAAAAAATTCTACAAAATTGTAATTAATGGTATTACCTTGGGTATTGGTATTACCACAGATTTTTGGGGCAAAATATTTTGTACTGCATTTTCTCCTTTCTCCGATATGTGTGGAGGAGTCTTCTATATCGCTGATATCAGACATTTTAATATTATAATTATTGAAGTTTAGCTATCTACGAAAATTTAATACGTTTTGACAACTAAAACAATTACATAGGAATTTAGGACAAACGTCAAACATCATGCTTGATTGAAAAATTGTAGGTTTCTATTGATTAAAAATCTGTATCCTAATGAAAAATCTGTATCATAATGGGTATCATTATGAAACGGATTATGGGCATATAAGTGCATTATTATAATACGGGTGTAGAAAAATGGATTTATTTGAATTCATATTCACAGCAACGATGACAAAGAAATTATTTAATGTGAGCCAAGATGACCGTGTAATCCGTGTATTGTAAGGGAACGGCCCAATTATTTTGATATTGATGAAAAGAATTTTATTATAAAAATTTTCTGCAACCTTCTCATTTCGTTTCCGAGATATTGCATTTTCCGTTTTTTTACATTCTGTAAGATAAGTAAATTTTAATAGTAGGGCTCTATCTGATGCCGCATAATTAGATATTTTCTCTTTTTTCTAAATCACCAATTGCCCAAAAACAGAAAATAACAAGATCTTAAAGAAAAATGGAAGCAAAATAGAACAATTTTTATGTGAAGGTCGGTGACGATCAACACAAGACACGATATTTAAAGCGGAAAATTTAAATTATCCAATAAAAACCATTTAATAAATTAGCAGAAGTGCCAACCTGGCTAAGAGTAAAAAACTATTCGCTACGTAGCCTAGCAGTTAAATTCGTGATGATTGAAAAACAGTTCCATCCACGTTCCATCGGTAACAGAGACTTTGACTGCCAGCTACGATATAGCTGTCGGCTACGTAACAGCCACTTTGACTGGACATTGAAAAACCGACCCTTAAACGCACCTGATATTTTGCTTGCTGCTGTCAATGTCAGTGAATAATAGGTCTTTTCCTTTGCATCGAAAGTGTAGCACTGGGCTACACCAATTCTGAAAATATCGTTCCATATATACAAATTGTATGGATGGAACGATATTTTCAGAAGTGACGTAGCTCAGTGCTACACTTTCGATGCAAAGGAAAAGACCTATTATTTTTGGAGTCACAGTTTATTGCTAAAGAATCAGTTAGCACACTCGGACCAGTTGAAAGTTCCAAAATAACATCCACTCCAGGGATACAAATTCAGGATACGCAGAAGACTGCTGTTTTGTTATAGGCGGTTGTCATATATTGTATTATCTGAGTTGCGCAATGTATAAACTGGAACATTGAGATAAAAAGTGCCGACGCAGAGTGAGCGATCTGATTCTTTAGCTATAAACTGTGTCATAGGGTTCAAAATGGCCGCGCCCTATGTTGGGCGTGTCGGACCTCTCTCTTGCCCCGTATAGTAATCAAATTATGTGGATGTAAATAACGGCCGTGGTCCAAATGTAACAACCAACAAATTAGTTTTTTTCAGGAACCGCTATCAAAAAATCCTGGTTAGTTGCGGTTACTATAGCAGGGGCAGGAATTGGAAAGGCTTTTGGTAGGTAGAGAGGGGATAAACATCGAACCACGTCGGACGGCTTCGAGAATTTCGCGGTATAATCCGAGAATACCGATCAAGGAGAAGCGACAGTAGCTGTCGGTGCCTTTGATATCGGATGTACCTTTTTCACAGCATGACTTTGATTGATACACAACTTAGCACGCTGAGAAAACATGCTTATTTTCTACACTGAGCGAAATAGTTTGGCAAATTATCTGAAATCATTGTTATAGTCCATGAGCAAATATTGTAATGTGATTTAATTACATTGAAGTAGTTAGGGTTAATAGCAATGGTGAAATTTCGGCATCAAAAAATAAATCATTGTGTAATAATTAATTATTTGTTATAAAAGTAAAGGAAGTTTATTATTTTATAATTTATCTATAAAATTTGTTCAATATTTGGTTTATTTATTGTTAAAAATGTAATAAAAGCCCCATATTTAAATTAAATTACCTTTCCTTTAAGTAAAAATAAGGTAAATAAAATTAAGGGTGCCAAAAAAAATTTAGGTAACAATTAAAAAGACATTAAGTTTGAGATATTTAACTAAATATTTGCAATGTGCTTATATTTTCAAAAACTTTTAGGTTTAAAAAGTACTTACATATTTTTAGAATTTCTGGATTTATATTATATTAAAAGGACTTTCAAGTGTATCACTCATTTCTGTATAAACAAGTGTTTTCTCGCCAAGTTAAGCCAGATGTCATTTAAGGTTTATGTATTTAGAGTTAAATACCTGGCCAGGCTATCACCCCGACAATATAAATATGTCCATTGGACGTCCATTCGATATACAATTTTGGATGTCTAGACGTCCAAGAATGAGTTTTTTCTGAACTTCCGACATCCAATAGACGTCCAGTGAAGTATATAAATGGCACACTTTTGACCATTCAGAGGACGTTCAATTCTGGAATATATTTGGACGTCGAATACTGAACATTCAAAAAACGTCCAGGATTATATTTCCATTGAGACCACATTCCAACTTTTTTTTACAGAACCGCAACTTACCACACACTATTTTATATTATTAATAATTTGTTTATTATTTTCGCAAACCGCTATACACCATTTTTTTTTTTTTTTTTTTTTAATTAAAGATCGCTTGACCTGAGCAGGCATCGAACTCACGACACATCCATTATCGTTTTACCCTTTCAATCGCTAGACGAGCTCGACCAAGGAACCACTTGAAAACTTTTTACTAGATACAGTTATAATTGAATAAGATTTCAAACTTCCGCTGATAGAATGAAATGCAATAGATTCAATTTGTCAATTTTTAATGATCAGTTATATTAAAAAAAGAAGTATATATTATAGATGAGTATTATCTGGTCGGCTTATATGGTAGGCTTAATAAATAATGACCTAAGATGGACGTCCACTGGACGTCAAAACACTACTAAACTTAAAATTAAGTCCAAAAACAGACGTTCTCTGGGTATCAATATTCAGCTGTCAATTTAATTAGCATAAACGGACGTACACTGGATGCCCGGATATGGAATCCTGTACCTCAAATAGATCTAAAGTGGACGTACATTGGACTATGTGTGCTGTCTGGACATAGACGAATTTTTTAAAATAGTACTTATTTAAGTACGCACCAATATTTCCAAAATCAACTCCAGTATGATTCATTCAATAAATGTAAATATGAATGGGCAAAACATCTTTATATTGACATAATTGTACCTTACAATTTAGCCATAATAAAGGGATTTCGCCCATTTTGACCAATCCTAATTGAAACACGCGGATTTATATTTTTTTAAATATAATTTCAAAATAAAATAAACAAAATCTCCAGTTCATTGTTTATTAAATTTGTAATGAAGTCAATTTTCCTCAATCAATTTATTTTCATTTTTAATAAATATTAAACGCGGATGTAATGAAGTCAATTTTTCCTTAGTTTATTTTCATTTTTCATTTTTAATAAATATTTAACGCGATTGAACTGTCGATCCTCAGTTAATTTACAGATGCGCGAACGCCACTCGAAATCTCGCTGCGCGGTGGGTCTGAGCGTAGGTGGGATTTCTATTGGGAAAGGAACAGTTGTTTAAACGAGACCCGAGATGCTATTAAAATTATTATTTCGATATAATTTTTGGTTGCCAGCAGTCGAGTTTAATAAGCCGTATTCGAAATCAAATCACCGTCGATATGTTTTTCCTTTTTCCGTGTATTTACAAATCCGTTAAGTAAAAAACCTTGTTTCGCTTTTTACGTTTGATATTGACTCCGTATTTCATTTTAAAAACCGAATTAGCTTGTAGGAATAGGAACATTTTCAGATAGTGTTTAGTTAAAAGATTTAATTTGATTTCATTAATAAATAATAGAATTTGTTTCTTGGCAAATGAAACCGTTTCTTTTTTTTTATAGATAGTGTTTAGTTAAAAGATTTAATTTGATTTAAATAATAAATATTAGAATTTGTTTCTTGGTAAAAATATTACCGTTTTTTTTTATAATGTTTAGATAAAAGATTTAATTTGATTTCATTAATAAACATTTGAATTTATTTCTTGACAAATATCATACCGTTTCTTTAAAAAGGGATAGAATTTGAATTAAATAATAAATGATAGGATTTAATTCTGTAATATTGTAAAACCGGGGATTTTAGACTTTTGATTGTTAGTCGGCATTTGATAGGTTAAATCGGGAATTAAATTTGATTTTATTAATAAATACTTTTGTAAGTACCGCGTTGTAATTAAGTTGGGAATGTTTGTAAACGGAGTTTTCGAGGAGACGTTTTCCCTCTTTTAATAGTTTGTTTATTCTTTTACCGTATATTTGAATAATCTTAAATAGCATCCTGTCCTTGTCTAAACGGGCTCGTGATAACGATCGGTTCACCCTTTGAGTAGGTGCTATCCGCGTTATAATTTTTTTTTAGTTAATCTGTAAACCGCAAATTTTAAATAATTTTAAATAGTATCGTGTCCTGTCTGAACGGGCTCGTGATGAAGATCAGTTCATTCTTGGACTAGGTGCTATCCGCGTTAGTTTTATTTTCCGCTTTATATGCTTCATTTTTTTTTTCGTGCAAACTGCAAGTTGTAGAAATCAAAAATAGCTTCATTACCCTGTCTGAGCAGGCTCGTGATGACGATCAGCTCATTTTGGGACAATAGGCTACCCCGGATATAAATTTATTTTTATTTTCTTTCCGTGTATTTACTATAAGTAATTCTTTCGCGTCCCTGTCTCCTCGCACTCTCTTCGACCGTTTAGCTAATTTTTCTTCACCTACATAGCAAAAAAACTACATTTTAGTTTAATTCCCGATACCGCGGTTAAACAGTTATTTACCGAATAAATAGCCAAGTTAATAATTTTTTTCTCAGCGACCGAAACATATATTTTATTTTCATTTAATTTTGACGTCTCATTGAGACACAACTGGGGTGGGCGTTGAAATATTTAACTTTTTTGTTGTTGTAAATAGTTAATCACAATATATGTGTCAATGTTAACCTGCCGTATTACTGGTTAATAATTCCCTACTTTATTTCCCCCTTATATTTCAGCTAGTGATAAATTCTGTACGAGCCCAAGCAACGAATAAAGCCCGTTACTTGTGGCCTACTATTACCTGTGTCTAAGTGACCTTTGACCCCTGGAATTTTTCATCTCCATCTGTAGCTACCCGAGTAATTTCGACGCCGTTTAGAAAGTTTGTGGAGTAAACCATCATCAAAAATCTGGCGCTCGAGAATCTCCCGTAACCAGCGTCATTCGTAAGGAACCGTTTTCTCTGTGGCGAGAAAACCCCTTACAAATTTATTTAAAAGAAGAAAACATATATTTCACAAAATACAATACCTACATATGAAAAAGAAAATTTCAAAAATGATTAAATCATTATACCTAATACTTATGCATGTGATAAAATTCTTAGTTTCCTAGTAACTTTTTTGGCACATTTTATATCTGCATTAGAATACCTTAGTGTGTAAAAATCTTCATCTTATTACTACACAAAACAAACACCAAAAAATATCACTTAACATTGCTCACGTACTAAACTTGGACTGACTTTGACAGATAACATCATTTTGAGTGATACACAACTTATTTTCGCACATGCGCGTTACAAAACGGTACACTAAAAACACCAAGCTGTCGCTTCTCCTTGATCGTTATTCTCGGGTATAATGTTTACCTGCCAGTGTCGTTTCATAGAATAAGTAATTTTAAATTGTTACCGGCGGAAACGCACAATCGCATATATTTATGGTCTAGAAATAATTATTAATCAAGTATTATAATATCCAAATCAAAATCCTACAAAACAGCTATTCACAATTTATTGAACTATTTACCCGAAATTGTTATTAACACCAATAAAATAATTTTGTACACCAATGTATCGCGTCCACTTCGGTTAGCTCCGCCGCAAAACTGACAATTTATGTGTATGAAGTGGAAGAACTGCGAAAAGCCTTTCCAATTTCTACCCTGCTATAGTCGGTTAATATCGGATCATACCCTTAAACACATTCTAACATCTAAAAAAATTGCCTACCTTCCCTCTCATCTTCTTCGTCTGGAGCTGGTGGTCCCCCTGCTGCAGCTGGATTCGTAGCCATTTTATATTTAACACAATTTAAAGTAAATATAATGTTACATATAACATTTATTACATTCTCTTAAAGTATTGTAGTCATGAACAAATTTTCAATATCGATCAAACTTGATCAAAACCATCAGGGGTGTGTTTATTAACTTACTCCAGAGTAACGGATTAACTCCATGTCGTTTATTTACTTACTCTAGATGTTTGAAGAGCCATCTAGAGTTAACTCTGAAGCGTTTAAAAACTTGAAAATTTCTACTCTCGAATTAACTCTCCTGACTCTAATATCCGAGGAGAGTTTGTATTAACTCTGGCATCTGACATATTAATAATAACAAGACAAGGACGTTGTTACCTATCAATTGTGTGGTGTAGCTATGGTTTCTTTTTGGTTACAATGGAAGAATTTGATATTGTAAACGTAAATTCTAATTCGAAAATAAATGTATTGCCTATATGAATCTGGAGTAGCTAACAGCCAAAAATTGAGTTGTTACATCCACAATTGGCCTTCCCTCTAAATTATTATTAGTTAAATGAGGGCCCATCTTTAGATATCCTAAAACAATTTTTGAAGTGCTGAGCTCTTAAGGGTCGATTCCACCGTTGTGTAAAACGGAGATTAAAATGACATTGTTAATGTAAAAATGTAATTTTAAACTTCGTTTAACACAACGGTGGAATCGGTCCTAAATAATATAACACATAATTTAGAAAATCGGTTCTTTTTGCAACCTGATTTCTCGTACGCATAATAAGAATATATTCTTCATTATCAGAAGTTTCATCAGTGCTATCCTGAAATTTAAAGTTAAGATTGATTTAAAGTTAAGATTGATTTAATAAATAAGATTCTACGTTTGTACTGTACACTGTATGTCGATTATAAATAGAGAATTAATAAAATAATGAATATCAAGTTACATTAAACAACTCCAACATGAAATTTCAAGCATTCAAAGCAAGCACTTTATTGTCCATTATGTCCATCGTCCATCCTAAAATTCTTAAGCGATATATATTATTATTTTTGAAAGAAAAAAGAAGCTATCCACGGATCGGGATCGGTTGTTTTCGTGGTTATGACATAGCTATTTGACACTTTGACAGTATGACAGTTGACGTTGGAGTAATATTTTTAAACGCTTTTACTCATTGCGTTCGGTCTGCCAAGTTCCTTTAACTCATTTAACACTTTTAACTCCAAACGACCCTTTTAGCGTTCGGTTTAGTCCGATTAGTGACAGTTTAACACGCTTAAATGTCATTTAAAAGCACCCTAAAATTTGTCCCGCTCCAGCCCCTGACTATCCGAACTCGCCTAGTAGGCATACAATTCGAGTTCATCTCAATGAACTGGAGTGGGGTAGAATGCTTGTCAATAGGCTTGAGATGCGACTCTATGGGCGAAGACAGGTTATTTTTCATCTCACTCGGGAGTATTAATAACAACCATTTTCTATTTCACTTTGTTATTGTCTGATCCACCAGCTTGTGGATTGAACAATAACAATGTGAAACAGAAGATGGTTATTATAAATACTCCCGAGTGAGATGAGAAATAAAAATGGCTGCGCCCATAGAGTCGCATCTTGTTCTATTGATACAATATGCATGTTGGCTTTCTACCCAACTTCAGTTCATTGGTTCATCTATATGAATCACGTGACTAAACTCTGACATAATTCTAGATGGAACTCCGAGTAAGTTTATAAACACACCCCTGGTGTACATATGCTGCACATACTTTGATTTTCTTTTACCATACGGAGAATGGTCGCAATGCGCAGCTTTCTGAGTGCCTTTTAAAAGGAGATAGAAAACTCCGCCATTTTGAACCCTTATTACGTGTTGCCTACATCTTGGCGCAATATTTTTAATAGGCGCGTTTTAATCATCCGCTTCTGCTTCGGAATTGTCGATTTTCTTGTTTTAATCTGACAGGTTAAAACGACTAAACCGACAATTCCGGAAGCAGAAGCGGATGATTAAAAGGCACCTGATATTTTGCTTGCTGCTGTCAGTGAATATTATTTTTGGAATCACAGTTTATTGCTAAAGAATCAGTTAGCTCACTCGAACCAGTTGAAAGTTCCAAAATAACATCCACTCACACTCACACAGGGATACAAATTCAGGATACGCAGAAGACTGCTGTTTTATTATAGGCGGTTGTCATATATTGTATTATCTGAGTTGCGCAGTGTATAAACTGGAACATTGAGATAAAAAGTGCCGACGCAGAGTGAGCGATCTGATTCTTTAGCTATAAACTGTGTCATAGGGTTCAAAATGGCCGCGCCCTATGTTGGGCGTGTCCAATGAACTGGAGTGGGGTAGAAAGCCAATGTGCATATTGTATTAATAGAACAAGATGCGACTCTATGGGCGCAGCCATTTTTATTTCTCATCTCACTCGGGAGTATTTATAATAACCATTTTCTGTTTCACATTGTTATTGTTCAATCCACATGCTGGTGGATCAGACAATAACAAAGTGAAATAGAAAATGGTTGTTATAAATACTCCCGAGTGAGATGAAAAATAACCTCTTTGCCCATAGAGTCGCATCTCAAACCTATTAACAAGCATTCTACCCCACTCTAGTTCATTGGGCGTGTCGGACCCTCTCTTGTCCCGTATAGTAATCAAAGTATGTCATATGCTGCGTTTTTACCTCTGAAGCGTTTGTTTATCCACATCGGACACATCTACTACATCTGCGTTTGTTTATCCGAGATGTAGCTGTCCAGAATCCAGATTACATTTTTTACATCTCGATTTAAAATGAGATCAGTGGCGGCTCGCTATATGACGCAGGTGACGCGCTGCTTCGCCAAAATTTCAGTAGAAATTAATAAAAAAATCAACTGAATAGTTAAATCTTTTTCTGTAATAAAATGCCCTGCATTTTTGTCTCTATACAAATTACAAAACAGAAACCTCAAAAACTGTACCTAATTTCGGGGTATCTGGACCACTGCATGAAACAAACGAGGCGCTTGATAAAAAAAATCCGACCGTCCGGGTTCGCTTGTTTTTGGAAATATAATACAATAGAAAGATTTTCTAATCCGAGCGATCAGAGCTCTTGACGCGCTATGCATAAAACCGCCCAACACGCGTCTCTTCTATCGGCGCTTTTATGATGGTTGCCATGGGCACGTTTCGTTGACGCGTCGATTCAGTTTGCTTCTTCCAGTCGGGACTATTTTTATATAGCGGTTGGACTAGTTGGTCAATTGCGACTATTGCGAGTTTTTTCGATTTTTCTAACAATGTTTCCAGTACATGATCCAGTCTGTATGCTATTGGATGTAGATGGGAAAGTGAGGATAAAATAGTAGTTTGTGCAACAAGAGTGGATATGGTGGCCATATCGCGCGAAGACGAAATTTGAGCACGACGCCGTAGACGGAGTGCTCAATCGTCTGAGTGCGATGTGGACAATCCACTCGAGTTGAACAGTATATTTTTTCTACGACCCACTAACGAAAATTTACAATTAAAAAAATATTTTAGGTTATTGAGACAAAATAACTAATTTTTAAATAATTTATGACGTTTAATAATTTTTAAAATAAAATAAACGAAAAATGAAAAGAAGTTCATTTCATCTTTCCCCATCGAGAATTGAACTCCAGTCATCTCACAGAAGTTAAAAAGTGAAGTTCGGAAAACATCACACTAGCACTTTTACGGTACTTACCCTGAAAGTTGCTCTGAAACTTTCTATAGATGTTATAATGTGAATTAGCTCTGCATTATACAGTGTGTCCACGGATGGACTTAACTATACTTGTGAAAATATTTATTTTAAATTAAAAAAGTAATTCTTCATAATTTACTTGTTAAATAAATTCGATTCACATTAAGAAATTATGAAAAATAACTTTTTTTAATTTAAAATAAATATTTTTACAAGTATAATTAAGTCCATCCATGGACACACTATATTGTTCTTTGTTTAATGTAATAAGTATAATTATTTAATAGATAATGTCTCACTTCAGCGACTTGGGGTGCTATTTTCAAAGTCGAGAGAATTCATTTCTCTCGAGATAAATGTCATACGTCAACGTAAAACAGTATTTTTAGGGTCCTAAGGGCCAGTGTAAACTCACTGATTGTTTCTCACGGTTTATTTAGAGATAATTAATATCCTCCTAAGAATTTTAATCCTCGAGGCCTTTAAAAACAGCGTTTCCACATTGACGTATGACATTTCTGATGAGAATCTTGAGAGAAATGAGTACTCACACAGTTTGAAAATAGGTCCCCTGGGGACAATTGACATAAACAGTTCTTGTTCTTTTTAGCAAATTACTTTATTACGTTGTCTTAACATAACAGGTAGGTTAACTAGGTAAATAACAAATAGAAGTTTTGCGAGGTTTTGATTTCCTTTAACAACTTCTCATGAACGTTGCATTTACGTTGTATAGAAATGTTATTACGTTCCCTTAATGCAACATCGCCGAAAGTCTTGGCAACGTTATGTGCTAGCTGGGTATAGTTTTATTTAAATTAACAAACTATATTTATAATTATAAACGAAATAAAAACAGAAATGCTATTATTTAACGATTCTACACAAGAATAACCCATTTTAATATATGTTTAATCTCAAAAACTAAAAAATATACTGACAATTAGTTTGACAGAATTGTCATTTATTTAAAATTTTTAAAATAATAGCTGTCGGTTGATCAAAATATGAACGGTGATTGGTGGATTTCATTTTTTTTGCAGTGTTCTCACTATCTAGAATGGATATGAAATATATTCGTTCAGTTGAAGGCAATAGCAGACTTTTTCGTTTTGTAATCTGTGCGTAGATAAGCTAATAACCAGGTGCGTGTAGAAAAAAGACTTTTTAAATTCGCCAAAACCTGAACTAAATCTAAGCAAAAAAACTAAGTTAAAAGACAAAAGGCATTTCTTTATAAGCTTACTACAACATACTTGGTTACAGCCCAGACAACACACCAAATCCCAGAGATATCCACAGAATATATTTTGTGGATATCCAATATATCCACAGGATATCAGAAATATTCCGTGGAACTAATATGGATATCCAAATGTCCGTCTATATCCAGAATATAGAAGATATCCTATGGATATTCAGCAAAATATCTAATGAGTATCTCCAGACAATACAAGAAATCCCAGATATATCCATAGAATATATTTTGTGGATATCCAACCAAATGTCCGTCTATATCCCAGGATGGCCAGGATATAGAAATTCAGATAAATATTTTATAATTATTTTTAGTAGAGGTTCATAAGTAACCAATGGTTATTGAATAACGTCGAAAGAAAATAGAGGTAAAAATATTCCCAACAATCTGCCTTTGATTTTGCCTACTAAGGAGAAAATCATCCTTATTAGGAATCTTCAGGAATAAATGGAACTTCTCGACTTCAGTCTCTAATGAAGTCTGTTTGTGAAACAATGTCGATCAAACTCAATTACGGCGGGTTAAGCATGAGTAGATACGAAAGTGGTATCGCCATCTATACTTAGGAAGCAAAATCAAAAATTACATCTAGTAGATATCCACGATGGTTTGCGTCCGCGCTTAGACTTTGATATATTTATATTTATAGTGGATGTCCATGGGATATTGAATACACCTTAAAAAAAATTAATTTTAAATATCTCAACGGTACTATTAGCCACAATGGCGAGTACAATGGCGTAATTTTTTAATAATTTGCTATATAATTACAATTATTTATGGACATTTGCATGTCTATAAATTACATTTCATGGATATAAAATAGATATCCACCATGGACTGGACATTCAGTGGATATTGGGATGTTCAGTAGATATCCAAAGGATTTGGTGTGCTGTCTGGGAGTATTGTGGTTACTGTGGTGACATTACGCATACCATAGTTTCCCTATTATTGAATGTCATATGTCAAATTTAATTTAAGTTTGGGGATTTCTAAAGGAAATTTGTATTTTAGAAATTTTAGGATGTTTTGACTTTGTTATTTTTTATTATAGGATGTTCTAGTAAGCTTATAAATAAAGGCATTTCTTTATAAGCTTAACACGACATACTTCGTAACAGCGTTGTGGTTACTCAGATGACGTCAGACATACCGTGGTAACTCGTAGCACTTGTCGTTGTCACATGTCAAATTGGGGATTTGTTTACGTTTTTGTTCAGATAAATAAAAGTGTTTTTGTCACAGACGTCATTTGGTTTTCGTTCTTTTGTTATTTATTTAAATATGTCTCCTCCAACAAAAGGAAGAAAAAAATTAATAAGTGTTATTTGTGATGAAATAACAATGATAAATACTTGTGCCAGTAGTCCCATATTTTCATCTTTATATTTCAATATAAATAACAGTATCCAATGGCCATCAACATCGCTCTCGTGAAGAGTTATTTCAGTGCCCTGTATTTCAAATATAATTTCTTTCATAGTAAATAGAGTTTTCTTTGGTAAATACAAAAATGCCCAACCCAAATATACAAAATGAACCATATAACCCGTAACCACAGAAAAATGTATCTAATTTAATATCTTTACAATACTTTGCGCATGCTCGATATGTTTAAATGTGGACCTTACTGACCTTACCACACACCTTACCCCTAAAAACATCATGGTTAGTAGTAGTTACGTATTTTGGTAACGTATGACGTCATGGAAGTAACCAAACCGTTTAAAGAATTGCTTTGGTTACATAAGTATGTTCTAGTAAGTTATGGTAAGCTTATAAAGAAATGCCTTAAATGCCTCGTTAGATGTAGCTACATATGCTTTGGTAACATGTAACCAAAGCAGAGTAACCAAACGTTATAAAGAAATGCTCTGGTTACAGAAGTATGTTCTGGTAAGCTTATAAAGAAATGCCTAAAGTGTTTGTGCGAAAATTTCGGAAAGAGTGGTATTCCGAATGTAAGTGGTTGTGTGGTAGTTTTCATTTAAACAAGCTTTTTTGCGTACACTGTTTGATAGTAGGTGTAAAATCAAATGTATGGAATAAAGATGGTTTTAGTAATTTTGCGAACGTAACTCGCGGCTTATATAAACATGAATCATCATGTGAACATACCTATATGCGTTGTGCATTAAAATTTACATAACTAAAAAAATTTTTAAATACTATTGAAGACGCTTTAAAAGAAAACTCTAAGATATGTAAAACAATTTAATGAAAAAGTACATCTTAACAGACGTTTTATGCAGTTGCCAATTCGAGCAGTTCTTTTTCTAGGAAAACAAGAATTGGCATTTCGTGGTCATAATGAAGATAAATCTTTCGTAATTTTAAGGAACTTTTCTCACTTAGTTCTGTAGACATTCAAGAACACTATAAAAAAATTTCGTTTGTATTTGCCGCAAATTCTAAAATAATTCAAAACGAATTAATAAACTGTATTTCTCAATATATTGACAAACATATTGCAATTGAATTAAATGATTTCAATTTTTTTTCCATTCAAGTAGACGACTCAACAGATATTGCTCAAAAATCTCAATGTGTAGCATAATCATTAGGTATGTTAACTCTCAAGGAAAGCTAGTTGAAAGATTTTTAGATTCCATGATGTAAGTTCTGATTATGAAGACTAGTTCTGATCGAACAGCTCAAGCATTGTTTACCCTAGTTACAAGTTGTCTAGAAAAATAGGAATACAAATCGAAACTTGTTGGATAATGTTATGACGGTGCTAGTGTTATGTCAGGGCAATTAAATGGTTTACAATCGAAGATGAAGGAAGTAGCACCAGAGGCCGTGTTCGTTCATTGTTTGGCGCACCGTCTGAATTTAGTCCTGTCTCAAAGCTGTAACAGCATTTCGAAGTGCCGTATATTTTTTGCTACGTGAATGACCTGTCTTTTTTCATCATTCAGCAAAAAGAACCCACGCCGCCGATGTAATCCTCAATAAGCGAATACCCTCGTCAGTAGTTACAAAAGGATACTTTACTTTTGAGCCTGAAATGAGAAGCTTCTCTCTTAAGCCTAATATGAGTTCGGGATAGTTTATATAAGAACGACAGGGGTACTGTGACGAAGTCACTAAAATTCCCATTAATTTATTCCATAAATTAATTTCTAAAATTAATTTCCATCTATGAACTAATATTTCCGTAGAATTACCGTTTTTAAACATTTGCAAGAGCCCTCGTAGTTTAAAACTTTTCGATATCACAATAATGTAAATCGTCTTGTAAAATTGCAATTCTAGTAGGTTTTATCAGTAAGCTGATCAATTAACTTTTTTTTGCAATAACAATTTATTTCCTCTAGGTAGGGCTAATGCCCCACTCCGGCAAAAAGTACGAATTCTGATAAAACTAAATGTTTGCGATGAAGGAGCTCTTTTCCTTCTGCTACGCCGTCAGTTCGCTAGTAATAAAAGTTGTTTTTGCTGAAGTGCCGTTTTTACCGTAAAGCGATTTTTGTGAAGAAGTTAATTAAGGTAGGCCTTTTTATTTAAAATTCCGTCTAATAATTCTCCCTGTAACATTCACTTCCGTACTATTAATTACCTGAGTTATTCGACCGATATTTTTGATTTCTTAGTACCTGTCAGGGTAACGAATTGTATTTAAATCCGGGGCGTTAGTGCCCTTCAACCATTTTCGTGTTAACCAAGGGATGATAGTGGTATTCGCTTGCTATCCCTGTCGAGAGTCGCAGCTGTTTCTGTTTTGTAGAAGCTACGGATTGCCAGATGTCTACATAAGAGAAATTTGAAACCGAATAAATAAAATAAAAATTCTCCAAGTATTGGTCGAATAATACCGCTTTAAGACACCCGTTATTTGGTCTATTGTGCCTAGTAAAATAATATTGCGGGGAGAATATTAGGCGTCGTTCTTACAAAGGCTTCCGTCATTTTTTTTTTCTCTCATGAGTGGAGGGTGATACTGTTCACCACCGTTGGCAGATTACCGATATTTTTTATTACTGAGAGTAGCTTATTAATTTTTTTATTTTTAAAACGTATAGTTTGAATCATATTTAGTTTTACTATTGTAGATTTTTTTTCTTATGGCTAAAACCGGCCGTTTTCATTAATAGCAAGGAATTTGTGCTAAGGGTGTTAGTACCCACCGTTTTAATTTTTTAAAGGGAAAATTGTTATTTTTATTTTCTTATGGGTATAGTATAGGTCATAGTTAATTTTACCGTTATATCATTTTCTGTAAATACCGAGACCTTTTATTTTATCAACATACATAATTCTGCATTTATTTTATTACCGTTATTAAACAGATATATATATATATATATATATATATATATATATATATATATATATATATATATATATATATATATATATATATATGCAAAATGCCTTATACACCTCCAAAATATATATGTTTTCAAAGAATACGCCTCAAAAATCGGAGGCGACTTCGAAAAATCGGAGGCCAAATCGAATGTATGTGTATAACAGGTTCATTTATGTTTTTACAACAATGGGAGGTGTTTGCCAAATTTTTTGTCGGAGGCCATTTCGTGACATACACATATACAGTTACACAATGAACTTGGCCGATTTTCCACTACGCGGCGCCACCCTCTAATACACATATATAGGCACATACTTGGGCAATACAAATTAGCCTTTAAGTAGTCTTCACGCCAATGTACCTCCTAAATTTGGCAACAATGAACGGAGGTGTGTTGGTGAGGTGCACTTTTATATACATAATATTTCATAGGAGGTGTGTTGGTGCGATGCACTTTTATATACCTAATATTTCATTTACTATTATTCCTACCGGCAATTTTTATTTTTGGACCTTTCGCGACATCATATATGTAATTATTGCATACAGTGTGTCCACGGATGGACTTAACTATACTTATAAAAATGTTTATTTAATATAAAAAAAAGTGATTTTTCATAATTTCTTTTGCTTGTTAAATAAATATGATACACGTTAAAAAACTTCGAGTTTTTGTACAGGGTGTACAATAAAAATACAATTTTGGATTTCCAAAATGAAAATTTTGTTAATACAGTTTTTTTGAACCGCTCAAATTAAGAGCTTTTAAGGAGAACTCAAATAGCCAAATATTATTAAATATCATCCAAGTCTATCCAAGTCCATCCTTGGACACAATATATATTTATTGGCCCCTTTCAAAGCTATATAACTTTTAAACTAGTTAAGATAACTAAATGCAGTTTTCACTAGTCGTTTTTTTTTCTGAGTATGTCTTTTTTTTGCTCACTGTTTGTTAAACCGAAAATGTCGTAGACCTAGTATTTTCAAATGGAAGACCCTGTAGATTTTTATATATTTAGAATCATTCTTCTTTTTACTTTTTAAAAATGTAGATGCTGTAATAGTTTAAAAAAATTGAAACAAAAAAACTAAAAATTACACTTTGAACAATAATTGAAATAGTTATAAATCCTCTCGAAAATTATAAAATTTTTAAGAGGGCCTAATAAATAATGACGGAATATCAATAAAAATAAAATACTTGTTTACAAAACATATTTATTTAAAAAAGGTACAAACATTAAAAGCTGAAATTAAAAAAGTACATACAAATTTAATGGATTGGTCCCACCTAAGAAAAAGAGCTTGGAAATATTGGGTAATACCCTAATATTACGATTTTCGCTTGAGTTGGAACGGTATAATAGGTTTTATAGTAACCGGTAAATGGAGGGGGAAAATTTTATGGCGTGAAAAGATCTGACATAACCAGTCCCGTTTTCAAATTATTTATTAAAAACTAAAATTCTGGTTTTATTTATTGACTTCCCGAAAAATTGTACTTTTTTATACTTTAAAAGTAGCTATTCAAATCGATTACACAAAATTTTCTCTATTTGAAACCAAGATTTTCTAAGGTTTTAAGTATAATGTATATCGGGAGTTCATAGGATTGGGCTGGTAATAATGATTTTAATTAATTAAAAGTTGAAATTTAAGTAATTAGTAATTTCAGGTCAGTAATTAGTTTTTTATGTACTGATTATGTAATTTTTTAAAACACAGGTAAAGTGCTTTATTGGTTACATTTCTATATACAAAATAGAATATTTGAGGATTGAATTTGAAATAATCGATGGCGAAACGAAAAATAGTATTTAAAACATTTTTCGGTATGTCAATAAATAAAATCGCAAAAGCTGA
Source organism: Psylliodes chrysocephalus (assembly GCA_927349885.1). NCBI lineage: Eukaryota > Metazoa > Arthropoda > Insecta > Coleoptera > Chrysomelidae > Psylliodes > Psylliodes chrysocephalus. The sequence goes on from OV651814.1 coordinate 104,629,167, forward strand.
AAAACGAAAATAAAAAATTTAATTGTTCCTTAACAACATAAAAAGGTTTCTGTTTGAGGGATATTGTTCCCCTTAATAGGTAACATTTATCACATCTGACCGAATTTGTATATCAAACCATTTACGAAATCCCCATCCTCTGCATCTTTATGAGGCACATCATTTAAAAAGAATTAAAACAATAATAATTAAAATGAAACGAAATTCAAAAATTCTTATAAAAGCACAGTATTGATATAAACTAATAAATTATTTATTTACTTCTGTAAATATTGTAAACAAATGTTTTTACTCTAACCCAATCTTTGTTTCCAAGAATATCTGGATGGTTTTTAATTAAATTTAGACATTCATCCTTTTTAGGGGCCTTTTTTAATGTAATATTATTTTTGAAATGGGTTTTCACCAGTTGCGCTTGTTCGGATGTCCAACGAGTCCTTCCCTGAATATTTATCTTCGTTTTAATACTCTCGGTGTTATCTGCAATTAAAATTACTTTTAATAACGGCTCCTTTAACAGGTAGATACTTCATAGTTTGAACATACAAGGTGCGGAACATAAAACTAGAACATTACGATACTGATGGAAATGTGAAAATTTGAAGATAAAGGTGAATTATTTAGTGACTATATTTTACACAAAAATTTCCTTTATTCCCTTTCTACTCATATCTCTAACTTGTTTTTTGTTGTTATTTTGTGTTGTATTATAATATTATTTTGTCACTGTTGGAGAAAAATTAAAACTATCCCGTTAGAAAAGTTTAAATTCCGTAAATATCAATTGCCATATTTCACGTCCAATTGATTCAGGATAACTCGCTTACTAAGATTTATGTATAGTTTGTATAGAAAAGTCCAGAAAGTTACCTTGAACAGGTAGTAAAATTGGTCTACTATCTATGGGTTGTTCGTCATCGTCTGAGTCAACTTCAGGATATTCTTCTGCAGGGTTAATATCTATCTCGTTCAAAGACTTTCCTTTATACATATCAACTCCCTTTTCCATAAGTAACAATAACTTTGACACCTTTGCGGTTTGATATAAATCCTGGGGCAACCTATAATAAATGAAGTAGGAAAGGATTAAAGTTTAATATTAATAAAGTTTAAATAATGATTACTTCCCGAAGATATTTTAACAAATTCTATAATTAAAAACTCATATGTTAGGCTATTAATTATGTCCTAAAAAACTTGGCAATAAAGAAACATCACCTTTGCGAGTTTTTATTACATGAATCATTCAAATGGTCATTAAAAATAAAAAACCGAGGAGTGCTATTGAATTAAAGGGTGGAAATTGGAAATAGGTGTTAAAATGCAACTCATACAGTTTTTAAATATATCTCGAAAACGAAGAAAAATTCAGGTATTGTTATTTTGTAGAGAATGCAATTTCTTTTCGGAATAGTTTATTTAAAACATTTTAATAACATTTTCATGTAAAAAATATTAAAAAAGAAAATTAAATTGAACTATTTCGGTATAAAATCCCATTCTCTATAAAAAAATTTGCTTCGTTTTCGAAATATAATTTAAAAATTGTAAGGGTTGCATTTTCATCCCTATTTCTAATTTGCACCCTCTAATACAATAGCACTTATTTTTAATGATCATTTGAATGAATCATGGGATAAAAACTCATGAAGTTGATCGTTCCTTTATACATAATCAGTAGCCTATATTTTTAACTAAAGTTAAAGGTGGTAGCCATGTGTGAGTGATGTAGTAAAAGGAAAGTACTTTCATTTTATATTTTTAACTGGAAATTATTCAAAAAATGTCACTTACTTGTAAAACTCATTATGAGTTTTTTGAGTATGACCCATAAATTGAGAGAATTGCTCAGTTTCCTCTGGACTAAGATTTAATATTTGCATTACTGTAGCAATCTGTTTCCTGAGTTTATTTGACGAAATTTGTTTAGGAAATTCTAACTCAGCATTATCAGCAAATTTTCGCATTACAACGTCTCCCCGTGTCCATTTTGTTGTTCCGGGATATCCAAACAGGTACGGATTATTTGAAGGAACCAAATTAGTTTCATTTCTTAATTTTACAATTAAATCTATATATGATTGTAAAATTAAGGGAAACAATATTGCAACGGGTTTACTACCCTTTCCTCCAGTTACTATGCGCTTATAATGCTTGGTTAACATTTTTTCGGAGTCAGATAAGGCTTTTTCGCATTCTTCTTGATTAACAGATCCAATGCTATCAATGTACGTTTTGATTTTTGTGTACTGAACGTCACCAATTCGTTTTCTATTAAATAATATTGTTAAAGTAAGAGATGCCTCAATTAAATTCTTAAATTCTTTTTTATTATCAGGTTCAGTTTTTAGCACCGTAGCCGCTTTATTGGCGACACGAGAAACATATTCCTTAAATTTTGTTATGTCTCGAGTTAATGGTAACATCACCGGTTTTTCCCACTTTTTTTCGTTTAGATCTTTAAATGCTAAACTACTTATTTCTGTAGTCCATTGACTGTCTATGAGTTGCTTAAAGCGCTTGATGTCTCTTAACGTATCATCTTTGTCAATCGGTATAATTTCTTCTTTTAAAATTAGCCTTGTATATAAATCACACACTTGTTTAAGTGATGTACCAATATGAGCAGAGAGGCTAGGTGATCTATACGTTTTATTTTCAATATCGTATCCCCCAATTCTTTTTGCACATTCTATAGCAGTATCAAATAATTTAGGTTTTAATATATCTTGTAAAGAATATTGAAAATTATTAGTACATTTTTTGAACTCAATTAAAAACCGTGCCAATTCTCTCATTTTATTCGAGCAAACAGACACCAATTGTTCTCGTTTATGTTTTTTTAAATAATTTTCACCAAACATAGATATTAAATAATCACTTTTTGCGGTGAACGATATTTCGTCGGCTTTCATTCTAGAAAAAACCTCGTCTTTTACTCGTAACTTATCTAAGGTATTATTCTGTTGCAAAGAGCAAGCAATTAATGTTTGTGATGCTGCTAGTTCGCTGATTTTGTTACTTGTATTTACATTTTTAAGAATACATGTCCTGCTATGGCGTGACAAATACTTTTTGGTTACCAACGATTTACATCTTGAACACGGGTAGTAGTCTTTGTTTTTGGGGCCATGCTCATATTTTGGCTTTATATTCCCTTTTAAATATTCATTAAAGTGGCCTTGATTTCTTATTAAACTTATTATTCTTTTTCTTTCCAAATGTCTTTTAGGGTATGATAACATATCTTGCACTTCTTTGCAATCATCATGATTACGCTCTAAATGACGTTCAAAATTCGTTACTTCTGATAGACAAAATTTGCAAGTAGTTTTTTTCTTTTTTCCTTTAGTAGCAGAAAAAGACTAAAAAGTTTAAATATTTTAAAAAATATTCGATATTTGGACCATTTTAAAATACATTACATGTATCTTTTTGGGGGTAGGTACCTTACCAAGTGTGATTTATGTATCATTCGATTGTTTTTCTACTCTCGTTTCAAAAGATATCAAATAAAATGTGAGTTACCTATTTATTAATGATGTTCATTGATACTAATATTTTTATTAATAAACTTAATCATTATTAATTTATAACATTGGAAAAATCTAGAAGGTATTTTTTACCCTAAATATACTTAACAAACATTTTATTTCTTATTTCATTTATTTTACATTGCCTGAAGTCTTAGAAAAGGTACATAATGCATGTAGTAATTTAAGTATCGCAGAAATTCAGAATACTTTAAATCAGCGGTTTATGGGTGGATAAGAATAGTTAGTTTTGAATTATTACATTTATTTAATAAATTGTCTTAGAAAAAATAGTATATGCGATTATATGTAATGGCTATTATTACACTTGCATGAAGTATACGAAACTCGCTTACTTCAGACTTGTGTTTAACAGCTACAATCGTCGCATAACACACTAATATAGGCATTTAGAACACTATTTTAACACAAGTCATCTAATATATTCAGGAGCTTTAATGCTTAGACGTATGACTAATAAAAATAAACTTTTCTAGAGATGTACGAGTCGCACCCTTGATAACTACATAATATACATCTGAATGAAATCCAAACTGTCATTGTAATTGTAATAGTATATAGCTATACTTATGACATAAAGATTCTTTTAGGAGCTGGTTCCAATCAGTTTTTATTTATAAATATATCAAAATTTTTCTAAGCCTATTATAAATTTTACCCAGATTATTCTATAATAAATCCATTGTGTAAGGTACCTACATATAATAAAATATACGTAAAACATTACAAGCTTTGACTTACAACAGTGGATGTAGATTTTTCATTCTGACTAGACTCCACGTTTTCAAAATTTTGTGTAAATTTCGATTGCTGAACATTAGTTTTTAAAGATATATCACTTAAAATATTAATTTTTGGGTGTTGTTCATGATGTTCATCTTTAGTTTCCTAAAAATATATATTGCTTATATTGAACAATTTCGAATGTAGAATATTATATTATTTATACAAGTATTTTTCAAAAAATTCACCGGTATAATTAAATAAACTTAAAATATTAAAAATCTACCGTTCTTTTATCGGCCAAAGGTATATAATCAGAATGATCAAATTCATCAATATCAAATAAATCCCTATTCGAGTTAGTTTCATGTTCTGTAAAATCTTGTAATGGGGTATAGGATGGATCCTTAATGGAACAATCCGAGTCAAAATTAATTTCAAACGAAAGATCTAATGATGGAGGAGGACTGCTTTCATATCCATTATCTGAAACTATACATATTTCTTTGTCACGTAAAATCTCAAATATCTATCTACTAAGTTAAGGTTTGGTAACTCTGCAATACAGGTCGGTATTTCAAGAACAAATACAAATAAATTATATGACTACTACTATACATCTGTAACAAAAGGTATCGCAATTTACAATATTTAAAATTCAGTTATTTTTTTTTTATAAAGAAAAAGCAAATAAGTCTTCAAAAATATCAAAACACATTGTGAAAAATAATGAAAAATAAGGACCCAGTAATAATAAAATAGTAGGTACATGAAACACAAGATTAAAAAAATACGACCCTATAAAAGTAGGAACTGAGATACAATATTAGTTTACAAATAGACACTAGTAAAAATGTGTTTTATACCTACATCATGTATTTTTTAATCAACAATTTAAATTCTACTGTGGCAAATATAACAAAAGTGTTTTGATATTGTATTTTTTTATATAAAAATGTTAAAACGAACCGTTTTTATTTCAAAAGAAAAATTATGAATTTCCATTTTTCATGCCAAAAAACACATTTAATTTTTAATAAGGTAGCACAGAAATGTGTAGGCTATACAGGATGACGACACTAGAAATAGTTCATTATTTGATAATTTTAAATCTACCTAGCGTAATTTAATAATTTTTAAATATGATAGATACTAGATTAAAAAAGACCAATTTAAACATATTTGTCTTATTTAGTTTGCCTGGGATGAACTAGTGTTAATACATTAATGCATTTTTTTTACATCCTGTATGATAAAGGTACAACAATAATATTTTTGTACAACTTAAACTTTAAAATAATAAAGGTACTCTTTATCAATATCAATAAAGTGAACTATTTTCGAAAAAACAAGAATATTTTTGTTTAATATCCTATTTATTAAATAGCTTTGTATGTCAGTTCATCATAAGCTCCTTCTAATCTTATGTATCTAGCTCTAAGAATTGAAATTTGGACCATTCACAATATCTCAACAAGTAATTTAAAATTATTTAAAAGAAAAATACAGGGGTCTTCGTATCGCTGTAGGAAAATTTATGTTAATTTTATGTATTCTATCTGAGTTAGGGTAAACGCCTACATACTCTAGGACACCCTGTATATTTTCTACATGTCCAAACTAATATATTTTAGATATTTCAGCGATTCAAAATGAGAATCACATTTTCAGAATTCTTTAGTAGTGGCGTTAAAACCACACCCCCAAAAATGTATTTTATTAAAATCCATCTATTCAGGAAAATCATTATTTAGATTTTTTAACTACGTCTTATTTTTATATTTTTTTAAACATGTAATAATAATTATATTACTTTAATTTCATTAATATTGGTACCGTTTAGCGATTTAGTGCAAAATAAATGATTATAAATTAATACTTTTTTATCTAAAGAGCGCAAAACTTTTTTACTCGAATAACATTAACTAACTTACCTTCGTCAGCGAAATTTACACGGGCTAACTCAACGAGTCTGCGAGACCTAAAAATAATAGATTATAAGTGGATTGTAAAATTCTAAATAATTTTTTTACCAACCTATCCATTGCTCTGATACACTTTACATGTACAACACACAACTCATAGATCCGGAGCCCAATACAATGATACCTCTTAGTGATTACCATAGGTATATATAATCAGGAAACGAATCGACCCCCACTACCAACTGCACGTTACCTGAAATATGGCAACGGTGCTGGAGGCGTAAAGGGCAACTTCTCTTGCAAAATTTTATACAAAAGAGGCGGATCACTTAAATAATTTGTGGAGGCGTGTTACATTTATAAATATGCTCAAAATTTGTATATTTTTAAGTACTTTGTTTTTTACCCCTCAAGGGCTCCATCTATAAAAATATAGTTTTTAATTCTATTGGAATCAAATACACTCATTTGGTTTTAGTATTTAACATGGAGGCTTGGGTGCCTGTATTACGTATGGAGGCGAATAAGATAGCTGTGCATGTATATATATATATATATATATATATATATATATATATATATATATATACCGATTTCACCCCGTTTATTTTATTTTTAATTATTATTTATTTCATTTATTTTGTAAATATATTTTTGATTGAAATTCCTGAGTTTAATTTTGAATTACGCCTTTTCTTTTTCCGTTTTCAGGGCGTAGTGATCAATAGGTAAAAGTGCAGTGAAAAACTTTATTTACTTTACTACCCCAGTGTAGGTCAACTTAACAGTGAAGGTCTATCCGTTTTATTTTTTTTTGTTTGTACCTGGACTCCACTGAGTCTACTGAGGGTGTACTCTACGTGCACCCCAGGGCCGCAGAGCAAACTGCGATATCAAAACTGGCGCCTGAGCAACCCCTATTCGGGAATTACATTCATAGCGCCACAGACTCGCTGAAGCACTGTAGGTGAATCAGGAGACTTGTCACAGTACAAAATCTAAAAATTTATGTTAACTGTACAAATTGTGTTACTTTTATTGCAGGAGTAACTATTGACTCTGCTCGTGCAAAAGGATACTTTTCTCTTAAGCCTAATATGAGTTCGGGAGTTTCTATAGGAACGGCTGGGGTACAAAATCTGTAACTTTATATTTTAACTGTACAAATTATGTTACTTTTATTGCAGGAGTAACCATGCATTGATTTTGCTTGTGCAGAAAGATACTTTTCTTTTGTTTCTAATAGGTATTCGGTATAGTTTCTATAGGAACGGCAGAGGTACAAATTCTGAAAGTTTATATTTTAACAATACAAATTATATTTTTTCTTATGCAAAAATAACAATAAATTCTGTTTGTGCAAAAAGTCACAGATTTGAATTTAATTAAAAGTTGTTTCAGGCAGTTTGATTAAATAAATTACATTTTTTTAATGGTACAACCCAGACAACACACCAAATCCCAGAGATATCCACAGAATATCTTTTGTGGATATCCAATATATCCACAGGATATCAGAAATATTCCGTGGATCTAATATGGATATTCAAATGTCCGTCTATATCCAGAATATAGAAGATATCCTAATGAACATCCAGCAAAATATCTAATGGGTATCTTCCAGAAAATACAAGAAATCCCAGAGATATCCACAGAATATATTTTGTGGATTTTCAATATATCCAATATGGATATCCAACCAAATGTCCGTCTATGTCCCAGGATATAGAAGATATTCGGATATTCAGCAAAATATTTTATGGGTATCTTTAGTAGAGGTTCATAAGTAACCAATGATTATTGAATAACGTCGAAAGAAAATAGCAGAGATAAAAAATATTTTCAACACTCTGCCTTTGATTTTGCCCACTAAGGAGAAAGTCATCCTTATTAGGACTCTTCAGCAATAAATGGAAATTCTCGACTCCAGTCTCTAATGGAGTCTGATTAGAACACAAATTTCGATCGAACTCGATTACGGCGGGTCGAGCATGAGTAGATGCGAAAGTGGTATCGCCATATATACTTAGTAAGCAAAATCAAATAACATCTAGTGGATATCCACGATGGTTTGCGTTCGCGCCTAGACTTTGATATATTTAGTGGATGTCCATGGTATATTGAATACACCTTAAAAAAATTAATTTTAAATGAACGGTACTATTAGCCACAATGGCGTAATTTTTTAATAATTTGCTATATAATTACTATTATTTATGGACATTTGCATGTCTATAAATTACATATCATGGATATAAAATAGATATCCACCATGGACTGGACATTCAGTGGATATTGGGATGTGCAGTAGATATCCAAAGTATTTGGTGTGCTGTCTGGGAATTCAGTCCTTTTTTATTTTACCTTTGTATTTTTTTAATGTGGTCCTGCTAGCTTAATATTAAACTGGAAGCACCATTTGTTTTTTTTTGTAAACGGTAGATTGTACAAAAAATTGATTAGTAGTACACATTCAGTTCTTTTTAATTCTACCTTTGTTTTATTTTATATTTTATTTTTTTAATGTTAATATTAACCTAGCAGCGCCACGTTTTTTTTTTTTTTTTGAAAACGACACACGGTACAAATTTTTTTATTGTTGGTACAATTTAGTACAAAATAGGTACTAAATAATGTATTAGATCTCAATCGATTCTGCCCAGTTGGTCCTGCCAGCTTAAGAGAGTAAATAGTTTATATTTCCTTATCATTTTTTTTAAGTCAGTTCATCAGTTTGTACCGTGTTCGCTGTTTATAATTTAATTTGTATCAATTAGTACCTATAGTGTTTATATTTCAAATGAAATTTGCAAAAAAGCACCCAGCAAATTACAATATATATATTGTGTTAAAGGTTGAATGTCAAAATAAAAACGGAAATTTTCATTATTTTCCAAGCGTAACTTCTATTTTTTTTTTTGTAATAAATGGTATACAAATTCACAGTTTGTCTAGAATAAAACTGCATTCTGCATTGTGACAATTTTAATTCCGTTTAGTAAAATGGGCAATCATAAAACTACGTACAAAAATTAGGGTATAGGGAATGTTCGTAGACAGAACTGGTTCGAGGATAAAGTTTAAAACATTTTTTTTAGAACGTTTTATTTAATAAGAAAACAAAAATGGGCACGGCCCTCTTAAAAAACGTAACTGGAACTTCAAGTTCTACAATAACAAAATCAACATACTATTTCTTCTACCAAAACATTGTGTACTTAGCAAAATGCAATATTCGACATTTTTCATTATTTATACCCAATCCTAGTACAAGAATTGTTTCCGATTTGTCTTTTAAGTAATTCAAACAGACAAAAAACTAGACTCAAATCTTGTACAAAAATTGAGTTGTTAAAAGCATTACCTCTATCACGTATCATTGAAATTTAACAAGTAATTAACTTCTTCCCCAGAAAGATTATTTTCCAACATCAAATCCCGCAATTCCGGCATTTCTGTAAACCTTTTGGAGTATTTATCTAAAATGTTGTTTTCTATATCTGATACTGGGTTGGTTTCGATGTTCTCCACTACAACAGATTCTGAAGAATGGCAGATATTGTTGACATCACTGAAGTACTTCCAATGGTATGGGTCATCACTTGATTTCAAGAGCTCATATCTAAAATATAGTTAATTACTTTTCTGACTTGGCTTGAAAGCTATTTAAAAAATAGAGTTCAAATGGTGAGGATGGAAGGTAGTCTGTCAATCCAATATGATGTATCCACAGGGTTCTCAATTGGAACCATTACCCGAGAATATGTTCTTCTCGGCTTACCTTAATCCGAAAATGCTTCATAAATGAAGCTAAGCTCTTTGAAGTTGGCACCTTCAAGTCAATTTTTTCAAAATATCTTAAAAATTACATTAACCGCAAAAGTTTAATTTTTGCACACTGACTTAGCTTTTGATCAAATGGTTGTCTGATGAATTTGACAGGGTATTTTGTGCTTTTTACACACAAACGTTCGTTTACTAATATGTGAAGTTGTTTTTGTACATAATTAGTATCAACTTTGTGCTTTGCGGGTGGATTTTGTCCAAAAACATGGTATTATGTGTGATTTTATTATTAATAGTTTTATACTTAGTGTCAAGTAAAATCTTGAGTAGCTCGTTTTACAAGACATTTTTTAAATTAGAATACTAGAAGTAAATGGCGTGTAATGTATATTACATAATTTAATTTTAAGGAAAGTAGCTGTGAGACCGTTGCTGGACAATATAACAAATCGGTTGAATCTGAGAGATGTATATTTTTTGCCAGTTACATATTGAACAGCACTTTTAATAATAAAATTGTCTTTAAATACTTACAAATATACCCGGCAGTTAATTGAATGATTTTAGAAAAAGGTAGCGAGAGATACGATTCATAGATACTATAACACGATGCATATGGTGACATTTGCTAGTTGGGAAAGTGAAGTAAGCAATAAGTCGCTTTCCGACTGTTTCAAAGTGTTTAAATCCATAGATTTGTGAGTAAAAGAACATACTACATTGCAATCAAATACATATCAACTCAATCACAAAACACTGAAATTCCTTATGAAGCATTTTCGGAGTAAGGTAATTTAGTTTAAATTGATATAAAATAAGGTATATATAAGGTATAATATATATATATATATATATATATATATATATATATATATATATATATATATATATATATATTAATAGTGTCAATGATTGTTATCTTTTACAAAGTGATATTAATGCAAGGCATAACTGGTCTGTGAAGAAATATGTCACCTAATATCATCAAGGTTTACACAACATAACTAGCATTCAAGAAACTGTAGATAGTATTCAGTATAAAGAGTACTATAATTTTTGTAATCTTCATTTATACACCAATTTTTTAAATGAGCGGGTCACACACAATTATACCTTATTTAGATAAACAAAAATTAGTACTCATGAATTCCTTAATTCCAAAAGGTATTTTTTTTATTTGGAAGGTATTATTTTAAATCTTATTAATATTTCTCTGCAGATCTCTTGAAAGTCACTACCATAGTTCCTTTCCAAAAGTAAGTAACACAATAAAGGTCACTGATTTTCGACCTACTAATAAATTACCACCAATCGAAAAAGTACTTGAATTTACTGTTTATAATCAGATTCTAGACCACGACGAAATAAATTAAATTTTAATGAATAACCAATCTGGATTTTGAAAAAAATATTAGTGTGAGGCTGCACCCAACTCTCTTTATGCATTTTTAAAACTGAATAGATAATGATAACTGTGTTGTAGATGTATTTGTGGTGAGAGAATTGCCTTTAGATGATATCCTAATAGCATCTTATGATTCTAACTTGGAAAATGCTGTACAAAAAAAAGAATTCCATACTAATCTCTGTAAATAAATATCTTATAACTAATAAATTAAAATTAAATGTGACAAAAACTAAAGGCATAATAATAACCAGCAAATATAAGTTTAACAATATTGATCTAAATGCAATTAATCTTAGAATTAACAATGAAAAAATTGATATTGCATCATCAATTAATGCTGCGTTTGAATATCCACATCGGATGCATCTGAGATGTAAATATTTAATCACGTAATTCAATATACGTAAATGTAGTAGGACAGTGTCCGATGTGAACAAACAAACGCTCGAGATGTATAAAATGCATCGGAAATGGATATTCAAACGCAGCATAAGTACCTTGGATATCAACCCGATAACTTTTATTGTTCGGTGATCCTTTTGAATGTTTTAAAACTTTACTTCTTTGTAAGAATTTCAATTATTCAGTCACATTTTGATTACTGCTTTTCTGTTATCTTTCTTCAGGTTTTCAGAAAAAAACGGTATCCATCAATGAGAAATTTAAACAGTAAGTTAAAGTCCTGTTTGAATACAAATTTAATTTTATTATCAGTGCCTTACTGTAATGATTCTATTATTAACGAATTCATTTATAAACTAAACCAGTATCTTTTTAAATTAAATAAATGCACAGAATCATCTGGAAAAAAAAACGGAAAAATTTTGTCTAAAAATGCACTGGTAGATAAACTATTGGCAAACCAAAATAAATAAATAAATGAACCAAAGACCCATAGTAACCTAAGATTTGTAAAAATAAATAACCAAGAAAGCCAAGATAGCCAGAACCCAGTTAACTTGAAAAATCAAAGAAGTAATTTTTTTAGTCTAACCTCCAATAATAACATTAGAAATTTAAATCTTACACATATACCTGGAGATTCTTTCCTTTTGTACTTAAATTCACAAAGTCTACCTGCTCATTTAGATAAAATAAGTAATTTAGTAATTAAAATTAGACTAAGGGGCCTATTCAGTAACTCTGAACGACATCGTTAATAGACGATAATCGTTCACAGACGACTTTTCTTATTCAGTAGACAACGATTGTCGTTGAAAATAGACAAATATGGTTGTAAAATTGTCGTTCATTAACGATAGCCACAGAGCTGTCGTTAATAATATGAAGTGTCGTTATAGTGATTTTTCCATTGCCTCTCATTTTTCATTGTAAACCAGGATGTGTTCTAAATAATAAAAGCACTTTTTTTACAAATTTTACAACTAAATTGCCATCTACCTAATAAAGCAAGTACAATTTGTATAAGAATTTTTTTCGAATTTATTTATTTTAAAAATAAATTGATTCAAAGTTAGGATTACCCATTCAACCATTTACTATTGGATTCTTATTAACAGTGCTGTTCCTAAAGTAGCACTGCGAAACAGTAACAAAACCTATATATTATGAAAGTATAATAATACTTCTCCGTAACCTACACACAAAACAAGGCTAATGGCCTGAGTTATCGAAGCCGATGACAACAGAAAAGATAATCAGGGAAACTGATTGATCGTATCAAATTTGGTTTGTCTTTCAAATTCAATAAATACAACTTGTACTGTTCTCGAGTTGTTTTTTTGTATTCTTTTGGAATAGTTCTGTTTTTTTTTTTAATATATCCCTACTCATTTAAATAAACCCTACATACAATACGACCAGCAAAAATGGCCCGCGAGAAACAGAATTCCTACGAATCGAGAATCGACCCCGTGATCGTGTTGTAGGTTAAGAACAATAATTAATATATTCTGAAAAACAAATTAATATATCTACTAGTAGAATTTTTATTTTACGTTCCAAAAAATGTCAAATATACCGGGTGTTCAAATTAAAGTGTTAAAGTTAAATACCGCCTTTTATAAAAAAACGAAAGTTTTATAGTTTTTTGGGGAAAACATTTTAGCTAAAATCGTTTTTTTTTATAGCTAACCATAATATTATGTCCAACTTTTTTTTCGCGCAGCAAAATTTTCAAGTAGGTGTTACTCAATAAGTAAAAGTACAAGAAAAAAATGTTTCCTTTAGAAGTTTCTTATTTTTTTTATGAACTCTAAGAATACCTATGTAAAAAAATATGGTTCCAATTTGAAAAAAAAATCCACCTTGATATGGCCATATTATGGTCAGCTATAAAAAAATTAATTTAGCCAAAATGTTTTCTCTAAAAAACTATAAAACTTTTGTCTCATACTTTTTTTTATAAAATGCATATTTTCGGCGATATTTAACTGTAACACTTTAATTTAAACACCCGGTATAATCATCAACATACGTTCTTTTATCACAAAACACTAAATTATAATACCAACTTACTAGAAATCATCGTTCAGATTTGGTAACTAGAAACTAAGCGTCGGGCCAGATTATTTAAGGTGGAGGAAAATTGAGGCCAAAATACAAAGGGCCTTACACAGTTGGAGAGGTATTACCACATGAAATATATCAAATTCACAAAAAGCGACAGCGAATAACTCTAGCCGCTCAAGATTAGTTGCTATGGTAATCGAAGTAATTATAAAAAAGGTGAGTGGAAATCCCACAATATTAAATTAAAATAATTGTTCTCGTTGATTTATGGTGGAAATCCCACCAAATTTAACTAAATAAATTATGATAATAAATAGGCACTAGGGTTTAGTGATGTAGCACTAGCGTTTAGTATTAGGGTGGCAATCCCACCAGATGTTCCTGAATAAATCATGATAATAAATTAACACTAGGGTTTAATGTTGTAGCACTAGTGTTTAGTGTTAGGGTGGCAATCCCACCAGATGTTCCAGAATAAATCATGATAATAAATTAACACTAGGGTTTAGTGTTGTAGCACTAGTGTTTAGGGTTAGGGTGGCAATCCCACCAGATATTCCAGAATAAATCATGATAATAAAATAACACTAGCGTTTAGTGTTGTAGCACTAGTTTTTAGTGTTAGGATGGCAATTCTACCAGATGTTCCAGAATAAATCATGATAACAAATTAACACTAGAGTTTAGTGTTGTAGCACTAGTGTTTAGTGTTAAGGTGGCAATTCTACCAAATGTTCCTGAATAAATTATGATAATAAAGTAATACTAGAGTTTAGTTTTATAACACTAGCGTTTAGTGTTAGGGTGGCAATCTCACCAACAATAAATAAAAATAAAGGTAGTTAGTGACAATCCCACCAAGGTTAATTGAAAAGGTAGTTAGTGGCAATCCCACCAAGGTTAATTGAAATGGTAGTTAGTGGCAATCCCACTATGTTTACTGCAATGGTGGCAATCCCACCAACATTAATTGAAAGAGTAATTAGTGGCAATCCCACTAATGTGTACTGTAATGGTGACAATCCCACCAACATTTATTGAAAGAGTATTAAGTGGCAATTCCACTAATGTTTATGTTAATGGTGGCAATTCCACCAACGTTGATTGAAAGAATGACTAGTGGAGATCCTACTATGTTTACTGTAATCGTGGAATTCCACCGGCATTAATTGAAAGAGTAATTAATCATTTAGCGTCTAAAAAGAACATTAGTGATAATGTTCATAAGTCGTAACAGTAGTTCTGTTTTCGTATTTTGTAATTCCAGATATATGTGGCGCGAGGACGCACCAATTGCAGGATGGCCGTGTTAGCGGTATTTCTCTATACTCCCCACCATACATTTTTGAAGTTCATACACATGCGTGTCAGGATGGACGAGCGGGAGAAGGCAGACCAGCGCAGTGGGTAGTACGCTAATAGACAGTGGCAATACCACAGCAACATTGTAATTGAGAATACTTGATCGTGAATAAAACCATTGAAAAAGCAGTTTTGACATTTTTATTAGGGATGATACATCCCTTATGTTTACTGGTATATATTGTTATGATATACATTGTCAATTCATAACATTACAAGTAAAAAAAAATTCACAAACTTATTTTACCTTAGCTAGCTTTTTAATATATTTTTTTTTACAGAGCAGATTCTCTTTATCACTGTGGTGTCGGTTCAAGAAAATAAAATATTTTATAAACTTAATTTATTTTTTTTTTATTATTTATTTATTTTATTTAGTTTCTTTAATTTATTTAGTTTAGTTTATTTAATTTATTTACTTTATTTATTGAATATTAACAACAATTCCAACAATAAAATACCTTACCTGTAATTTATATAATTAGTTAATATTATGTGTGAATATTTATTATTGTTAATTGTATCACCCTGTAAAATTATTTTTTTTTTTAAATAGACAAATTGTATGGACAAAGTTCCTAATATATTACCAGTACATTATACAAATTTAAAAAATTTTAACATCAAATAAATGGTCTATCTACTAACTTAATTATACTAATCATTCATTCATCACCATACACACAATTACTAATTATTATTATGATTATTATAAACAATTTAACTAATAAATTAAACCTTCCTGTAGGTTTTACTTCTTTAATATAATTATGTTTCAATGTGACATTACAAAGAAATTTTGACGTTTAATCTTCAAAATATAACTATTCCAAATAATTTTATAATTTATAACAATCCATATGTCTGGCATCAATTTTAAAATTAAATATCTACTACTAAATTGTAATATCAATAGCCAAACTGTCCGCTACGATCTTACATCAATACAAAGATTTTTCTACTCACAAGAAATTGTCCTTCCTTCTATCACTATTGCATCCAAATTCAGAATGTCTTTCTTATTCATCCAAGTTTGTAGTTCCAATATTTAGCTCTTACCAGATTCCCCATACAATTTTACCAATTAACTTTTATTATCCAGCCGAGGCGATACAACTTGTCTATTTTTATTTATATCAAATGTTACCACTTTTTTTAAAATAACTTTTTAAATGTACCGAAGCCCTAAATTTTGGTAAGTAATTTGAAATCTTCTCTTATCAAACATTCATTCTCCACAATTCGGATATTACTGACTTTCTTTCATTAATTTGACATCTTCCATCCTCAAATTAAATTTTATGTACAGGATGATATATTTTTGTTTTAAATTTTTTTATTTACACAAATATATATTTTACTGAATAACTTTTAATTTTAAATTTTGATGTTTCATTTCTATTATATATATATATATATATATAATTTTTTTAGGAGATAATTCACTGTATATATATATATATATATATATATATATATATATATATATATATATATATACAGTGAATTATCTCCTAAAAAAATTAATAAAAATTTACCCAAAATATAAAGTGGTGGGAACTGTACTGTTGAACAGGCAGGGATGACAGAGATAGAAGCTATAAGAACTTATGAGCAATAGAACAGAAGATAATAAATCTTGCTGTCAGGGTAAGAATTGTGGAAAATACTAAAAATGTTGGTTCCAAATAATGTGGCCAATACGGATTTTTTAGAAATTAAAATTGAATAGAAAACCATAGAGTTGAAAATACAGAGTGTACCAATAAAAACTCCCAGGCCGGATATTTTGGTAAAGAATTGATATTTGAATTCTGTAAAAGCCAGTTCACAGAGCACTAAGAGAGCTTTAGTTTTAGATAAAATAGATTTTAAATAGTTTAATAGGTAGATGGCGCTGCGCTCAATATTTTTTAATATAGTGCATCTTGTAAAAAATGCATTTTTAAGCAGAATTTGTTCTATGAACTAATTCGGTAAATCTAGCCATTTTTGATATACAGAGTGGGCTACTCAACACAGTTTCATCCTGTTTTTTGGCATTAATCATTGGATTTTAAGAAAATGCTAAAATAGGTCGGTTTTTATTCCAAATTAGACACATTTTCACAATACAGAGATCTCTCACGTGTCAACCCCCTTCGTTGCACTCCTCCAACCCCTTAATTTTAAATACGTAATGTATCATGTATGGCACATCATTAAAAAGGTAATTTTATGGGGGATTCAAAAATATGACTGTACATTGTGTTACTTAAATTTTAGGGCCCTCTAGTGAAATAAAAAACTATTACATTTTTAAAGTGCGACACTACCATGTGTAGTACATCATTGAAAAGGTAATTTTATGGGGAATTCTGAAATATGACTGTTTATTGCGATACTTTTAATTTTACCGCCATCTGTCGGGATAAAAAACTGTAACGTATTAATTTTTAAAATAATGCATGTCTAATTTTCAAGTGCAATATATTATATTATAAAAACAATATCTTTTAAAATAAATTACCTCCAGTGAAAATTTTGTTTGTTACGAGTATTGTACTGGTTAAATACAATTTTATCCATCAGATACTCAGGCGCACAGCCGTTTTTAATTTTAAATATAAAAATTAGGGTTTGATACCTTATGAAATCTGTCACTGAAAGCCACTTTAACTGAGATAACATATCTTTTATTGAGGGTCAGCCTAGAGCGGGACAGTATCGTAAGCATTGCTCGATTCTGTAGTTTTTGTAATCTACTTTTTTCATTTTGTCCTAATAGGTAGAGTATTGTAGCACAATAAGTAAAATGGGCAAAATTGTGTTGTATATTATATTTTTGGTCCACTGCGTCAGGTGCTTACTATATCTGTATAGATAATTTATTTTAAAAGATATTGTTTTTGTAATATAATATATTGCACTTGAAAATTAGACATGCATTATTTTAAAAATTATTGCTAACTTTTAATTTGTTGCAAGTGCAATATGGAGATATTTATAAAAATGTTATGTGGTGCATTGAATTAGTAATTTAATTAGCTTTCAAATAAGGTCTCACACTTTATAATACAATTTTTGTAACCCGATAGAGGGCGCTAAAATTATAAGTATGTTCACAGGCATTTATCTAAGTGGTCAAGGCTGGTTTTATTTAATTCTCTAATACTACCTCACGTCACTTACTGCTTAACAGTATTATGGGGTCTATTCTGTAAAAATTCCTTTATATTTAACGGTCTTTAAAAATATTTTCTTCTTTAATTCGGTCACTATTTAAACGGATCTTTAGAATACATTAGAGGACAAACTAAGAGAAATCTGTTTAAATAAGGACAGAAGTAAATTAACGAATACAAACATATTTTTAAAGGTCGCCAATATTTTTAAAGGCCGTTAAATATAAAGGAATTGTTACAGAATAGACCCCTATATCTCTTAAACCAAAATGAAAGAAATCGTTTCCAAAAGTTGCAGAATAAAGCTATGCGAATAATATTATCATGTCCTAGATTGACGCCTACTGTGGAAATGCGGATATCTTTAAACTGGCTCTCAATTAAAGACATGTTCCTTTACCAGACATTAATGTTTATATTTAAAATAAAAATAGGTCACGCACCTGACTATCTCCAAAATAAAATTATTTATAACCATCATGTTTACACCCATGATATAAGACTTAGAAATGATTTTTATATTAGTACCGTCAACACCAGTCATGCTCAAAAGTCAATCTTTTTTAAAGGCCTACAGCAATTTAATGACTTGCCAGAAGATCTAAAGAAATTAGAATCAATTAATGTATTCAAACGTAAACTAAAACAATATTTGTTAGATGTAAGTAGGTACTTTAGGTATTGAAGTATTTGTTATTAATATTATTATTCTATGTGTGTTTAATTATATTTTATTTTACAGTTAGATTAATAACTTATTTTAGTTAGACATATATTTTTAGTGAGAAAATGTATTGACTATGTATTCGTTGTTTTTGACTAAATAAAGGATTTGAATATCTTTAGTTTTAATTTAAATCAGACTGTCCAGTTACAAAATCTTCAAAAACGCGGTATGAGAATAGTCCTTTCCTATTATTGATATCTATTACTCATGCGCAAATCCTACTTCCTGTTAAAATCATCAAAATGTGTTGTTGTTGTTGTTGTTGTTTCTTACCCTGGGGTGAGAATCCGTTTTACGATTCGACTCGAATTTAAAATCAAACTACATAAAAGCAAGTCCGTTTAACGGGTTAGATTATTTTGACATTAGGTATGACCTGTCAATAAGGTAATGCCTTTTCTGGATAACATATCGTGCAACAGAGGTCTTTTATATTCTTAGAATATAAAAGGATTATTTATTTTATAAAACAAAACAAAATATAAACATTGATAGGTTCTCTTCATTCAGCTGAAAAACTTCTCCACGACGATTTTCAGGGAGTTTAGAAGGATCACTTCTTTTTTGTAGCTCATCCTTTCTTTAACCTAATAATAATAAATAATATTTTTATAATTTAACACATTATGAGTGATCCTTGCAACTCTGAATGCAGAGTTATTTGTGAAGGTGAGGGAAGACTATTATTATTTTCCATGGCGCTCCGAGGCAATAGTTGTCATTTGAATTATACACCCCAGAAAAACTCCACTCATAAACAAAAAAACTAATAAATGATTACAATTGAATTTTTGTTGTTTGACGTTTAAAAGTCGTGAGAATCCGTTCTGTGTCGAGTAACTCGACTCATAATTCGATTGAATTGTGAAAAGCGATTCTATAACTCGATTTGTTTTGACTTCGGAAATTCAAGAAAAGGCATTTCTTTATAAGCTTACCAGAACATACTTCTGTAACCAGAGCATTTCTTTATAACGTTTGGTTACTCGGCTTTGGTTACATGTTACCAAAGCATATGTTGCTATATCTAACGAGGCATTTATTTATAAGCTTACTAGAACATACTATAATAAAAAATAACAAAGTCAAAACATCCTAAAATTTCTAAAATTCAAATTCCGGTTAGAAATCCCCAAACTTAAATTAAATTTGACATATGACATTCAATAATAGGGAAACCATGGTATGCCTAATGTCACCACAGTAACCACAATACTGTAACCAAGTATGTTGTAGTAAGCTTATAAAGAAATGCCTAAAATAATGAAGCATTCGAACTATTCTGACTTTTAAACGTCAAACAACAAAACTTATATTGTATTTCTTTAGCCTTGACGTGTATTATTTATTAGGTTTTATTCTTATTGGGTGTGGTTTTTCCAGTGTTCTCATTTATAATTCAAATAACATCTGTAAGTTGCCTCGGAGCCCTATGGAAAATAATAATAGTTGTCCCTCCCTGACACAAATAATTAAATTGTATTGTTTTGTAATATTATTGCGCTTTGCACTAAAGAATGACCTAAGGGAAAGAAGCGATCCTTTCGAACTCTCTGAAAATCGCTGTGGATAGCTTTTTCGACTGAATAAAGATTACCTACCTTCATTAATTTATATTTTATTAACTAATAAATCCTTTTATTGAAGTTTCAAATAGTATAGAGAGTTCCTACTATTTCATAGGGGCAGTATTGATTATTCTTAAACGGTTGGTTAAATTATGAGAAAAGTTGCACAGTTTTGTGCTTATTAAAATGGTGCCAAGAAACCTTTGATATCTACAGGGATATTCAAAATATCGGATACAACATATTATTATAACAATAATTTCATTTTTTACATGAATGTTTTCCACTGCTACCAAGATGGTAGCAAACTTTTTTTTATTATCTAGCCTTTTCTACATCGGCTTTTTGGAGACGTCGTCATCGAGCGCTCCACCGCTAGTGTCTAGCATTCCCACCTTCTACAGGGTCAGAATTATAGGTAAATTTATAATTTAGCCTTGTGCAAATATGTACCAAAAAAGTGTCATTGTTTAAAGTAACGATGACAGGGGGCAACAGTTATAGGGCGAGGATGAAAGAGAGAGAGAGAGAGAGAGAGAGAGAGAGAGAGAGAAAATTACCAGATTCCTCGCTTTTTCCGCGCATGAGTAATTCAAAAAAACTTGTTGATTAACGGGAAAACTTAGGGTTGCCACCTTTTTGAAAAGTGAATAAAGACTACGATGCTGACAGGGGCTCTGGTCTACTGAACTTCTAAAAAAAAAGGTTGACAAGCTTGTGTAAAAAAGCTTTAAAAAGTCACAAGGACATTTTGCTTCAAAAAAGGACTGTCTTTTTCAAAAAAAGGACAGGTGGTACCTTAGGAAAAGTGGATTAAGAGTTTTTAAAAACAATTTAATGGAACATATTAAAAGAGAATAATTTGATTTTGGAGATGTGTATTTTTATAACACAATTTAAAATATGCATTATCTCAAACGTGATTTAGTCATATATGTTGATTGTATATATTTTTTTATTGTATTTTATTATTCAACTCATTTATCTTTTTTATTCACTTGTATATATTAGGGTTACCTATTTCTTCAATAAAGTAATTATATTATGTAAAAGGGGTAGACTTCTTAAAAAAAATCTGGAAGAAAGTAAAACATTATTTAGATTAATGAGGCATAATATGCACACTCATTCTATAATAATGTAGTTTATTTACACACTAAAGATTTTTTAATTGAATAATTGTTTTTTTAGATAAAGGAATTAAAATTTTCTATAAGAGAAACAAAATTATTTCAATTTAGGTCTATATTTACATGGTTTAGCACCCTTGTTTGTTTCACTTGTTGTGAGATTTTAGGATTATTTATTAATCATTTTCCCAACATTTCAATAGTCAAAACATCTATATAAACATTCTTGCGTAAAAAAAAGGTAAAAAAGATGAAGGGCGCAAACTAAATAATGAGTTATCCACAAAAAATGTTTGTAAAGTAGGAAAAATTAAAGCATAGTGTATTTTTCAATTCTTCTTTTTAAGTGTCAGTTTGGATTCAATTCAGAGCCATACATAGTTAAGAGTAGGGATAGAAGTTGCAACAGGCTTTTGGAGATGGTAAATGCCAAACCCCTGTGGCGAACGTCTTTGAACCATGTGTATGAAGTAGTGCTCAGATACTACCGATAGTTGGCCCTATCAATAGTTTCCGATAGTCTCAAAAGTTACTATCGATAGTACTATCAAAACTATTCAATGTTGCACATTATACGGAATTAATGGATCCGGGAATCCCGTGATTGCATACGGGAATGTTTCTTTAATTTATTCATAAGGCAATAGATGGCTGCACAAAGCAGAGACAGGAGGAAGATGGAGGGATTTCGGCGACGTGCATATATGATGAAAAAATTAGTTGGGCAACCTTTAAAACAGATTATGACCTGGTGCTGAATTGCAGAGTGCTTTCTTATAAATTTGGTTTAAGTTTTAATTTGTTTTCTTTTAATCGAATGTCGTGAAAATTAACTTGAAAAATACTGAAAACTTTAAACTATCAATAATTACTTAAAACAATCGATAGTATCAAACTAACAATAATATCATTAGTGCTATCGATAGTACCTGACCACTAGTATGAAGTGGGAGAACTACAAAAAGCCTGTCCAACTTCTGTCTGCATTCTAGCAAGGACATGACTTATACCTGTCTTTGTCGGTCATGGCCTACTTTAGAAACATTTTTGTGGATCACTCTTTAATTACCTACCAAAATAAATCAATTACCTGTAATATAAATCATTCCACTCATTACAAATGATTTCTGTTGTTAGATGATAACCAAATTTTTGGAATTCATCTACTATGTGAGTTAAAAGTGTTGGACTTAATTCCTTATTAAATCCCAATTCACTTTTTTTGTTTTTTATACATGCAAGCAATTTGTAACGCATTGTGGAATTAAATGTCTTTGATTCATTAACTTTTTTAGATCTGTTATCATTGTCATCTTTATTAGTATTTCTCCTTTTCAAGGGGCTGTGGTATTGCTTATGCATTAAAAATTCGGGACTTTGGTAGAATATTCTCATCGCTTCAAAATATTCATTGAACTGTTGATTTTGACATCTTTGTTTCATAAGTTGCCTACTTTCTCTGTAAGACTGTTTTAGAAGTTCCCATTGGGTATAAATATCTTTTTGGTTTATGTTATTGTTTCCCAATTCTTTAAATTCTTGCTCTATAGATTCTAAAACCTCTTGTGTAAGTCCATACTTTGCCAAAGAATCTCTATGGTTAGTCATACAATCGATAAGGAAAAATATTAAGTGTGAATTAAATTTTTCTGATCTTTTTTGATCAAAGCAGTTATCCATCAAATCAAATAAGTTCCAAGCCTGCTTTGCATCTTCAGCCGAAAAATTTTCTTTATAATAATAATATTCTTCTAGTAACTCTTTCCATGTTAATAATATTTCCTTCTCCGAAAAAATATGACCTTTGTTTCTAAATGTCTCCTGAACATCCCTGACGAACTTATGTAAATTTACAGATTTGTTGGTTTTGGTTAGATTATGGGTCATAAAAATATTAATTAGTAGTCTTATTCTTTCGTAGTCATCCATAAGCTTCATTTCTTGATATTTTCAGATATTATATTTTTTCAAACTAAAAAAATCGAAATCTAAAAACTAAAACCCGTTTAGCTGAGCGGTGCACGTGTGGTGTAACACATCTTCTTTTTTTAGTCTCTATCTAGTGGTCTTTATTTTATAAAACCAAACATTAGGGTCCGGTTTACGTTTGGCTGATGGTTAGTAGCTGTATAACCCGATTCTGGAAGAGAAGAATTTAGGCATTCCAAACCACAGATTTGGATAGAGGCACATACTTTGATTTTCTTTTACTATACGGAGAATGGTCGCACGGCGCAGCTTTCTGAGTGCCTTTTAAAAGGAGATAGAAAACTCCGCCATTTTGAACCTTATTACGTGTTGCCTACATCTTGGCGCAATATTTTTAATAGGTGCGTTTTAATCATCCGCTTCTACTTCGGAATTGTCGGTTTTCTTGTTTTAATCTGACAGGTTAAAACGACCAAACCGACAATTCTGGAAGCAGAAGCGGATGATTAAAACGCACCTGGATGTCTATTCTTGAAATTGGGGAGTAAGAAATATTGAGAGAAAATTCTCACTTTCTACTCCCTTGTAAAAATTCGTATTCTTGAAATCGAATTCACCAAAATTGGTGGAGAATTTTCTCTCAAAATTTTCTCCTACTTTTAGGTAGAGAGAATGAAAATAATGAGAGAATTCAATTCACGCAAGCATGCGCAGTGCGTGTCAGAATTTAAATAAATAAAAATATTACGATAACCTCATTTATGTTAGTAGTTTTCAGGTATATTTATACCTTTGTGATATTTACTTTCCCTTTAAAATGGATTTAGACGTGAAAATAATAAGAATAATTTTTATTCAATACAGATAAATTTTAGACAAAATGAAAAAAATGGTTTAATTATAAAGAGTAGTAGTGTAAAATTATCTCCTTACACTATAGGTATAATACTCCCCTTTTTCAACAGTAATAACTCCCTCACATCTTTTAAATTTGTTTGGACTTTGACTCATGTTTTTAAAATGAATAATTATTTAGGAAAGTAATACCTTCTACAATCGTAGAGTTTTAAACACATTTAGAAGGATATTCAAACTTGAATTATTGCCAAGAGATTTGAATTTCTAGTTTGATAATTATTTAAAACGACAGTTAATATTATTTTTAATGAACAATATCAATTTAAAATGTTTATACGTGAAAAAGTCAAAATTCCGTTGTCGATAAAAACAAATCATAAAAACTTAAGCCATATTCGAGCGGTCGACTAGTTTAAATATATTTCATGCTATTTGAAAACGGTTTGAACTATACCCATTCGAGTGACCAAACAATGACGTCACGTTAATTAGGTTTAAACCACCTGCATCTGTTTTTGAAACGTTTCATAAGAACGGTTTGAGGAAATAAAAATGTCATTAATGTCAAAAATAATAACAAACATCAAAGAGGATAGCAAAGACAATAAAATTCATGATAAAAAAAATTATGTATAATATGGCCATAAGAAAAGATAGAAAATGCATAATTATGAAGGTTTATAATTTTAAGAAATGGTTGAAAACTTAACCTTGTAATTCTAAATAGTCAGATTCTACATATAACGATCTATTTTCCATAAATTTGATAATATTACATGAGCAAAGTATGTGCATGAGGTTCTCTTTGACATATGAGGCATAAATTATTTGTTGCTAGCTCAGATAAATAAATAATAATTAGGCATTCCAAACTGAATGACTACCAGTGGGTTTTGACAGGTTATGATGTGGCAAAGTTATGGCAACCCTGTAGGCCAGGGGACCTATTTTCAAACCGTGTGAGTACTCATTTCTCTCAAGATTCTCATCAGAAATGTCATACGTCAATGTGGAAACGCTGTTTTTAAAGGCCTCGAGGATCAAAATTCTTAGGAGGATATTAATTATCTCTAAATAAACCGTGAGAAACAATCAGTGAGTTTACACTGGCCCTTAGGACCCTAAAAATACTGTTTTACGTTGACGTATGACATTTCTCTCGAGAGAAATGAATTCTCTCGACTTTGAAAATAGCACCCCGGGGGACCTATTTTCAAACCGTGTGAGTACTCATTTCTCTGAAGATTCTCATCAGAAATGTCATACGTCAATGTGGAAACGCTGTTTTTAAAGGCCTCGAGGATTAAAATTCTTAGGAGGATATTATTATCTCTAAATAAACCGTGAGAAACAATCAGTGAGTTTACACTGGCCCTTAGGACCCTAAAAATACTGTTTTACGTTGACGTATGACATTTCTCTCGAGAGAAATGAATTCTCTCGACTTTGAAAATAGCACCCCTGGTGATTTGACAAGGTGAGTGAAATAGATAGTTACATAGATTGATCATCCCTACTTTTTAAAATAAACATAAGCTTATGCCTTGAAGTAAAAATATAAGCAATTATTATTTTTTAAATATCTTAAGTCTGAAAATTGGTTTTAAAACACATTTTGGCTAAACTGATTCAAATTAATAAATATTTGCCAGGCAATATGGCCGCTCGCAAACGACCAGCTTTGAGCAATGTATATAACACATATGTATCATTGACCCGTTAATGACAACAGGGTTGCCATATCTAAACTGTCAGTACCCACTGGTAGCCATTTGGACAGGTCGTTGGAATGCCTAATAGATAACTGAATGTCAAAAATTTACATTGCATTTGTTTGAAAGCAACATATACAAGCCAGTTGTTAGGAGGGGAAGAGGGGGTTTGTTTACTTTTATTATCCAGTAGCGTATCAAATAAATGTCAATAGAAATGCTTTTGATTTATATTATTTTATTAGTTTTGAGATATTTCAATGGATCAATGTTTCTAATATGAGATGTTTATGGAAAACCGTCAATAATGAATTTTTCAGTCGACCAATACATATATTTTTTAAATTAAAAACATACATTATTTTTATACACAAATAACTTGAATAAACGTTGCAATGATAGGTTTTATAAATTCTAAATTTTTGTACTAATATTTTTTAATAATATCGATTCTTTTGTAAATTATTTTTATTGATTTATTATGAGTACCGCTTATATATGTAATAAAAAATAGAATAAAGTATATGTTTATTGTTAGTCCCTTTTAAGTTAATTAAATTTTGTGCACAAAATATTTATGGTTTTTAATAATTGGAAAAGTAGGGTTAAAAAAACAATTTTTATAATAGGTAGGTACCTATGTAATTCATTTTATTGAATAGTTGGGTTAGATCTGGAAAACAAAACAAAGACAAATGTTATAATAACAGTTTAGAATAAAGCGATACTTATGTAATAACTGATAAGTTCATAATTACCGTTTTAAAATATTGCCAAGGTTTTCTAATACACAATATTTTGAATGATAAACTCAAACATTTTGGCTTTTAAAACTTACTTTCGATGAATTTTGTCAGATAGAAATAAAACAACGTTAATCAATTTTTTAGAGACGTTGTGTTATTGTACTCATTTGGTTAAATAACAATTAATAATGGATAATGGGGTGATTATAATAATAATAATTTAGTTACCAACAATTTTCCTTTCAAATAATTATGTGACAGGTACCTAGATAACTAAAACTAATATTCATTAACTACAGATAAATAAAACCCAACAATTTTCCTACCACACAATTTACAAATTAAATTAATTATATGAGACGTGATAATAAGTAAATATAATATACATTCACTTGAGATGTTGTTGGGAATGGGGTGTTAATACACTGCGACCTAAAATATCTATTGTGCCCCTTGTGTCGCTAATGCACCAAGGAAATGTCTCAATGCCTATGACGACCCTTCCAATCCTATCTTCTCAAGGAAGTGTAGGATTTGGAGTGGCTTCGTGTTAGGTAAATCTCTCTCTCTTTTCTATTTGATATCCTCCTACTAGGTATGGTGCCCTTGGATTCTGGAGTACTACACATTCAGTTAGAATGTGAATGGAGGTTTCGTCCTACTTCTCACAGAATCTGCACTCACTATCCTCTACTATTCTCAGTTTACTAAGGTGTCCTTTTAGTCGATAATGCCCGGTAAGGAACCCTGTTACAATACGAAGCCTGTTCTTGCTCAGGCAGATGTAGGCTGTGATTTATGCCTTATTTATA
Source organism: Psylliodes chrysocephalus (assembly GCA_927349885.1). Classification (NCBI taxonomy): domain Eukaryota; kingdom Metazoa; phylum Arthropoda; class Insecta; order Coleoptera; family Chrysomelidae; genus Psylliodes; species Psylliodes chrysocephalus. The sequence goes on from OV651814.1 coordinate 104,657,043, forward strand.
CACTACTCAACAAAACAACACCTTGTTGTAAGCTTTTATTCTCTAGTATTTTGATAAACACATTAATTCAGTAATGGTATAATACAAGACAAAACTCAAAATGAAATACGAACTTGTAATGCGAGACAATGCGCATCTGACTCTTATTAAGTACTCGTGGCGGCATCTACGTACGATCTATAATCCTACGGGGTCACAGACTACAGATGACTGTGATATTAGGAGAAACACTTATATGAAGCTGAAACATAGATGGCGCTACGGGTACTAACATTACTATTTATAAATGGGTATACAGATCTCACACAGGCTTCCGATGTTTTCTGGTTATATTCATCATTCACCCAGAAGTATCTTAACCTGTCTTAGCCTTAAAAGATTGATCCAATTATCGGTTCTTCTACTGCTCAATTCTTTTTTAATCTCGTCGTGGTCGTTTGAACGAGAAAACAGTTTGAACGAGAAAAGTCAGTAAATGTGACCATCGCCTTTCAAGGGGATGCTTTAGATGTTCTTCAGACTGTACCTGTGGAAAAAACGGATGACTTTGAAAGACTTGAAGGATCGTAAGCAGAATCGAGACAAGTCTCCAAGAATACGAATTAGATATTTCCAGGATGATGCGATACTGGCAACCATTTTCCTACTACACAATTTACAAATTAAATTCATTATGTGACGTGTAACTATAATAAGTAAATATAATATACATTCACTTGAGATAAATGAAACCTTTTTTAATTTAGACAATAAGAAAACATATCATAATAATTACATATATTATTGTGTTATTAAAATAACATGAATAGGTAATTAAAAAATTACAAAATTTATTGGTTCCCCTACTACTACTTAGAATATTCAAATTAATTAGACATAGACAAAAAAACATTTTTATTATTTATAGTTTTTGTTCAAATACTCACTTAGTTTCAGATGTAGAAGGTTTAGAATGTGACATAGTTTCCAGTTGAGGAACAGCTTCAGGATGTGAGTAAAATAAGGGCATTACTCCTTTCATTAAAAACATTTTTCCTCCTGGAGACTTAGCAAAGGCAGAATCCTCAAAATGTCTTGAACAAATTCTACTGAATACACTCTTCATCCTCACGTATACCCAAACTCTTCATCCACATATATCTAGTTTGAGGATCTTTTGGAAACCTAAATAGGTATAAATAGTGTTTTCTTATTCATATAGGTAGGTAGGATTTCATATGTAATACAGAATGCAACATAGTATATACTTTAAAATAACTATGGTGTTCTAACAATATATGTTGTCATTAAAATAAAGCAATAATAAGATTTTATAACTAAAGTGAATGCCACTAGAGCCTTCTTAAATGTACAATGTGCATAACAATACAACTTTAATTTAAAGATAGCCTATTAATAAATTCAAAGTTATTACTTGTGTGAAGTTAGCGCCCGGCGCTGGCGCCCAAACTCAGCGCTCTACCCCCTCCTCCTAACCAAGTTCACACAACTAAAATTAATTATTGCATTTATTTATAATGTTTCTAAATTTATAGGAAAGTAATGTTTATGATTCGATTTTTGATTAAACGGTGTGGTTTGTAAAGTTTCTATTAGAAAGAGGTATATTTCAAAATTTGCCGTATGACAGCGAATAATGGAAAAAAAGGTACCCTTTCAGATCTGAGTTTGAAAAAATTATATGTCTAAAACCACTGGCGTCTTCTCAAAAAAACACCCTTTATAAAAAGATGATTGCTTAAAAAAACAAGAGGAGTGACAGATTACGACAAGTAGATATATTAATTATTTCGTAAGGTCTCATGCAGTAAAAATTTAAATATTTTAAACCCCTGGGGGTCGATTCTCGACTTGTAGGAACCTTTTCCTATAGGAATTTGTGACACTTTCCTATATGTAGGGAAATGTCATAAATTTTCTATGTATAGAAAAATGTCAAAAATTCCTATTGGAAAAAATTCCTACAAGTCGAGAATCGACCCCCTGGCGTCTTATAGAAAAAACACCCTTTATAAAAATATTAATTATTTTTTTTTAGACTATGTCTCGTGACAGATTACGATTAGTGGATGTAAGAAGAACCATATAATGTCACTTCACAGTAAAAAACTGAATGTCCTAAACCCCTGGCGTCTTATAGAAAAACCACCCTTTATAAAAATATAAATTATTTTTTTTTTGAAAAAACTATGTCTCGTGACAGATTACGATTAGTGGATGTAAGAAGGTCCTTATAAGGTCACCTTACAGTAAAAAACTGGATGTCCTAAACCCCTGGCGTCTTATAGAAAAACCACCCTTTATAAAAATATGAATTTTTTTTTTTTTGAAAAAACTATGTCTCGTGACAGATTACGATTATTGGATGTAAGAAGGTCCTTATAATGTCACCTTACATTAAAAAACTGAATGTCCTAAACCCCTGGCGTCTTATAGAAAAACCACCCTTTATAAAAATATGAATTATTTGTTTTTGAAAAAACTATGTCTCGTGACAGATTACGATTAGTGGATGTAAGAAGGTCCTTATAAGGTCACCTTACAGTAAAAAACTAAATGTCCTAAACCCCTGGCGTCTTATATAAAAACCACCCTTTATAAAAATATGAATTATTTTTTTTTGAAAAAACTATGTCTCGTGACAGATTACGATTAGTGGATTTAAGAAGGTCCTTATAAGGTCACCTTACAGTAAAAAACTGAATGTCCTAAACCCCTGGCGTCTTATAGAAAAACCACCCTTTATAAAAATATGAATTATTTTTTTTTGAAAAAACTATGTCTCGTGACAGATTACGATTAGTGGATGTAAGAAGAACCATATAATGACACTTTACAGTAAAAAAGTGAATGTCCTAAACCCCTGGCGTCTTATAGAAAAACCACCCTTTATAAAAATATGAATTATTTTTTTTTTTAAAAGCTATGTCTCGTGACAGATTACGATTAGTGGATGTAACAAAGTCCTTATAAGGTCACCTTACAGTAAAAAATGAATGTCCTAAACCCCTGGCGTCTTATAGAAAAACCACCCTTTATAAAAATATGAATTACTTTTTTTTGAAAAAACTATGTCTCGTGACAGATTACGATTAGTGGATTTGGGAAGGTCCTTATAAGGTCACCTTACAGTAAAAAACTGGATGTCCTAAACCCCTGGCGTCTTATAGAAAAACCACCCTTTATAAAAATATGAATTATATTTTTTTTTTTAAAACTATGTCTCGTGACAGATTACGATTAGTGGATGTAAGAAGGTCCTTATAAGGTCACCTTACAGTAAAAAACTAAATGTCCTAAACCCCTGGCGTCTTATAGAAAAACCACCCTTTATAAAAATATGAATTATTTTTTTTTGAAAAAACTATGTCTCGTGACAGATTACGATTAGTGGATTTAGGAAGGTCCTTATAAGGTCACCTTACAGTAAAAAACTGGATGTCCTAAACCCCTGGCGTCTTATAGAAAAACCACCCTTTATAAAAATATGAATTATTTTTTTTTTTTTTGAAAAAACTATGTCTCGTGACAGATTAGGATTAATGGATGTAAGAAGGTCCTTATAAGGTCACCTTACAGTAAAAAACTGAATGTCCTAAACCCCTGGCGTCTTATAGAAAAACCACCCTTTATAAAAATTAGAATTATTTTTTTTTGAAAAATCTATGTCTCGTGACAGATTACGATTAGTGGATTTAAGAAGGTCCTTATAATGTCACCTTACAGTAAAAAACTGGATGTCCTAAACCCCTGGCGTCTTATAGAAAAACCACCCTTTATAAAAATATGAATTATTTTTTTTTGAAAAAACTATGTCTCGTGACAGATTACGATTAATGGATGTAAGAAGACCCATATAATGTCACTTCACAGTAAAAAACTGAATGTCCTAAACCCCTGGCGTCTTATAGAAAAACCACCCTTTATAAAAATATGAATTTTTTTTTTTTTAAACTGTGTCTCGTGACAGATTACGATTAGTGGATGTAAGAAGGTCCTTATAATGTCACCTTACAGTAAAAAACTGAATGTCCTAAACCCCTGGCGTCTTATAGAAAAACCACCCTTTATAAAAATATGAATTATTTTTTTTTTAAAAAACTATGTCTCGTGACAGATTACGATTAGTGGATGTAAGAAGAACCATATAATGTCACTTCACAGTAAAAAAGTGAATGTCCTAAACCCCTGGTGTCTTATAGAAAAACCACCCTTTATAAAAATATGAATTATTTTTTTTTAAAAAAACTATGTCTCGTGACAGATTACGATTAGTGGATGTAAGAAGAACCATATAATGACACTTTACAGTAAAAAGTGAATGTCCTAAACCCCTGGCGTCTTATAGAAAAACCACCCTTTATAAAAATATGAATTTTTTTTTTTTAAACTGTGTCTCGTGACAGATTACGAATACTGGATTTAAGAAGGTCCTTATAATGTCACCTTACAGTAAAAAACTGGATGTCCTAAACCCCTGGCGTCTTATAGAAAAACCACCCTTTATAAAAATATGAATTATTTTTTTTTTGAAAAAATTATGTCTCGTGACAGATTACGATTAGTGGATGTAAGAAGAACCATATAATGTCACTTCACAGTAAAAAACTGAATGTCCTAAAGCCCTGGCGTCTTATAGAAAAACCACCCTGTATAAAAATATGAATTATTTGTTTTTGAAAAAACTATGTCTCGTGACAGATTACGATTAGTGGATGTAAGAAGGTCCTTATAAGGTCACCTTACAGTAAAAAACTAAATGTCCTAAACCCCTGGCGTCTTATAGAAAAACCACCCTGTATAAAAATATGAATTATTTTTTTTTGAAAAAACTATGTCTCGTGACAGATTACGATTAGTGGATTTAAGAAGGTCCTTATAAGGTCACCTTACAGTAAAAAACTGAATGTCCTAAACCCCTGGCGTCTTATAGAAAAACCACCCTTTATAAAAATATGAATTATTTTTTTTTGAAAAAACTGTCTCGTGACAGATTACGATTAGTGGATGTAAGAAGAACCATATAATGACACTTTACAGTAAAAAAGTGAATGTCCTAACCCCCTGGCGTCTTATAGAAAAACCACCCTTTATAAAAATATGAATTATTTTTTTTTTTTTAAAACTATGTCTCGTGACAGATTGCGATTAGTGGATGTAACAAGGTCCTTATAAGGTCACCTTACAGTAAAAAACTGAATGTCCTAAACCCCTGGCGTCTTATAGAAAAACCACCCTTCATAAAAATATGAATTTTTTTTTTTGAAAAAACTATGTCTCGTGACAGATTACGACTAGTGGATGTAAGAAGGTCCTTATAAGGTCACCTTACAGTAAAAAACTGGATGTCCTAAACCCCTGGCGTCTTATAGAAAAACCACCCTTTATAAAAATATGAATTATTTTTTTTTTTTTTTTTGAAAAACTATGTCTCGTGACAGATTACGATTAGTGGATTTAAGAAGGTCCTTATAATGTCACCTTACAGTAAAAAACTGGATGTCCTAAACCCCTGGCGTCTTATAGAAAAACCACCCTTTATAAAAATATGAATTATTTTTTTTTGAAAAAACTATGTCTCGTGACAGATTACGATTAATGGATGTAAGAAGACCCATATAATGTCACTTCACAGTAAAAAACTGAATGTCCTAAACCCCTGGCGTCTTATAGAAAAACCACCCTTTATAAAAATATGAATTTTTTTTTTTTAAACTGTGTCTCGTGACAGATTACGATTAGTGGATGTAAGAAGGTCCTTATAATGTCACCTTACAGTAAAAAACTGAATGTCCTAAACCCCTGGCGTCTTATAGAAAAACCACCCTGTATAAAAATATGAATTATTTTTTTTTGAAAAAACTATGTCTCGTGACAGATTACGATTAGTGGATTTAAGAAGGTCCTTATAAGGTCACCTTACAGTAAAAAACTGAATGTCCTAAACCCCTGGCGTCTTATAGAAAAACCACCCTTAATAAAAATATGAATTATTTTTTTTTGAAAAAACTGTCTCGTGACAGATTACGATTAGTGGATGTAAGAAGAACCATATAATGACACTTTACAGTAAAAAAGTGAATGTCCTAACCCCCTGGCGTCTTATAGAAAAACCACCCTTTATAAAAATATGAATTATTTTTTTTTTTTTTAAAACTATGTCTCGTGACAGATTGCGATTAGTGGATGTAACAAGGTCCTTATAAAGTCACCTTACAGTAAAAAACTGAATGTCCTAAACCCCTGGCGTCTTATAGAAAAACCACCCTTTATAAAAATATGAATTTTTTTTTTTGAAAAAACTATGTCTCGTGACAGATTACGATTAGTGGATGTAAGAAGGTCCTTATAAGGTCACCTTACAGTAAAAAACTGGATGTCCTAAACCCCTGGCGTCTTATAGAAAAACCACCCTTTATAAAAATATGAATTATTTTTTTTTGAAAAAACTATGTCTCGTGACAGATTACGATTAGTGGATGTAAGAAGAACCATATAATGTCACTTCACAGTAAAAAACTGAATGTCCTAAACCCCTGGCGTCTTACAGAAAAACCACCCTTTATAAAAATATAAATTATAATAATAAAGACGCCAGGGGTTTAGGACATTCAGTTTTTTACTGTAAGGTGACCTTATAAGGACCTTCTTACATCCACTAATCGTAATCTGTCACGAGACATAGCTTTTTCAAAAAAAATAATTCATATTTTTATAAAGGGTGGTTTTTCTATAAGACACCAGGGGTTTAGGGCATTCAGTTTTTTACTGTAAGGTGACCTTATAAGGAACTTCTTAAATCCACTAATCGTAATCTGTCACGAGACATAGTTTTTTAAAAAAAAAATAATTCATATTTTTATAAAGGGTGGTTTTTCTATAAGACGCCAGGGGTTTAGGACATTCAGTTTTTTACTGTAAGGTGACTTTATAAGGACCTTGTTACATCCACTAATCGTAATCTGTCACGAGACATAGTTTTTTCAAAAAACAAAAATAATTAATATTTTTATAAAGGGTGGTTTTTCTATAAGACGCCAGGGGTTTAGGACATTCAGTTTTTTTCTGTAAAGTGACATTATTTGGTTCTTTTTACATCCACTAATCGTAATCTGTCACGAGATATAGTTTTTTCAAAAAAAATAATTCATATTTTTATAAAGGGTGTTTTTTCTATAAGACACCAGGGGTTTAGGACATTCAGTTTTTTACTGTAAAGTGACATTATTTGGTTCTTCTTACATCCACTAATCGTAATCTGTCACGAGACATAGTTTTTTCAAAAAAAAAAATAATTAATATTTTTATAAAGGGTGGTTTTTCTATAAGACGCCAGGGGTTTAGGACATTCAGTTTTTTTCTGTAAAGTGACATTATTTGGTTCTTTTTACATCCACTAATCGTAATCTGTCACGAGATATAGTTTTTTCAAAAAAAATAATTCATATTTTTATAAAGGGTGTTTTTTCTATAAGACACCAGGGGTTTAGGACATTCAGTTTTTTACTGTAAAGTGACATTATTTGGTTCTTCTTACATCCACTAATCGTAATCTGTCACGAGACATAGTTTTTTCAAAAAAAAAAAAAAATAATTCATATTTTTATAAAGGGTGGTTTTTCTATAAGACGCCAGGGGTTTAGGACATTCAGTTTTTTTCTGTAAAGTGACATTATTTGGTTCTTTTTACAACTACTAATCGTAATCTGTCACGAGACATAGTTTTTCAAAAAAAATAATTCATATTTTTATAAAGGGTGGTTTTTCTATAAGACGCCAGGGGTTTAGGACATTCAGTTTTTTACTGTAAGGTGACCTTATAAGGACCTTCCTAAATCCACTAATCGTAATCTGTCACGAGACAGTTTTTTCAAAAAAAAAAAATAATTTATATTATTATAAAGGGTGGTTTTTCTATAAGACGCCAGGGGTTTAGGACATTCAGTTTTTTACTGTAAAGTGACATTATTTGGTTCTTCTTACATCCAATAATCGTAATCTGTCACGAGACATAGTTTTTTCAAAAAAAAAATAATTCATATTTTTATAAAACGTGGTTTTTCTATAAGACGCCAGGGGTTTAGGACATTCAGTTTTTTACTGTAAAGTGACATTATTTGGTTCTTCTTACATCCACTAATCGTAATCTGTCACGAGACATAGTTTTTTCAAAAAAAAATAATTCATATTTTTATAAAGGGTGGTTTTTCTATAAGACGTCAGGGGTTTAGGACATTCAGTTTTTTACTGTAAAGTGACATTATTTGGTTCTTCTTACATCCACTAATCGTAATCTGTCACGAGACATAGTTTTTTCAAAAAAAAATAATTCATATTTTTATAAAGGGTGGTTTTTCTATAAGACGCCAGGGGTTTAGGTCATTTAGTTTTTTACTGTAAAGTGACATTATTTGGTTCTTCTTACATCCACTAATCGTAATCTGTCACGAGACATAGTTTTTTCAAAAAAAAATAATTCATATTTTTATAAAGGGTGGTTTTTCTATAAGACGCCAGGGGTTTAGGACATTCAGTTTTTTACTGTAAGGTGAATTTATAAGGACCTTGTTACATCCACTAATCGTAATCTGTCACGAGACATAGTTTTTTCAAAAAAAAAAAAATAATTCATATTTTTATAAAGGGTGGTTTTTCTATAAGACGCCAGGGGTTTAGGACATTCAGTTTTTTTCTGTAAAGTGACATTATTTGGTTCTTTTTACATCCACTAATCGTAATCTGTCACGAGACATAGTTTTTTCAAAAAAAATAATTCATATTTTTATAAAGGGTGGTTTTTCTATAAGACGCCAGGGGTTTACGACATTCAGTTTTTTACTGTAAGGTGACCTTATAAGGACCTTCCTAAATCCACTAATCGTAATCTGTCACGAGACATAGTTTTTTCAAAAAAAAAAAAATAATTTATATTATTATAAAGGGTGGTTTTTCTATAAGACGCCAGGGGTTTAGGACATTCAGTTTTTTACTGTAAAGTGACATTATTTGGTTCTTCTTACATCCACTAATCGTAATCTGTCACGAGACATAGTTTTTTCAAAAAAAAATAATTCATATTTTTATAAAGGGTGGTTTTTCTATAAGACGCCAGGGGTTTAGGACATTCAGTTTTTTACTGTAAAGTGACATTATTTGGTTCTTCTTACATCCACTAATCGTAATCTGTCACGAGACATAGTTTTTTCAAAAAAAAATAATTCATATTTTTATAAAGGGTGGTTTTTCTATAAGACGCCAGGGGTTTAGGACATTCAGTTTTTTACTGTAAGGTGACCTTATAAGGACCTTCCTAAATCCACTAATCGTAATCTGTCACGAGACATAGTTTTTTCAAAAAAAAAAAAAAATAATTTATATTATTATAAAGGGTGGTTTTTCTATAAGACGCCAGGGGTTTAAGACATTCAGTTTTTTACTGTAAGGTGACCTTATAAGGACCTTTTTACATCCACTAATCGTAATCTGTCACGAGACATAGTTTTTCAAAAAAAAAAAAAAAAATAATTCATATTTTTATAAAGGGTGGTTTTTCTATAAGACGCCAGGGGTTTAGGACATTCAGTTTTTTACTGTAAAGTGACATTATTTGGTTCTTCTTACATCCACTAATCGTAATCTGTCACGAGATATAGTTTTTCAAAAAAAAAAAATAATTCATATTTTTATAAAGGGTGGTTTTTCTATAAGACGCCAGGGGTTTAAGATATTCAGCTTTTTACTGTAAGGTGACCTTATAAGGACCTTCTTACATCCACTAATCGTAATCTGTCACGATATATAGTTTTTTCAAAAAAAAAATAATTCATATTTTTATAATGGGTGGTTTTTCTATAAGACGCCAGGAGTTTAAGACATTCAGCTTTTTACTGTAAAGTGTCATTATATGGTTCTTCTTACATCCACTAATCGTAATCTGTCACGAGACATAGTTTTTTCAAAAAAAAATAATTCATATTTTTATAAAGGGTGGTTTTTCTATAAGACGCCAGGGGTTTAGGACATTCAGTTTTTTACTGTAAGGTGAATTTATAAGGACCTTGTTACATCCACTAATCGTAATCTGTCACGAGACATAGTTTTTTCAAAAAAAAAAAAATAATTCATATTTTTATAAAGGGTGGTTTTTCTATAAGACGCCAGGGGTTTAGGACATTCAGTTTTTTTCTGTAAAGTGACATTATTTGGTTCTTTTTACATCCACTAATCGTAATCTGTCACGAGACATAGTTTTTTCAAAAAAAATAATTCATATTTTTATAAAGGGTGGTTTTTCTATAAGACGCCAGGGGTTTACGACATTCAGTTTTTTACTGTAAGGTGACCTTATAAGGACCTTCCTAAATCCACTAATCGTAATCTGTCACGAGACATAGTTTTTTCAAAAAAAAAAAAAATAATTTATATTATTATAAAGGGTGGTTTTTCTATAAGACGCCAGGGGTTTAGGACATTCAGTTTTTTACTGTAAAGTGACATTATTTGGTTCTTCTTACATCCACTAATCGTAATCTGTCACGAGACATAGTTTTTTCAAAAAAAAATAATTCATATTTTTATAAAGGGTGGTTTTTCTATAAGACGCCAGGGGTTTAGGACATTCAGTTTTTTACTGTAAAGTGACATTATTTGGTTCTTCTTACATCCACTAATCGTAATCTGTCACGAGACATAGTTTTTTCAAAAAAAAATAATTCATATTTTTATAAAGGGTGGTTTTTCTATAAGACGCCAGGGGTTTAGGACATTCAGTTTTTTACTGTAAGGTGACCTTATAAGGACCTTCCTAAATCCACTAATCGTAATCTGTCACGAGACATAGTTTTTTCAAAAAAAAAAAAAAATAATTTATATTATTATAAAGGGTGGTTTTTCTATAAGACGCCAGGGGTTTAAGACATTCAGTTTTTTACTGTAAGGTGACCTTATAAGGACCTTTTTACATCCACTAATCGTAATCTGTCACGAGACATAGTTTTTCAAAAAAAAAAAAAAAAAATAATTCATATTTTTATAAAGGGTGGTTTTTCTATAAGACGCCAGGGGTTTAGGACATTCAGTTTTTTACTGTAAAGTGACATTATTTGGTTCTTCTTACATCCACTAATCGTAATCTGTCACGAGATATAGTTTTTCAAAAAAAAAAAATAATTCATATTTTTATAAAGGGTGGTTTTTCTATAAGACGCCAGGGGTTTAGGACATTCAGTTTTTTACTGTAAGATGACCTTATAAGGACCTTCCTAAATACACTAATCGTAATCTGTCACGAGACATAGTTTTTTCAAAAAAAAATAATTCATATTTTTATAAAGGGTGGTTTTTCTATAAGGCGCCAGGGGTTTAGGACATTCAGTTTTTTACTGTAAAGTGACATTATTTGGTTCTTCTTACATCCACTAATCGTAATCTGTCACGAGACATAGTTTTTCAAAAAAAAAAAATAATTCATATTTTTATAAAGGGTGGTTTTTCTATAAGACGCCAGGGGTTTAAGACATTCAGCTTTTTACTGTAAGGTGACCTTGTAAGGACCTTCTTACATCCACTAATCGTAATCTGTCACGATATATAGTTTTTTCAAAAAAAAAATAATTCATATTTTTATAATGGGTGGTTTTTCTATAAGACGCCAGGGGTTTAGGACATTCAGTTTTTTACTGTAAAGTGTCATTATATGGTTCTTCTTACATCCACTAATCGTAATCTGTCACGAGACATAGTTTTTTCAAAAAAAAATAATTCATATTTTTATAAAGGGTGGTTTTTCTATAAGACGCCAGGGGTTTAGGACATTCAGTTTTTTACTGTAAGGTGACCTTATAAGGACCTTCCTAAATCCACTAATCGTAATCTGTCACGAGACATAGTTTTTTCAAAAAAAAAAAAAAATAATTTATATTATTATAAAGGGTGGTTTTTCTATAAGACGCCAGGGGTTTAAGACATTCAGTTTTTTACTGTAAGGTGACCTTATAAGGACCTTTTTACATCCACTAATCGTAATCTGTCACGAGACATAGTTTTTCAAAAAAAAAAAAAATAATTCATATTTTTATAAAGGGTGGTTTTTCTATAAGACGCCAGGGGTTTAGGACATTCAGTTTTTTACTGTAAAGTGACATTATTTGGTTCTTCTTACATCCACTAATCGTAATCTGTCACGAGACATAGTTTTTTCAAAAAAAAATCATTCATATTTTTATAAAGGGTGGTTTTTCTATAAGACGCCAGGGGTTTAGGACATTCAGTTTTTTACTGTAAGGTGACCTTATAAGGACCTTCCTAAATACACTAATCGTAATCTGTCACGAGACATAGTTTTTTCAAAAAAAAATAATTCATATTTTTATAAAGGGTGGTTTTTCTATAAGACGCCAGGGGTTTAGGACATTCAGTTTTTTACTGTAAAGTGACCTTATAAGGACCTTCCTAAATCCACTAATCGTAATCTGTCACGAGACATAGCTTTTTCAAAAAAAAAAAAAAAATAATTCATATTTTTATAAAGGGTGGTTTTTCTATAAGACGCCAGGGGTTTAAGACATTCAGTTTTTTACTGTAAGGTGACCTTGTAAGGACCTTCTTACATCCACTAATCGTAATCTGTCACGATATATAGTTTTTTCAAAAAAAAAATAATTCTTATTTTTATAATGGGTGGTTTTTCTATAAGACGCCAGGGGTTTAGGACATTCAGTTTTTTACTGTAAAGTGTCATTATATGGTTCTTCTTACATCCACTAATCGTAATCTGTCACGAGACATAGTTTTTTAAAAAAAAAATAATTCATATTTTTATAAAGGGTGGTTTTTCTATAAGACGCCAGGGGTTTAGGACATTCAGTTTTTTACTGTAAGGTGACCTTATAAGGACCTTCCTAAATCCACTAATCGTAATCTGTCACGAGACATAGTTTTTTCAAAAAAAAAAAAAAATAATTTATATTATTATAAAGGGTGGTTTTTCTATAAGACGCCAGGGGTTTAAGACATTCAGTTTTTTACTGTAAGGTGACCTTATAAGGACCTTTTTACATCCACTAATCGTAATCTGTCACGAGACATAGTTTTTCAAAAAAAAAAAAAATAATTCATATTTTTATAAAGGGTGGTTTTTCTATAAGACGCCAGGGGTTTAGGACATTCAGTTTTTTACTGTAAGGTGACCTTATAAGGACCTTCCTAAATACACTAATCGTAATCTGTCACGAGACATAGTTTTTTCAAAAAAAAATAATTCATATTTTTATAAAGGGTGGTTTTTCTATAAGACGCCAGGGGTTTAGGACATTCAGTTTTTTACTGTAAAGTGACCTTATAAGGACCTTCCTAAATCCACTAATCGTAATCTGTCACGAGACATAGCTTTTTCAAAAAAAAAAAAAAATAATTCATATTTTTATAAAGGGTGGTTTTTCTATAAGACGCCAGGGGTTTAAGACATTCAGTTTTTTACTGTAAGGTGACCTTATAAGGACCTTTTTACATCCACTAATCGTAATCTGTCACGAGACATAGTTTTTCAAAAAAAAAAAATAATTCATATTTTTATAAAGGGTGGTTTTTCTATAAGACGCCAGGGGTTTAAGACATTCAGCTTTTTACTGTAAGGTAACCTTATAAGGACCTTCTTACATCCACTAATCGTAATCTGTCACGATATATAGTTTTTTCAAAAAAAAAATAATTCATATTTTTATAAAGGGTGGTTTTTCTATAAGACGCCAGGAGTTTAAGACATTCAGCTTTTTACTGTAAGGTGACCTTATAAGGACCTTCTTACATCCACTAATCGTAATCTGTCACGATATATAGTTTTTTCAAAAAAAAAATAATTCATATTTTTATAATGGGTGGTTTTTCTATAAGACGCCAGGGGTTTAGGACATTCAGTTTTTTACTGTAAAGTGTCATTATATGGTTCTTCTTACATCCACTAATCGTAATCTGTCACGAGACATAGTTTTTTCAAAAAAAAATAATTCATATTTTTATAAAGGGTGGTTTTTCTATAAGACGCCAGGGGTTTAGGACATTCAGTTTTTTACTGTAAGGTGACCTTATAAGGACCTTCCTAAATCCACTAATCGTAATCTGTCACGAGACATAGTTTTTTCAAAAAAAAAAAATAATAATTTATATTATTATAAAGGGTGGTTTTTCTATAAGACGCCAGGGGTTTAGGACATTCAGTTTTTTACTGTAAAGTGACATTATTTGGTTCTTCTTACATCCACTAATCGTAATCTGTCACGAGACATAGTTTTTTAAAAAAAAAAAAATAATTTATATTTTTATAAAGGGTGGTTTTTCTATAAGACGCCAAGGGTTTAGGTCATTCAGTTTTTTACTGTAGGGTGACCTTATAAGGACCTTTTTACATCCACTAATCGTAATCTGTCACGAGACATAGTTTAAAAAAAAATAATTTATATTTTTATAAAGGGTGTTTTTTTCTATAAGACGCCAGGGGGTCGATTCTCGACTTGTAGGAATTTTTTCCCATAGGAATTTTTGACATTTTTCTATACATAGAAAATGTATGACATTTCCCTACATATAGGAAAGTGTCACAAATTCCTATAGGAAAAGGTTCCTACAAGTCGAGAATCGACCCCCAGGGGTTTAAAATATTTAAATTTTTACTGCATGAGACCTTACGAAATAATTAATATATCTACTTGTCGTAATCTGTCACTCCTCTTGTTTTTTTAAGCAATCATCTTTTTATAAAGGGTGTTTTTTTGAGAAGACGCCAGTGGTTTTAGACATATAATTTTTTGACAAACTCAGATCTGAAAGGGTACCTTTTTTTCCATTATTCGCTGTCATACGGCAAATTTTGAAATATACCTCTTTCTAATAGAATAGAAGTTTAATCAAAAATCGAATCATAAACATTACTTTCCTATAAATTTAGAAACATTATAAATAAATGCATTTTAGTTGTGTGAACTTGGTTAGGAGGAGGGGATAGAGCGCTGAGTTTGGGCGCCAGCGCCGGGCGCTAACTTCACACAAGTAAAGTTATTAAACACAGGCACAATAAAATAATTCGAAATTCGACGTTGAATGTTATTTTAAACTTTAAAATAAATTGTTGTTTAAACCTTATTTTGAATTATGATACCCCTCAAAAAAATGTGATGCAGCGGTAATGATTTTTATTTACTTACCTATGAAACGTTATCGAACTGAACTTGAGATACTTTCTCGAGCACACAATACAATTCACTGCACTGGCATTTTTAAGCAATTAAATGCACCAAAATAACTTAAACCACAAAAATGTTTCAATTAAAGTACGAAATAAACTCAAAATGAACCACAAAATAACAATAAAATAACTAACCTAACTAACGTATTCCTGTCAATTTTTTGCTAACCAATCAGCTGTGTAACCAAAATAGCGAATATTATGCTGCGTTTGAGAATCCACATCGGATGCATCTGAGATGTAAAAAATCTTTGATCACGTGGTTCAGTATACGTAAATGTAATGGGACAGATGTGTCCGATGTGAATAAAAAAACGCTCGAGATGTAAAAAATGCATCCGATGTGGATTCTCAAACGCAGCAATAGGCATTCCAACGACCTGTCCAAATGGCTACCAGTGGGTAATGACAGTTTAGATATGGCAACCCTGTTGTCATGTTGTCACTAACAGGGTCAATGATACATATATAGTTATATAGATTGCTCAAAGCTGGTCGTTAACGAGCGGCCATATTTCCTGGCAAATATTTATTAATTTGAATCGGTTTAGCAAAACCAATTTTTAGCCTTTAGATATTTAAAAAAAATAATTGCTTACATTTTTACTTCAAGGCATACGCTTATGTTTATTTGAAAAATATGGATAATCAATCTATGTAACTATCTATTTCATTGACCTTGTCAAATCACCAGGTCTACAGGGTTGCCATAATTTTGCAATATCATAACCCGTCAAAGCCCACTGGTAGGCATTCAGTTTGGAATGCCCAATAGAGAAAGTAAAAGTTGAAAAGTCTTTTGGTAGGTAGAGAGGGGGTAAACGTCAAACCACGTCGGGCGGCTCCGAGAATTTCACAGTAATGTTTACCTGCCAGTGTCGTTTCATAGAATAAGTAATTTTAAATTGTTATCGGCGGAACCGGACAATCGCATGTATTTATGGATTATAAATAATTATTGAACATGTATTATAATACTCAAATTATAATTTTACAAAATTTCAACAGCTATTCACAATTTATTAAACTATTTACTCGAAATTGTTATTAACATCTATAAAATAATTTTGTACGCCAATGTATCGCGTCCACTTCGGTGGGATCCGCTGACAACCTGTCAATTTATGTGTATAAAAGGCGAGTTCGGTCAGTCAGGGGCTGGAGCGGGACAAATTTTAGGGTGCTTTTAAATGACATTTAAGCGTGTTAAACTGTCACTAATCGGACTAAACCTAACGGTAAAAGGGTCGTTTGGAGTTAAAAGTGTTAAAGGAACTTGGCAGACCGAACGCAATGAAAGTGGGAGAACTGGCAAAAGCATTTCCAACTTTTACTTCTGTTCTATCCAATCAAGTCGTGTAACCACTGTTATATAGTGAAGGAAGATGCTGGTTACAAATATTGCATGATAGGGCTGTATCTATTATTTATTTATTTATCTGAGGTTGCTAGAGATTTACAAACTCACAAATCGTTAACTTAACAGTGACATCACTGTTTTAAAATCAATTATTTGAGCGCTTTCAAAATATATGACGTAGTATTAAAACTGGTTCTAAAAGTTGTTGAAAATATTTTTAAACCAAAGAGACCGCTCGAATATAATATTAAAATGCCAGCAGTGTCACTTGTTGTCAGAAGTTCGTAGTTTCTAATTGGTCGGATGATCTAAAACGATCTGGCAACTCTGTATTTATTTTCACCATCTACTTTCTCCTCCCTTGGCTTTCACGTTATTTCAAGAATTCCAATTTTTTGGGAAAGTGAAAATAAAGTGAATATATTCCCCGGGGAGTTTTAGGGCCCTATTCAGTAATTTATCGTTTATGGACGACATCGTTAAGCTAACGACAGTTCAACCAACGACTTTTATAACGATAATTTTTGAAACTCTATTCAATAACAAAGTCGTTACGTTGTTTCTAGTTACCAAATCTGAACGATGATTTCTAGTAAGTTGGTATTATAATTTAGTGTTTTGTGATAAAAGAACGTATGTTGATGATTATACCGGGTGTTTAAATTAAAGTTTTACAGTTATTTCGCCAAAAATATGCATTTTATAAAAAAAAGTATCAGACAAAAGTTTTATAGTTTTTTAGGGGAAACATTTTGGCTAAATTAATATTTTTATAGCTGACCATAATATGGCCATATCGAGGTGGATTTTTTTTCAAATTGGAACCCTATATATTTTTTTATATAGGTATTCTTAGAGTTCATAAAAAATAAGAAACTTCTAAGGACCGATTCCACCGTTGTGTTAAACGAAGTTTAAAATTACATTTTTACATTAACAATGTCATTTTAATCTCCGTTTAACACAACGGTGGAATCGGCCCTAAAGGAAATATTTTTTTATTGGATTTCTACTTATTGAGTAACACCTACTTGAAAATTTTTCTGCGCGAAAAAAGTTGGCCATATTATGGTTTGCTATAAAAAACAATTTTAGCCAAAATGTTTTCCCCAAAAAACTATGAAACTTTGTTTTTTTGTCGCGGTATTTAACTGTAACCCTTTAATTTGAACACCCGGTATATTTGACATTTTTTTGGAACGTGAAATAAAAATTCTACCAGTAGATATTTTAATTTGTTTTTAAGAATATATTAATTATTGTTCTTAACCTACAAAATGATCAGGGGGTCGATTCTCGATTCGTAGGAATTCTGTTTCTCGCGGGCCATTTTTGCTGGTCGTATTGTATGTAGGGTTTATTTAAATGAGTATGGATATATTAAAAAAAACAGAACTATTCCAAAAGAATACAAAAAACAACTCGAGAACAGTACAAGTTGTATTTATTGGATTTGAAAGACAAACCAAATTTGTGTAGGTTACGCAGAAGTATTATAGGTACTTTCATAATATAGGTTTTGTTACTGTTTCGCAGTGCTACTTTAGGAACAGCACTGTTAATAAGAATCCAATAGTAAATGGTTGAATAGGCAATCCTAACTTTGAATCTGAAGATTTATTTTTAAAATAATTAAATAAATTAGAAAAAAAATCCATACAAATTGTACTTGCTGTATTAGGTAGATGGCAATTTAGTTGTAAAATTTGTAAAAAAGTGCTTTTATTATTTAGAACACATCCTGATTCACAATGAAAAATGAGAGGGAATGCAAAAATCACTATAACGACACTTCATATTATTAACGACAGCTCTTTGGCTATCGTTGATGAACGACAATTTTACAACCATATTTGTCTATTTTCAACGACAATCGTTGTCTACTGAATAAGAAAAGTCGTCTGTGAACGATTATCGTCTATTAACGACGTCGTTCAGAGTTACTGAATAGGCCCCTTAATTTCTCTCGTTTTCAAGCATACGCACCCTGGGGACCTATTTTCAAACCGTGTGAGTACTCATTTCTCTGAAGATTCTCATCAGAAATGTCATACGTCAATGTGGAAACGCTGTTTTTAAAGGCCTCGAGGATTAAAATTCTTAGGAGAATTTTAATTATCTCCAGTGTGAACTCACTGACTGTTTCTCTCGGTTTATTTAGAGATAATTAAAATTCCCCTAAGAATTTTAATCCTCGATGTGAATTCTCAAACGCAGCAATAGAATCTATTTTTTATGTATAGTTCATTTTAAGTTGACTAAAATTTCTATTACATTTTCTTGAAATTTATTACAATTTTGAGAGTTCATCTATTACATTCCTTCAGGGTACTCTAGGCGAGTTCGGTCAGTCAGGGGCTGGAGCGGGACAAATTTTTAAATGACATTTAAGCGTGTTAAACTGTCACTAATCGGACTAAACCTAACGCTAAAAGGGTCGTTTGGAGTTAAAAGTGTTAAAGGAACTTGGCAGACCGAACGCAATGTCTGTAGGCGAGTATTCGATCATGTATTAGGATAGATACGCCTTACCTGTGGAAGTAATGGGTTTAATGATTATCTAGACGGGGAGAGAGGAAAGGTATACAAACGGAGAACTTAGCAGTGCCGTACCGTATGGAAGGGGTTATATATTGTTAATTACTATAAAATGTTAGATGAAAGCGGATGGACATGATTTTAAAAATATTGTTTTATAGCGTATATTTTTAACTTTCAATGTAAGAATAGTTTTTCACAGTATTGTGATACTACATAGACCATGCACAGGCTTGTCATATTGTATATTATTTACTCAATTTTATAGGATTATTTATTTTGTACTTTAAACAATTTATATACATTTTGAGTAAATATACCTACTATAAAGCTTGACTGATAAAGGAGAAAAGAAAATAAAAAAATATTGTGAAGAACCCGTTTTATATGTAAAGCAAGAATATTATACATATTTCTGACTACATACCTTCCTTTATGAAATAAAATAAAGACCAATTAAAGCATTTTATTTATCAACCAAAAATAGTTATACACAAATAATAATAATACTCTCCCTAATTACGGAGATTAATGAACTTTATTATTTACAAAGTACTCTAACAAAATTTTGCCGTACACAAGTTAGAGGGAACAGAAGAAATAATGGCATTGTGTTTGTTCTCTATTTTAACAATTCTGACAATGCATGAAGTGGTGTGACTAATTTAAAATGGGTAGCGTCGATTGACATTTTCTGATATTTTTAAATACCTATAATAAGAATCCCTTATTTAAAATGGTTTTATTTGGATAGATGGCTATTTTTTAAAAATTTAAATGCAAATAAAAACCTACAATAAATAGGTACATATTATATATAATTAAAAATAAGCGTCAAGATTTATTTTCATTTTTTTTTAAATAATATTTAAAGTAATTCATTCGCAAGACGACTTTTCTTAAGAGTTCAATAAAATTAAAATATAAGGTTAAAGAAAATGTCTTTTACGTACCTAACAAAAAAAAATTTTTTTTTGACCGTCTGTGAAACGAGATATTAACAATGAAATTGTGCATAATTAACAGTCTTAAAGCCTGTCATGTACATTAGTAATGCATTTATTTCAAGATATTTCGAAAACAGTTCTTAATATATTTTTTTAAAAACTAATATAATGTAAATCAGAAAGTTATACAATTTTCTAAAAAACCGTTGAATTTTTTGACCGTTTTGGTAAAAAGATAGATTTTTAAAAGAAAACTATGTTTAAAGCAGTCGACGCGTAGTGGGGTACAACTGGATTACAACTTGGCAACATTGTTAGTTCAGAATCACTGAATTACACTCGAAGTGTTCTTGAAAAATTAATTTGTCTACTGTATTTGAGAACTGGAATCGACGCTTCTGTTTGAACCAAAACAAAACCTTAAAATTAATATGAGGAAGTCACAAAATGTCTATAGGTATACACTTGATATCGCACCATTCCTATATTTGTGACGTTGCCGGATGGATTTTACTTGAAATAATAACGTATCCGTACATAAGCTTACATGTGTTGTGTTCAGTATCTTACAAAAATAACATTTTTCAGCATTGAGAATCTCAAACTATTGGCGATATTTTTGTATACGACTGTCGCGCGTGAACTACCTTAATAATTACTACATGTAAACAACTCATTTTAAATTGGTCGGTATTAGATACCATAAGTATTTAGTATATTCACCTGCAGTAAAATTGTTTACAATTTAAAACCCATTGGTTATATTTAGGCAGTACCCCGTGCATATGGGATCATTATTATGTTCCTCCATAATCCAAGGGAGTTTATCGTTTTGATTATTTTGTCTTGAAATTGTATACTGATATTTCGAAAAAAGAGTCACTTCCATGGTTTTATGCAATATTCAACATTTTAATTGACAATTGGCAACGTTGTAACCATTTGCAATTATTATACAGGCTCCTTATGAGTGCGAATAATAAACAATATTTTCATATCAATTTGCTTCTAAATGCCCAATTAAACGAATACATGAATTTCTTAGAATACTGAAAACTTTTACGTAAAAATTATGATGCGATAGCAATTGTACAAAAAAGGTTTACCAAAATATGAGTGGTATGTCACGACGCTTCTGTCAAAAATAAGGGTAGCTTAGATATTAGATTTAAAAGGAGTTTGACATTATGTGTACGTGTCCACCGCGACCTTTTCAGATCTATTGTGGGACTCCGTTTGTTTTAGAGTTTGTCATCTAAGCTTGGACTTTTTTATTAGACTTATTTTCCTTGACAGTGGCATCCACATGCATGTAGTCACATATATGTCTGGCTTTTTTTCATCTAGTATAAGAAATCTCAATCTAGTTAGGCTTTCACATTAGTGCAGGACGTGAATTGATGTTTCCTTTTCTAATTCACAGAACCCGAATAAATTAAAAAAAAAAAGAATAAATTAGAAAATAATTTAATTTTGTAAAAGAAGTGAAAACTTACTTTTTAGAAGATAAAAATAAATAAATACCTTGGGAGATTCTACTTCTAGTACACACCAACTACGGTTGCTTATTACATTGTTCTTGCTTCTTTTTTGCAAAAAAAGTAAAATGTATACGTGTATTTGATACGCCAAAATTACAAAATATCGCCCTAAAGTGGTCGAATTATCTGCAGCTTGCGCTAGTATCGCTTTTGCTTCCCCTACCATAACTTCGCACTGAGCGAATATAATTATCATACGTTCACACATATACATTTTCTATACTACTTCCCTCAACGAAGTATGTACTAAAAAAAAATATGTTTTCAATAATGGGTTAATATAATCAAAAAGTTTACTTTGTGTTTATTAAACTACAATTGGGAGACAACAGTTCTAAGCTATTTTTGACAGTATTTTAGACCTCATCAATAACACTTTGTTTCAGAAACGAATTGTTTAACTAGGTGTAAGTAGACGTTTGCAATAAATACTTATAAATTACTTTTTACCTATATCAATACGAAAGTATGTATATAAAGACGCACTTGTTTACTTACTCTATTAACAAAACATTGGATTTCAAATAAAATGTTCGATTTTATTATAGCTAAATAAATCTTCATGTGAAAAGTGATCTGAACAAACTTTGGCATCTTTCAGTTTTGAGATCTTGCTCATTTATTTTCAAGTTGTTCAGCCACAATGACATTAGACAATGTCTCTCGGAAACGTGTAAAACGTATATACCATAAAATATCCAGTTTCTACTATTAGGTATTTTTATATCAAGAAATAAAAAAACCCTAGCACAGTTGTTACGCCCATGGATATTTACATTTCATGAGATTGATTTTGACATAACCTACCTGTAAAATAGCAAGCATTGGTTTTGGGTGTTTTTGGTCCAAAATGTTCGGAAAATTATGCATCTCTTTACTGCTTTGAAATGTATAATCACGTTTGTAAATAATTTCTTTCATATAAATAAATAAAACAAGAATATTTTACTAAAATAAAACACCGAATGACACTTTTAAAAACATACAGAAACAGGGTTGCCAAATGTCCAGTTAAAATGTAGTATTTAATGGTTAAACAGATGGATTGTAGTGAACAAAATCTAAAAACATCTAATTTAAACACCGATTCAATGCAGAAGAAAATTAAATGAGAAATTTTATGAATATGATTAAGATTCTTAAAGGAACTGTTAAATATTAAGCTCCATATTAAGTATTTCGAACCTTGAAACATTGGGAACTAATAATTATTATCCTTATACGTTTAACCGAAAGTGACACTGCGGCAACCTCTGCTGGTACCACAGTTTGTTGTGCATGCGATTGTGGACCTTATTATCATACGACAATTGTTTATGTAAACAAGGCGTATCTATTCCAATACATGATCGAATAGGCGAGTTCGGTCAGTCAGGGGCTGGAGCGGGACAAATTTTTAAATGACATTTAAGCGTGTTAAACTGTCACTAATCGGACTAAACCTAACGCTAACATTGCGTTCGGTCTGCCAAGTTCCTTTAACGCCTTTAACACTTTTAACTCCAAACGACCCTTTTACCGTTAGGTTTAGTCCGATTAGTGACAGTTTAACACGCTTAAATGTCATTTAAAAGCACCCTAAAATTTGTCCCGCTCCAGCCCCTGACTGACCGAACTCGCCTTTTAAGGGTCGTTTGGAGTTAAAAGTGTTAAAGGAGTTAAAGGAACTTGGCAGACCGAACGCAATGTGGAAACACTGGTCCTGACACTGACACCTGTTGTTGTTTGTTGTTTCTGGTTGTGTTACTGATGTGTTACTGTTGATATATGCAATATATAAAAGGTCTGTGGATATCTGTGTTGTAAACTAAACTTCTATTTTCTGATATGCGATATTTCTGTTAGTCTGAAGCCGGTTTGAGTTTGTTATAAAATATTTTTATTTTATACAATGAGTGAAAATATTGTTGAAAACACACATGTATCTCTAAAGTGGGCCAGAATGATTTCATTGATATCTAGTTTAGAATCGATAGGTAAGTTTTTTATAGTTTATGAGTAGATTAGCTTAATAATATGAAAAACCAATTATTCATAACTCGATTAATCATTCAACAGCCCTTATTATCATAGCATCTCGATATAAAAACTTATTGTGTTAAAGAATCGGTTAAAGAGTTTTTTTTCGCTTTCCACGTTTGATAAATAATCTTCATTACTGTATATTTTATATAGATGAATTAAACACTACACCTTATTTTAACACCTTATTTAAACAAAAAATATGTGTGCAAAACCTGCAAACAAAAAATAAAAAATAATCAAAGCAACAGCCCTCGGAAAACCCCAAGTGGAAGTAAAAATGGGGATAAGAAAAATTCTGCTTTAACTCTGGATGATCTAATGATAGTCCTACAAGCTATGAGAAGAGAAATGAGAGACTACAGAAAAGACCTCACTTACTCCGAGTGTTTTGAGGAGCAAAAAGTCAGAAATGGCTTAATAGATGAAGAGTTAATTAAACTTAAACAAGAGAATGAAACCATAAAGAATGAAATTAACAAGATCAAAACCTCTCTGGAGGCTAAAAACAATGAGAAACGAAAAAATAACTTAATTGTGGTGGGAATTAAGTATATAATGTGGAAGAGAATGGTACGTCATGGATTGAAAATGTCAAAAAGAAGGCCAAAAAAGCAATTCAATATGTAGCTCCCAATATAGATGAAGAAAATTGTAAAATAAAACTTACAAATTTTAAAACTTCAAACTCTCTCATACTAATCGAATTTAATACTATGGAAAACAAAAACAACTTTCTACAAGAAAGGAGAACAAAAGGTAAAATAAGCACAGAGCAATGTGGAATAGATGGAGAAGACACAAATATATATTTCAATGAAGACATGAACAAAGAACAGAAAATATACAATAAAGCAAGAGACTTGAATAAAGAAGGTTTTAAATTCATCTGGGCGAAGGCGGGAAATATATTTGTTAGAGAAAAAGAAGAAAGTAACATAATAAGAATTATGACAGAAGAAGATATAAATAAACTGAAAAAATGAAAAACATTTTTTACTATTATCTTCTATTTATTTTAGTTATAATCTTGTATTTTTTAGGTTATTAAAATGGATTGTAATAATCTTTTTGATGACTATCAAAATAAGATCGATGCAGATGTTTACGACCAGTTGAGTGATATGAAGGTTCTAGGTAATAACTTTTTAAACATTATCCTCTTGAATATTTCCAGATATTTATACCCATTTTGAGAACTTACAGGCATATCTGGAGACAGATAATAACTGTAAGTTCGATATTATCGTATTATCAGAAACAAACAAAATTTGTAACCTAAACCACTTCAAATTAAATGGTTTCGAAATATTCTATAATGAAAGTAGATTAAATAAATGTGACGGCAGCATAGTTTTAATAAAAAGTAGTCTTTTACCTAAATCTGAAATTTTTACTATAAATTTCTCAGTTTTTAAGAATCACTTTCACTAAAAATAAAACTAAAATTGGTTTAATTACTATTTATAACTCACCGTGTCTAAATAAATTAGACTTTGTAGATAACCTAAAGCTCCTCCTCAAAGAGAATTATACTAAATACCCAATTGAGATATTTTGTGGAGATATCAATATTCATATCCTGGATAACAAAATAACAAACTCTTCGAGTGAATATCTAAATTGTTTAAATCATCACGGATATATAAGTCAAATAAATACACCTACTAGATTTTCAGGAGAAACAAAAAGCTGTATTGATCACTTTTTTCTAAAAAATAACAACAGCATAATGACAAAATCTTATAAAGAGTGGGTTAACTGATCATTTCCCAATAGTGTTAAGTTTACAATTTGAATACACATGCATACAACTATCAAATCAGCCATTAAAAAAGAAGTCAATTGATCAAACTAAAGCCTCACACTCCCTAGAAAACTATAACTGGGATGACATTTTAAACTGTAATTATGTAGAGTTGTGCAGTAATAACTTTATTCAAATACTAATATCAATTATTGAAAATGCTACTACTTATAAATCTATTCCCCTAATAAAGAAGAAAAAGCCATGGACCACTCAAGGTATTATTAACTCTATAAAAAGTGGTGATAAACTAAAAAAGGATACCCTTCAAGATCCCCTAAATGAACTTGCTTTAAATAGATTTAGAACTTATAGAAACCATTTAACAAAATTAATAAAGATTTCAAAATATTCTTATTATAAAAACAAACTTAACAAAAACATAAATAACTTAAAAAAGGTATGGGACGTAGTACGGGAGGCCACAAACGATATAACACAAAAAAATCTGATGTGGCCAACACATGACTTTCCTATCTAGTTATTACAGGCTTTTTCCGTTTATTGTGTACAACCTATTGCAGCATCTCTATAAATGTTTAGAGGATAAACTAAATATATACATTGTCCACATACATCTACCGCGAAACATTTTTCTATAGATATTCATTGAAAATGAAAATACTGAAAAATTTAAATTTAGCACTTTTCCTACAATTTTTCCATTACGGTCCATTTAAAAAAAATCATGTATGAACAAATATTATAGAGATCGATATCGCAAACAACTTTTATTTCAACAATTTTCATAAAAATCAGAATTTTGCACATTTTGTCAAATTTCTCGAATACGGACCATTTCAGGAAATTTTTACATAAGGCAAAAATTATAGATAATAATATTAGAAGTAACTTTTATTTGAACAATTTTCTTCTCCAAACATAAATAACAGATATATTCCATAAAATATATAAACGGCCTCCCATAAAGTACCCCCCCCAGATGTTCCGACTTTGTCCAAAATCTAATCATTTCACGTCAGGCCGAAATAAAACTTAAGTTTAAAATTTATTGATTTTTTCTTTATCCGTTTTTGAGTTTTCTTCAAATTTCGAAATTTACACATTTTCTCAAATATCTCGAATACGGTCCATTTTAGAGAAATTATCTATGGGACAAAAATTATAGAGAATTATATTACAAACAACTTTTGTTTGAACAATTTTTATAAAAAAATATATTTTTTTACATTTTGTCAAATTTCTCGAATACGGACCATTTTAGGAAAATTTTGTAAATAACAAAAATTATAGATAATAAAATAAGAAGTAACTTTTATTTAAAAAATTTTCTTCCCCAAACGTAAGTAACAGATATATTCCATAAAATATAAAAATGACCACCTATAAAGTACCCCCCCAGATGTTCCGACTCTGCCCAAAATCTAATCAGCTCATTAGACGCTGGAATAAAGCTTAAGTTTGAAATTTGGTGTTTTTCCGTGTATCGGTTCATGAGTTATGCGTTATACACACACAGACACACACACAGACACACACACAGACACACACACAGACACACACACAGACACACACACAGACACACACACAGACACACACACAGACACACACACAGACACACACACAGACACACAGACACACACACACACACACACACACACACACACACACACACACACACACACACACACACACACACACACACACACACACACACACAGACACACACACACACAGACACACACACACACACAGACACACACATACACAGACACACACACACACACACACACACACACACACACAGACATCATCGCGAAAATAGTCAAAACGGATTCAGGGGACCTCAAAACGTAAAAATCCGTCGAAAACTCGAGGTCGAAAAAAATCATGATTCCTATACTTTCCTTATATCTGTATACAGATAGGAAAGTAAAAACGATATTAACTCTTTAATAGAAAATAAACAAGAAATAACCGATAACAGAGAAATTTCAAACATCTTCTTAAATTATTACTGTGACATGGGCATCAACCTTAGTAAAAAGATTTTAAAAAATAATTATGAATTTCAGGAGCCCAGTTTACAAAAAAACAGCAAAATTTCAAAAATTTACAAAAAACGACTTAATATTACAGATTGGTACATAAAAAATAAAATATCATGCTACTCAGATAATATATCAGCATTAATTATAAAAGATAATCATCTGACCCTAATTAAACCCCTCTTAAATATCATAAATCTTGTATTTACGACAGGTACCTATCCTAGTATTCTAAAAAACTATAATAACACCAGTATACAAAGCTGGAGACATGCAAAATAAAGAAAATTATCGACCAATTGCAATAACCAGCACAATAAATAAGCTGCTAGAAAAATGTATAAAACTAAGACTTAATAACCATCTAGAAGAAAATAATGTATTATCCGAAACACAGTTTGGGTTTCGTAGTAAGATGAGCACTGAAGATGCCATCCTACACCTGACTGAAAATATAACAAAAAAATTCAATGATGGTTACAAAACCATTGGCATCTTTATTGACCTTGCAAGGGCCTTTGACACTGTGGCGCACCCAATTCTGCTAAAAAAACTTGAGAATATTGGAATTAGAGGAGCTGAATGGAAACTATTTGATTCATACATCAATGGTCAAACACAACAAACAAAAATCGGTAACAATGTAAGCTGTAAGAAAAAAGTAGAATTGGGTCTGCCTCAGGGCATGGTCCTTGCGCCTCTATTATTTTCAATTTACATTAACTACCTTACAAAGATATTGCCAGAAAAAAATGGCCTCATTATCTGTTATGCAGATGACTCAGTTATATTAATTAAAGCTAAAACATGGACAGATACATATCGACTAGCAGAAAAATATATAACATTAGTTAAATTCTGGATGGATCAAAACCTTCTAACCCTAAATGAAAGCAAAACATATTTTGTACCATTTTCAATAAGTAATAATAATATTGATATCCAACCTGATATTAAAATACATACATACCAATGCTTTAATAAGGATACAATATGCAACTGCACAAAAACTATAAACTCAGCATCAAATATAAAATATCTAGGTGTTTATATTGACCAAAATCTTAAATATGATATTCATGTTCAATACATAACTAAGAAAATTAGGAAAACAATATATAAGTTTTACCAATTAAGGAAATTTATGACAAAAAACTGCTAAAAACTATATATCAAGCTTTAGTTGAATCTAGCATAAACTATGGTTTAAAAATTTGGGGAAGTACGTGTGGTAATATCTTACAGAATTTAACACTAACACAAAAATATATTCTCAAGATAATAAATAAAAAACCAAAAAGATATTCATCTGAAAGCTTATTCACTGAGAGTGGAGCTCTATCAATAAGAGAACTCTACATAAAAAGCACCTTAAACTATATGAAATATAAAAATACTTATAAAAATTATATTCAACATAATATTAACACTAGATCCATCACCCAAGAAGATCATATCTATACAAACAGGGTTGAATTCCTTGCCTGCCAGAGGCATGTATCTTTTACTGGACCAAGACTCTTTAACATGTTACCGTCACATATCAAAAATATATATATAATAGAAAAATGTTTAATGTAAAAGCTTCTCACTGGATCAAAGAAAACAGTGAGACAATAATTACAAAGTTGCCTTTTTTAAATTAAATTATTTTAAAGTTATAAATTAAAAAAAAAAGAAAAATAATATCTATATAAATTATCAGTTATCTGGATGGTTAGTATTTCGTCTTTGGTATCACTCAGCTGGCGGAGACTGACGCATCAGCCTATAATTGGGTTCTGACAAGATTATTTTTATTTATTCTATAATTATTAGAAAATTATTTTGTATTTTATATGTATTATTATGTTAAATTGATAGGTAAGTATCCCAATGACTGTGGATGTACTCTCGACAAGTCACTCGTGACTTAGAGAATCCATTCCAAACAATGTTCTGTTAATGTACTACTTAAATTATGTAAAATAAACGATTTGAATTTGAGTGTAATGTGTTGGCACGGACCATTTGCCGTATGTACTAAATGTGGGTTGTTAAAGCTATATGTTTGTTTTGCTTATATGGTCTAATACTACTTTATAAAGTTAGATTGAAATATCTTGTAAGAATAAATAAATTTTGTTTAATTTTATAAAGTGAGAAGACTCCTCTCCTGTTATTACAAGCACTCAACAAAAATTGATTGATTGACTTTATAATAGGTGATTTAAATTACAAAATCAATTAATTTTTTTATTCTTTTCAGCAATAATTAAAGACATTTTAAAAGTAGGAAGGTCACAAATTTGTGATGTTATCTTAACCGAATCAAATATTGGAGGCAATATCAATATAAATAATGTTAGTAAAGAACATTTTACTATTTTTAAAAAACCAGGAAGTTCGTTTGCTTATTTAGTAGACTCTAGTAAAAATGGTACATTTATAAATGGCATAAGGACTAAGAAAAATGAACTGACAATTCTCAAGAACAAAGATAAAGTATCCATTGGACAAAAAAGGCCATTTAGTAAGTTATTGATTCTTAAACAAATCTTATTCAGTATTGTATGTAGGATGAGTTATAATTTTGTTTATTTTTAGTATACTGTTTTGAATCACTTCTATCTGAAGATCTGCCAGATACTTTGACCCCTTTAAGTATTTTAGACTCTACACCAAAATACACAGAAGTGTTACCTGTATGGGGACGTCTTCTTTCATGTTTGTCAGATTTGGAATCTTATGGTAAGAACATAAATTACAAATAGGTCTTTAATTATCATTTCTAAATAAAAAATAATGAGGCCTCTAGACAAAAATATTTTTTCTTCATACATCAGAGCAGCTAACATTTTACTACAAGTCCAGGAGGCAGCTTTGCAAATGAAAAAATTATTTCATCAAATCTGATTTATAGTTTAAATGTTTCTTTTCAAGTATTATTTACAAACTTAAGCATCAACTGTGTCAGTAGTGGTGGAGCTAGTTGTGGGGACATTTGGAACATCTAAAAAAGTAAAAAAAAAAAAATTTAATCAAACTGAAAATGTAATGTTTGAATAATACAGAAATTAAAAATAAACAGCTACATTCACAATGGTAGAGATGGGAAGCACATGTGCCTGTCATACAAAATGTTTGACACATGTTGATGTATGGTGTACCCCTACAATTTTATTGTACTGGCAGTACATCCACCATTACAAGGCTGCATTTGTTGTAAGGCTAGAAACTTTTGGATTACTACTGCCAACACAGTTTTGACACACTTTAATCGAAATCTTTCCATAGTTTAGATGATTACTTGGATCCCTCAGAGCAAGTTTCATTGGGATATCTATTTGTATTTTCATTTTCCGTTTCTATTGGGAGCTTTGTAATATAACAGGTTATGTTCTCTTTTGTAGCCTCAAAACATTTTTTCCTGATGGTTTCTGAATCTAGAAAGGTAGATTTTGCAAAAGCTTTGTCTTGTTCTTTATTATTAGATCTCTTACTGCTAAAAGCGACTGGCCTGAATGAAAAACTAATTCTGGTACATCGGGATTACTGTTAAAATAGTTTGCACAATACTTTTTTAGACCGGAATTAATCAAAATTATTTTGAATGCAGTAATGTTTTTTTGCAGCTAATCTCTTCTGTGACATCTTTAAAAGTTCACAGCACTTCTCCAGAATATTATTTATTTATTTATTCGATTAAGCTCTACAGAAAATAAATTCCAAATGGCTTACAGAAATTATATACAAAAATTACAAAGATATAAAAATACAACTAACAATATACATAAAGCCCGTTTCAGTCCTGTTCACTGAAATTGTAATTGGGAACGAGCTTTCCCATAACTGCATTCGTGTCATAATTAGTCCTATGTGTTAAGCAAACTGGCACATGAAGCCTTTCTGAGTACTGTATCAACTTTTGTACATAGCCCCCTGACATTTTGATACAGGATTGCTATAGACTGTTTTTTTATTGGCGTCTCTGTATGTTTCGTCTTTGAGAAAAATTTGTTGAAGTATTTTGAGTCACTTGTTTTTGGGGAATAAATTGAGAGTTATTTTATTTAAATAAGTCTACATAACACACATCAGGCCAAAAATCAGTCGAAAGGTATTTTTCACCTAGATGTTCTGGTACTCCCAATTTGAAAGTCGCTCTGCGAGGATTTCTAAACTTAGAAGGAAGTTTTTCACATACATACACATACACATTGCTGAAGTAAGGATTCAAGAGAGACAAAATATCTTCTGGTGCAGTATCCAGGCTTAGATTAGAAAGATATGGCCATGTGAGTTTGGTTAGCCTCTCTCCTATGTTCAGATTGGCAATTTTTAAGTTGGGCTTAGATGGTCCTGTACAGATTTTAGAGGAGGATTTTAAACTAGTATCAGATTCAATATTGGGTGTTCTTACATGGTGAACTGGAATTGTATTGAGTGTTGAGAATAATGTCCCTAATTGACTGTTTTGAACAAACTTGATGAAGTCAGAGTTACTTTCTTTTATAGTTTTCAACACGGAATCCATTTTGAAACAGAGTTGTCGAGTCAATATTATCATAGCTGGTTTCTAAAGGAGGATGAACAGTTAAGTCTGATTTACTCATTTGACTGACCTTTTTATCCTGCTTAATTCATTTTCTAGATAATTAATTTTAGTATCGCTATTATTCAACTGAGAAATTTTGTTTAGTCTTTTAATTCTCTTTGCATTTGTATAATTTTGATATCTGTCTGAGGTAATCTTGGATTCCTAATATACAGTCTGAACAAAAATATAAAAAAGATCTCGACATTAACACAAGTACTCTTATCTCTGATGGTCTGATTCCGGAGCAATTTTTACATATACCATTTTTCGTAAATTACAAGGATTGCCAAATAGTTCATTCTTGTCCTCCTTTTGTACACAGGCTGGATCACATTTGTAGCATTTAGCCATCTTAACACAAAAGTACTAAGTGGAAAGTGATCAATAAAAAAATTTATATTTCAGTTGTGAGTTCACGTGTTTTCAAATTAATTAAATCCGGAATAAAAACAGTTGTCTACACTTGCAGAGACACTAACAGCCGTATGCATAGTCGATCGCCAGCGATTCGCCAGCGGATCGCTGCTGATACTGCCGAGATGAATCGCTGACGACTTGCTGGAGATTGTCACCGGCATGTCATCTCTCGCAAGTTTTTATGTTTTATAGAAAAAATTAGTTTTCATGTTCTTTTATGGGGAAAAATTTGATATTCGAAAAGTGAATAACAGTTTTCGTTATCCGAGAGAAATTTTTTCATGCGATATCTGACAATTTTTTTTAATAATTTTTATTATTTCGATTAATTTTTATTAATTTTTATTAATTTTTATTAATTTTTATTAATTTTTATTAATTTTTATTAATTTTTATTAATTTTTATTAATTTTTATTAATTTTTATTAATTTTTATTAATTTTTATTAATTTTTATTAATTTTTATTAATTTTTATTAATTTTTATTAATTTTTATTAATTTTTATTAATTTTTATTAATTTTTATTAATTTTTATTAATTTTTATTCATTTTTATTCATTTTTATTCATTTTTATTCATTTTTATTCATTTTTATTCATTTTTATTCATTTTTATTCATTTTTATTAATTTTTATTAATTTTTATTAATTTTTAATAATTTTTATTAATTTTTATTAATTTTTATTAATTTTATTAATTTTTATTAATTTTTAGAGTTCTTGATTATTCATCGGGTGTAGAAAAAATAGCGTATGAAACTCTTAAATAATGGTAATTAATACACTTGCATAAACCATACGAAACTCGCCTTCGGCTCGTTTCGTATCCAGGTTAAATGCTCGTGTATTAATAACCATCATTACATGATTGTTGCATAATATACTATTATGCTTTCAGTTATATTATATTGTTATTCTAATATGTGTATTTTACAGTGCCTGTTAATATGAATGTACACCAAACATTTAATCTGTAGGCACAAAATAATAAAATGTTACATATAAAATAATACAATAAATATTAATATAGCATACTCTCCTGCGCTGCTAATGCGAACAAACAATTTCTGCTTCTCGTAAATCAGAAATACTCGTATACACCTATGCACAATATTGTTTGACAACCATTACCTAAGCACCTCTAAAATATGGCAACAGTGGCTGAGGTGGTTTGTGGCTAGATATCGTTCAGGCAGTGTATATATGTAAGAGGTGACTTCGGTATTAATTTTTCTGTGAATATACATATAAAAAAAATGAGATAAATCATTACCCCTCTTTTGAAATTCCGATTCTGGAGGTTCCCCTTAGGGTATCTAAATATCAAAATTTAAAAAAAAGCGTGTGGAAATAGGTGAGGTGAGGTCGCCATATGCACTACACTGAGGTGACAACTTATGGCCTATATATATATATATATATATATATATATATATATATATATATATATATATATATATATATATATATATATATATATATATATACGTAGCCAAATACAAAAGCGAGGCCCGATGTAGTCAACACACCACCCGAGGCCCTCCTGAAGGAGTGATTTTTTGAATATAAATTTTAATGTTTTAGAATGTACTAATAATGTTAAATTATAACGCCACAAGAGGGGTAATATATTTCTAAAATTTAAACATACATGTTTGCAACGTGCATGCGAGTCCCTTA
This sequence comes from Psylliodes chrysocephalus, assembly GCA_927349885.1. Classification (NCBI taxonomy): domain Eukaryota; kingdom Metazoa; phylum Arthropoda; class Insecta; order Coleoptera; family Chrysomelidae; genus Psylliodes; species Psylliodes chrysocephalus. The sequence goes on from OV651814.1 coordinate 104,691,181, forward strand.
ACAATGTTTAACTGACATGAGAGGCCTTCTGTTTATAAATTACTTTTTCAATATACATACGAGTCCCTGCGACGTTGTCAAGATGGGCCCATAAAATTTGCCCTTCAAAAGGTTTGACTCGAAGAATGTTTACAGATCTTTACAACAAATCTCTTTTCTATGAGTTCGCGCGTATAGTGGTATAATAGGTTTGTTCCAACACGTGCGAAAACGGTAATATTATGATACAAAGTATGCGGTCTGTACAAAAATTGTTTACAGCGTTTGACTTGTTCCGAAATATTATCGATTCCACTTTGTGCGTTTTTAGAATAATCTATTTTACGGAGAGAAAAATGTTATGTAGAGAAGTTATAGGTATTATAGAGATGCCTATAAAAGGAGATATATTATATCTTTATTTGTTTGTTTTGTTGTATTCTAAATAAAAAAAAAAGCTTGGCGAGGGTATTAATTTAAACTATATCATCCGTTTAAAACACTAAATCTCTGACTTTAATTATTGTTTTTGCCCTCTAACATAAAACATTAACAATAGTAATACAGACAAAACAAAACTATAATTTTAATCGTGAATCTGTCTCGCTCAACGCTGGGTTCCAATGATTTAATTACGCTAATTTGACATCAGCACAGATTTTGCCAAAATGAGGAATACAGATTTTTATTTTTACAGAGGGTGAGAGGAATAATTTATATTGCCAATTATCTTTGTCTAGAAGATTAAGTGAAAATATAGACATTTAAAATTTTAAAATATATTTTTTTTAATTTTAAGTTAAAGCAAAAATATAAAATTATTCAAAGAAATGTTTCTAAAGTTGGCTTTAGAAAAATTTACGCATGTCGGAGCATTAAATTATTTTTCTTTTTATGTTTTATTTTGAATTTAATTCAGAATCGTTCGTAGTTATTACGGACATGGGACATGAATCGTATCTTTATATTTGTCGATCATGGCCTACTTCAGAAACATTTTTTTTAGATAACTTTTTTTGTAAATAAAGTTCTGTGTTCCGCTGGAACCACTGTTTCAAAATTTGTTTTAGTTTTTATGGAAAACAAAGCAAACATTTTAATATCACTTTTTTTAAGCTTTTAAGAATTTGTATTCCTACTTTCTTTTTATCAGTTTGAAAGAGCTCACCTGCTAAGCGATTCCGGTCTAATACCGGGACCGGTTAATATCAGTTCTAAAGGCCATCTAGGCCCGCAGCTTTTAATATAACATTCTTTCCCAATTTACGTCATTTTGACGAAAAAAAAAATATATATACAGGGTGAGTCGAGAGGAGCGCACCAAACTCTAGGAGTATATTATACACGTGAAAATAATTTAAAAAAACTCATATGTTCTTATCCGATTTTCATTTGAAAACAAATGAAAATCGGATAAGAACATGAGTTTTTTTACATTATTTTCACGTGTATAATATACTCCTAGAGCTTGGTGCGCTCCTCCTGACTCACCCTGTATAAACAACGTATTCTTGTATCTATAACAATTTATGATATAGGGTGTTTACCAGGGGTGTTAAATACTAGAATTCATAATAATCGTTTTCATTAGTTTTGGTGAAAATTGATACACATTTTAGTGACAGTACCTACTTGTGTTAACCAATGATAAAAAAGTTGAATAAAAATATTTTAGAGTAACATTTAGCAATATAGCAATTTTTTATTTTATGAACTATTTTGAATGAAAATAAAAAATTGTCATAGAAAGATGAATGGCTTGTTCCTACTTCAGAATTAATTAATTTACCAGATAATAAAGTGACTCTGTATTTGAATAGTTTAGAATCAATATCAAATTTGGATATTTTCGATTTTGTATACGAGATTGGATGCACTGAAAAAGCATATACATTATTACAGCCTGTCAATTTTACGTCATAAAGTCTTCAAGACGTAAGTGACAATGTAAAGAAAATGTATTATTTATATCGATTAATAACAAATTATAAAGAATTTTCATTGAAGATGATTTTTTTTTATTTATTATGTTTGTCATGTTTGTTTTAAAATAATATTGATGTTGAAAACAATATTGGCAATGTTAATGTAGGTAACAATATTGGTAAAAATGAAAACATTTTAATTTCAAAAAATGATAATGTTCCTTTTTTAATTGAAACTAACAAAAATGAAAATGATGGAATCGTTACAAATGAGGTAAGTATCTATATTTTACAGATTTTAAATTATTATTCCAAATAAGTTGAAGACGGATATAAAGGATGAAGATAGGAAGAATAAATTCTTGTACAAGACTAAAAAAATATTATTTAATATCTAGTAAAATTAAAGGTTAAAAAGTCTTATCTTTATTGTAAATCTATTAGAAACACATTTTATAGAAAACTAGATGAGAACACATAGGTCAAAAAAAATATTTAAAGTGGCATGTCGTGTTTTGTAGTTAGTTACATGGAAAGGGGGAGACAGTGAATAACATGTAGGTACTTTGTCCCGCTGGTAAGAGCTGTCGTTTAACCTGTCAAATTCAAAATAACGTTTCACATCGATGAAGTTTTTCGTCTTAGCTGAAAATAAAATAATTTACTTCTAGACGTCTATAACAATAAAAAAACTCTTCAGTGGCGGAGCAAGACCTAAATTTTATGTGGGCAAGATATATTTTTGCAAGGACCTCTGGAGGCGCAAGAAGACGTATTTTATATAGATAAATAACATTGAAACTTGTATAAAAAAAATGCTAACAACTCTTAGACTTTAACTAATATTTTTAAGTAATTATTACTAGCAGTAAAGAATTACAGAAACATAAATTTCCTGCTTTTAGCTTTACTGAACTCTTGTACCATAATCCAGATTATATATCTGCTTCAATAGATAAAATTGACAATGCTAAAGTTTTTGCTGGCCCATTGTACTTCTTAATTTTTTATTAGTTTTAATTTTGAAAAGCTCCTTTCAGCAGTTGTACTTACTGGTACTGTTAACAAAATTTGAATAACAATATAAATATTTGGATACATTTCTTTCAACTTATTTTCTATTATGTATTGGAGCAGCTGTTTTACACCTTTATTGAAATCAGGTAAATTTAGGATCATTATTTGTAAATCTTCATAAAATTCGTAAGGTTTGAAATCACTACTCTCACCCACTCGAGAACAGTCTACTTTAAATAATTTTAAAGGTGATGCTTTTAAAAACAAATACAAAAATAAGTCAAAAATCATATAAAGGGGGACGTCTTAGGAAAGAAATAGAAAAGAAAAAAAAAAAGCGAAACGTAAAGAAAGAGAGCGCAAACAAAAACGCAAAAGACGCACCTTTTAAATGATTTACTTTTCACCTCTAGAATCGATATCCACAGACTGACGACGCTAAAAATATCAATGGCTGTACCGAGAAGAAGGCAGCCAGAGGAAGAACACGACTCGATACGTGCGGTGTTGTGCGGCCATATTCAAATATAGCTAAAAGAGTTGAATGTCCACATTACCGACATATTTAAAACGTCCTATACCTTCTAAACCGTCCTTTTTACGTACCAGGACGTTTAGACGAAAGTAAGACATGAACTGGACGTCTTTAAGATGTTGTGTGCTATGTGGGTATTATTAAATTAAGCTCGTAAGAAAAATTATACATAAATGAAGATACATTTATTACTGACCCTTAAATAATACTAATTTGGTATAATAAGAAGTTTTAGCAAAAAACTCTTTTTTATATCTTTTAAGTTTTGGTTTAAGAAGTTTGATTTGTCTAGTTTTTTCTTTATTCTTTTTTACCTGTTGTAAAAGTTGTCTTCTAAGCCGTACTATGCTAGGGCTTTCTAGGCTAGATTTCTTATTTGCAGTTCTATTTGAAGGGCCTGGCTCAGCTTCCAAATGCAATGCTCTTGTTTTAAGTCCTACAAACAATCAATTATTACGGTAATGTTTTGAATTATACACAAAAGGGTTGCTAAATTCTTAAAAGTGCATAATATAATAATGAAAACTAATTAAAAAAATATATACATTTTTAATTTTTATTAGTATACGCACCTTCTTCGGCTGCATGTATTTAGGGAATTCAGGAAATATAGTGGGAACTGCTACATTTAGTAAACGTCTTTTACAGTCCGTCCAGTAAAGGAACAGCACTGATTCTAGCGCAATCCTTATGGAAATTAACATGGGAAATCGCCAAGGTCCATTCTGTCAATTTTTGTCCAAAAGTCCAAAGGTCACACGCTGTGCTATTCGCGGCAGGTGTCACAACGAATGACTGTATAAAAAGAACGAAGATAATTCTCAATACGTTTTATTGAAATGTGGGTAATTAATTAGCACTCAAGATGAGACTTGTTGAAAAAAATAAATGCATGTGAATAAAATTAAAAAATAAAATTCAATCGATAATTGTAATACCGAAGCAATTACTAAAGAAGAAATTCAGATTCCACAAAGCGGTCGCTATTTTAAGAAACGATGATTGTGTACTTATGTTTATATATAAGAAAAACCAGAATTGTTGCGAGCACCAAACTTGTTTTTAATAAGAAGCGATATTTCACTAACTCGGAATTTTGAAAATTATTGATGAACCTAATAATATTAGCAGCGGTCCGGCTGTTTCCACACGTCAGCGTTGCTTCGGCCACGAATTGATTACGTGCGTATACAGGGTCGGCTTGTGAGTTCATGACATTAATATATAGTAATTCGTCGATCAACGAATGTTTCATATTAAATTTGTTGAAAACGTTAGATAGAAAATAATAAAGAAGTCTCGCATTTTTACTCTGTAAATGTTTAATTGGATTAATAGATAAGAACCTGTTACACGACTCTTACGATCAGCTTGGGGGCAATGGTTTTAAATTTATATTAATATACTTAGTGAATAACGTAAAAATATGGATACAATATGTTTTTTATTGCTGTTTCAAATTTAGTTATTTTTAGTTTTAGATATCATAGCTATGAATATTTTGTTATCATTATTAAATGTGCAGCTATCATAACAATCTACAATATACCAGGTACTATCAATTAGTGTTACCTTCGTTATTGAATTTCTTCAAGAAATCTCATATATTTTATTAGCTTACCATTTGCGATTCACAGTGAATTTAATTTTGAATTCATATGTTTAATTTATATGCTATTGAAAAAAATAATGTTATTATATTTAATAAATATTCATACTATTTAAATTATGATTATTACTTGCTGAAAGTATAATTGAAACCACAATTTTTGGTGTGTAAAATTAAACTCGCCCCTCCAATACCTTTATTAAACCATAATTAGCAAGAACTTTGTATTATGTGTAAAAGCATTAAATCGTTAGCTTTGTAAATAACTTGAGAAATTGTGATTGGTGAGATATATCTAATGCAAATAAATTAATATAAGTATTACGCTAATTCTAATAAAAAATGTATTTAAAAATATATTATTGTTCACATTCTAGATAGAAATGATTTCTTTGAAGAACATTAACTTATAGTTAAATTATCATCACTTTTTAGAGAATTATTTTATGTGCTATTTTTTGATTTAAGAAGAATATTTTGGAAATTAAAACAAGTTACTTTTGTATATTTCATCATTATTATTAATATTTGTTTTTTTAATTAATACAGATAACTTAAGTAAAGTGATCTTAATATAATAATTTATCGAGTATATAGTTCAGTGTTTTTTGGGTTAGATTGTTCTCAAATCAAATTAACAAAGTTTAATAATGTATCATCACGCTGCTTAATGCCAGTTTATTAGTTGATATTAATTTTTCGAAGTTCTTTAACAATACAATTTATTCTATGGAGCCGATTAATTTGTATAGGGGAACAACGAGTATTATTACAATAAGTAACGTTGCCTCCTTAATTTTTATCTACGGTCATTTAGACCTCATATCATTAGTTAGTTAAATTCGATTTCTTTTTATTGATAATATTACGTAACGGGTAATTAATTTTCTTTAACTCATTAAAATGTGTTAAATTTTTATAACGCCTTACCACATATAAATATGGTAAGGAAATGGTAATGAAATCTATTTTAATCCAATTAAACATTTACAGAGTAAAAATGCGAGACTTCTTTATTTTCTATCTAAGGTTTTCAACAAATTTAATATGAAACATTCGTTGATCGACGAATTACTATATATTAAAGTCATGAACTCACAAGCCGACCCTGTATACGCACGTAATCAATTCGTGGCCGAAGCAACGCTGACGTGTGGAAACAGCCGGACCGCTCTCTGATTCACTCAAAGCATCCGGAATGTTCTGGGAACGCCGCTGAAGGCTCGAGAAACGGGTAGAGCGGGCGGAGTGCCGATTACTCATCGTTGTAGAATCTTCGCGAGGCTCTGGAATTCTCCAGTAGCGGAGTTGGATTTATATAAATAGTCGACGATCAGCGCCGAGTTTTAAGTTTAATATAAAACGTTGTATTGAAAAGTATAAAAAGTGTAAGAAATAAATTAGAATTGTTAGTTAGCGTTCAAATATTATATAAATTAAATAGTACGTCTGAAATAAATTGTAAATAGTGTGTTTTTAAATAAATAAACTTTAAATAAATTAGACTTTCGTTACATTGGTGTTAGAAGTGGAACTATAAATAAATAGTGGACAATAATGGCTAAAAGACTGTGTGATTTAAAAGTGCCTGAGCTACGTCGAGAATTAGAAGAACGTGAACTGGAGACGGCAGGGAATAAATCAGAGCTGGCAGAACGACTTAAAAAAGCACTAGAAAATGAAGGTTTGGGATCCGGAAACGTTTTTATTTTCGGATGATGCATCTGCTATAATTTCTTCAATTTCTTCTGATATGTCTTCCATGAAAATTGATATTTCTTCTAATATTTCCTCATTGGATAATAAAGTTTCTTCAGACATTTCCTCATTGGAAAATAAAGTTTCTTCAGACATTTCTTCCTTAGAAGAAAAGGTGTCTTCTGATGTTGCTTCCGTGAAAAATGAAATCACTTTTTTAGAAACTAAAGTTTCTTCTGATATCTCCTCTTTAAAAGATGAAATTTCTTTCGACTTCGACAAAATGTCTTCTATGAAAAACGAAATTTCTTCTATGGATGATAAGATTTCTTCCGTTGAGAATAAAATAATGTCTTCCGTTGAAGACAAAATAAAACAGATGGAAAAGAAGATAGAAGAAATGGAACTCGTAGACCAAACCAAGAACGGTGAGATAAAGTGTCATGAGGTGGAGTCGAAGTTAAAATTTGAAGGAGCTGTAAACTCTGCTCGTGTCAAAGCCCCAACTTTCGACGGAAAGATGTCATGGACCAACTACCTTAAGCAGTTCGAAACAGCAAACGAGTGGTCTGAGAGAGAAAAGGCAGTGAATCTTACAATCGCCCTTCGAGGAGACGCTTTAGATGTCCTTCAGACTATACCCGTGGAAGAGACAGATGATTTTGAACAACTGAAAAAGAGACTTAACATGCGATATGGCCACGAACATTTGGAGCATCTATACCAGTCACAGTTATAGAATCGCAAACAGAAACGGAACGAGACCCTTCAAGAATATGAAGTAGATATTGCCAGATTGGTGCGATTTGCCTACCCATCAGCTCCGGAAAACATGATGGAATGTTTAGCAGTCCAAACATTTGTTGATGGACTCCGTGACCACGAGATGCAGAAAACACTCCGCTTAGCCCGCCACAAAACATTGGTCGATGTATTGTCTGCTGCCTTAGAGTATGAGGCAGCTACGCAGGCTTCTGGAGGATACAGTAAAGTGAGAACTGTAAAAGAAGAAAACGTAGAAGATAAACTCGACCAACTAGTTAACATAATGAAGACCTTTACTGATAAAAAGATGAAGACAAAGACCATCAGATGCTGGAATTGTGGTGAACTGGGGCATGTACGCAGTTCGTGCAAACGCCCTAGGGTCCCAATAACTGAAGACAACACGCCGCAGGAAAACTAGAGCGGGTCGGCCTAGAGGGGGCAGCTTCGACACGAAACCGTTCCAAAGACCCTCTCATACTGATAGCCTCTTTGAAATGTCGCGATGATAGTGTATACGTAGGCGGCGAAGTAAATTGTAAAAAGTATACACTGTTAATGGATACTGGAGCAACTAGGACCATTATACTACCAACAACCATAAAGAACTGTAAGAGAATTCTACCAACAAGATTGCGACTGCGAACTGCCACAGGTGAAAGTGCCAACATCCATGGGGAAATCCATTCAATTGGGAATTGGTACAGAAAAGTTCACTCATACTGTTATTGTCGCTGATATTGAAGAAGATGTGATTCTTGGAATGGATGTAATGAACTTACATGGTTTCCAGTTGAACTTTAAAAACAGTGATCAAAGTTGGTGCCGAAGAGGTATTCCTACATCCATATGGGGACAGTACCGTGCCAGTTGCTGTACAGGAGGATACGGTGGTACTTGGCAGAAGTGAAACCGTTATAGTAGCACGGCTTCAAGAAACTATGGAAGAAGGAACACCTGTCATGATGCAACCTTGGAACCACGATGAAGAGGTTGGACGAGGCATTCGGATCGGAAAAGGGGTTGGTCACGACTGTAAAAAAAATTCCAGTTCGTCTCATAAACGTTAATGATCACCCGATTACCATCAAGAAAGAGACCAGAATCGGAACTTGTGTACCAGTAACGTCCATAATTCGTCAGACAACAACTTCTGATAATTCCAACGACAAATTCCAGCAAATGATTGCAGTTGCTGGTCAATCTCTGAATCAATCAGAGAAGAAGAAAATAAAGGAATTTCTTCGACGATATCGTGACATTTTTGTACCAAAAGGAGGAAAAACAGGAAGAACTTCTGTTGTAAAACACAAAATTGACACTGGTGACGCCAGGCCGATTCGTCAATCGGCTCGAAGATTACCAAAGGCCAAGAGAGAGGAAGCTGAAAGAATTGTTCAGGAAATGAAGGAAGACAGGGTGATAGAGCCTTCTACCAGCCCATGGGTCTCTCCGGTAGTCCTGGTCCAGAAAAAGGATGGAACTACGAGGTTCTGTGTGGATTACCGTCAGTTGAACAATGTTACCAAGAAAGACAGTTACCCTTTGTCTCGTATCGACGATACCTTAGACACATTGGCCGGAAGTAAACTATTCTCTACCTTAGACTTGAAATCTGGATACTGGCAGGTGGAAATGGACCCAGTAGACAAAGAAAAAACAGCTTTTACCACCGGATCTGGATTGTGGCAATTCAATGTCATGCCATTTGGACTATGTAATGCACCCGCGACATTTGAAAGACTTATGGAAAATGTATTGAGAGGGTTATCCTGGAAAACATGCCTGGTGTATTTAGACGACATCATAGTCTTGGGGAAGACATTTGATGAACATCTAAAAAACTTAGAAGATGTTTTTAAAATACTTCAAGCTGCCCAACTGATGCTAAACCCCAAGAAGTGCCAGCTATTTCAAAATAAAGTTAATTACCTGGGTCATGTAGTCAGCAAGGATGGCGTGGCTGTAGACAAGGAAAAAGTCGCTTCTATCAAAGAGTGGCCACAAGCGAAAGATAAACACCAAATAAGAAGTTTTCTTGGGCTTTGTACGTACTACCGAAGATTCATAAAGAAGTTTGCAGATATTGCTAAACCACTAACGCGACTCACAGAAGAAGCAAGAGAATTCTGCTGGGATGAAGACTGCCAAACTGCCTTCGAAACTTTAGAGAAGCATTTAACAACAGCGCCAATATTAGGCTACCCACTACCAGAGGGAGAATTTATCCTGGATACTGATGCCAGTAATGTGGGAATTGGAGGAGTGCTTGCACAGATTCAAGAAGGAAAAGAAAGAGTACTGGGTTATTTTAGTAAAGTGCTCTCGAAACCTGAGCGAAATTACTGCGTCACGAGAAGAGAACTCCTGGCAGTTGTGAAATGTGTGGAACACTTCTACCAATACCTATATGGAAGGAAATTCTTAATCCGTACCGATCATGCTGCTCTTAAGTGGTTGATGCAGTTCAAAAATCCGGAGGGTCAAATCGCCAGATGGATTGAGCGACTTCAGGAGTACGACTTTAAGATCGAACATAGAGCCGGAATTAGCCACAGAAATGCCGATTCTCTTTCTAGAAGACCGTGTCCAGCAGAGTGCTCCCACTGCAACAAAGCGGAATCCAAAGAAAGTGGACTACTAAGAACAACGGTAGTCAACGATGAGTGGACCCCTGCTAAAATTAGGGAAGAACAAGAGAACGATACCATCCTAAAGAAGATGCGACAATGGAAAGAGGAAAATCGTCGACCTACTTGGCAAGAAGTATCTAATCTCTCTCCAGTACTTAAGTCGTATTTGGCTCAGTGGGACTCCTTTATCCTGGAAGATGGCTTATTAAAGGGAGTACTTGAAAATGATGATCGTTCCAAGAAGTAGAGTAGCCGAAGTACTTCGTCAGTTACACGACAGTCCATCAGGAGGACATCTCGGTATTAGGAAAACCCTTCAGAGAGTTCGGGAAAGGTTTTATTGGATGAATAGTTCCGATGATGTAAAGGACTGGTGTAAGAAATGTACCAGCTGTGCTATGAGTAATGGACCTCATCGAAAAAGGAAGGCTCCCATGAAGCAATACAACGTTGGTAGCCCATTTGAGAGGATCGCCTTAGATATTGCTGGACCATTCCCTATGACCGAGAATGGTAATAAATATATGATGGTGGTTATGGAATATTTCACGAAGTGGGTGGAAGTCTACGCCATTCCAAATCAAGAGGCCGCAACTGTTGCAGATGTGTTGATAAGAGAGTTTATCTGTCGATTTGGAGTACCCTTGGAGATCCACAGTGACCAAGGCAGAAATTTTGAAAGCCAACTCTTCCGTGGAATCTGTGACAGACTAGGCATGAAGAAAACCCGAACCACAGCATTGCATCCACAATCTGATGGAATGGCAGAGCGAATGAAGAAGACCATTGGAAAATATCTGTCAAAAGTGGTTTAAACCATCAGCGAGATTGGGATCAGTATCTTTCGCTCTTCGCAATGGCTTATAGATCCGCTGTCAATGAATCAACAGGCCAAACACCAGCAAAGGTCCTGTTTGGGCGTGAGATGAGACTACCGTGCGACCTTGAGTTTGCATGCCGATCCGGAGACGATGTAGCTGGTGAAGACTATGTGATCCAGTTACGAAGAAGAATGGACGATATGCATGAATTGGTCCGCTCGCATCTTCAAATCGCTAGCGACAGAATGAAGAAGCGATATGATACCCAAGCCATGAAGGGAAGTTTCCAGGAAGGCGACAAAGTCTGCTCCATAACCCAAAAAGACAAAAGGGTTATTCTCCGAAGCTTCAAAGGTCTTGGGAAGGTCCGTATGTCATCAAGAAGATAATCAATGATGTCATTTACCGTATAAGTAAGATCCCTAACGGTAAACCAAGGGTAGTGCACCAAAACCGGCTGGCGCCATTTGAGGGTGACCATGAAGAGGAAGAAGTAAACCAGCTCCAAGAAACACCTGACCTTGTTTTTGAAGAATTTATGGGTGCATATGGAGGTACCGGAAAAGCAAGACATGGTGTTACAACTGAACAACAACAAGACCTGCTCATAGTTCCAAAAGACTACTCGCTGGTCCATAGCACTTCCGCCAACATCTATACGACGCTCAAGGTCTGGCATCTGTATTCCGGAAGAAGTTTGGTCGATTGCCAGAACTTCAAGATCAGTTACCAGCCCCTGGAAAAGCATTAAAACTTCTAGATGGATCGCGTTATCTTTTCTATTTGGTAACAAAGAACACCTTCCGAGATCAATCCACCTATCAGGATGTATGGGAACCATTACTCAGTCTGAGGGAGCATGTAATGGAGTCCAATACACAGAAACTAGCTATGCCAAAGGTGGAGAGCAACCAGCTGAATTGGAGGATCATTAGAAACATGATGGAAGTGATCTTTCAAGATACTCAGGTTGAAATACTGGTCTGCAGCCATTCTCCTAGAGTTCAGGTTATAACGAAGACTGTGCCTTGTTACTTCCATGCAACTGGAAATTGTAAAAGAGGAGCCAGTTGCAAATACAACCATTCAATTTTAGTTCCAGGAGGAACTATTTCTTAAGGAGGGGGCAATGTCATGAACTCACAAGCCGACCCTGTATACGCACGTAATCAATTCGTGGCCGAAGCAACGCTGACGTGTGGAAACAGCCGGACCGCTGCTAATATTATTAGGTTCATCAATAATTTTTAAAATTCCGAGTTAGTGAAATATCGCTTCTTATTAAAAACAAGTTTGGTGCTCGCAACAATTCTGGTTTTTCTTATATATAAACATAAGTAGTAAGTACACAATCATCGTTTCTTAAAATAGCGACCGCGTTGTGGGATCTGAATTTCTTCTTTAGTAATTGCTTCGGTATTACAATTATCGATTGAATATTATTTTTTAATTTTATTCACATGCATTTATTTTTTTCAACAAGTCTCATCTTGAGTGGTAATTAATTACCCACATTTCAATAAAACGTATTGAGAATTATCTTCGTTCTTCTTATACACTCATTCGTTGTGACACCTGCCGCGAAAAGCACAGCGTGTGACCTTTGGACTTTTGGACAAAAATTGCCAGAATGGACCTTGGCGATTTCCCATGTTAATTTCCATAAGGATTGCGCTAGAATCAGTGCTGCTCCTTTACTCCGTCCCATAAAAAAATATCTTTCAAAATGTTTTGAACATAATCTATCATTTGACGTAGGCATCCAATTTGCAATTTTCGTTGCCTGCATTCAAAGATTTGTTTTGCTGGATCCACAGAAAATGTAAAATATAACAACAAATAAACATTGCTGCAATTAAATGAAAAGCAAAAGTAAATTAGAATTTAATAAAAGTTAATATTTAGAATTGTATGACACCCACTGGAAAAACTTACTTGTTTGTCCATTTTAATATCATTAATTGCCATAATATCAATGAAAAGCATAACATAAACAAACTTGGTGGGTAAAATTTACTACTCTGGAGTGAGACATGTACAATATGTAAATACAAAGTTGTATAACAAATAAAATAACAAATAAAATGAAAAATATAAGAAAATATATAAAGTAAAAACGATTGATGTTTATCATTTACCTGTGAAACGTAATATCTGCTTCTTTCTTGCCGCTATAACTTTTACACTGATATGCCACACAATGCTCGATATACTTGTTACGCGTCCTCTCTTTTTTACCTAGTCTAAGGTTGCTGTAGTGTTTCGACAGAAGTGTCATTTATGTCAACTCGTCTTGGTTTTTTCGAAATTAGCTATTTTAGTAAATTTAAAAGAATTTTAGAAGTTTTTACTATAGACAATTAATAAAATGGGAAAGACGTGCTTTGTTTTTGGTTGTATTAAACAAAATAGCTATTGGAAGAAATCCATTGGAAAATATAAGTGCAAGTAACGCTATTTGTTCCTCCCATTTTCATTAAGATGATTTAATTGTTTCAAAACTAAAAGGTACAATAAATAATAATAATAATAATGTAATACTTCCATAAATCTGCCTAAAATTGGAGATTTTTATAACATTAGTGTTACGAGGTAAATATCTATACATAAAATTATCAATTTGTTTTTTTTTATAATTTTTAAGAAAGTGATAAAAAAAATTTTAATTATCCTTATTATTTTTAAATATTTACAACCTTCAACGAATATTATTAATTCAGAATCTAATGAGAAATTAGAAGTTGCCAGTTGGTTATTTTTTTATTAAGGGTTTAGATTTAGATAGTAATGAAAGAGCAATTGTGGTGTTGGAGACTCTTCTAAAATATAAATATGGAGTCATCATCACCTCATTATCATTTGATGGATTTAGAGCTAATTTTACAATGATTACATTAGGTGTAAACCTATTCAACTTGGATATTGAAAGTGCAACTCCATATTTCTTGCATTCGCCATAGATAAAATTATGTCACATACTTAAGTTGGTTTGGGATATTCTTACTAAAATTGTCGAAACTAATGGCGAAATTATTGATTTTAATTATATAAAATTGTTGCATATTATTCAGGGTTTGGAGGATATATATCAAGTAATATATCGAGGGTCAAAACGCAGGACAATTTAGAAATTTTTCAGGAGAGTAAAAAACTATTTTATTTTTGTTCTAAAACATAAGTAATGATTTTTTTATAAATATATTAAGATGTAATTAGGATGTAATTTATATAAAGAGTGATAATATTTTTTTTTAAAAAAAAAGGAGAATTTTAAAGAACCATTGTGATATGAGACAATAAGATTTTAAATAAATGAAATTAGACCTTAACACGAAGAAATATATTTCCAAGAATATAACCACTAGTTAGATACAAATAGGTTAACTCGATTATAGAATGAAGCAAATATAATTTAGTTATGGATAAAATAAAAAAATACTTTTTACTTACTAAGTAATCAAACATTTGTCGAATCAGCTATCGAGAAGTGCAAAGAAAATAGTGACATACACCATATATTTTATTATAAACCTTGTATTATTAAATATAAGTAATTCTATCTATACGTGAGATAATAGTTCTTGAGAATCTGAAATAAAAAAAAATGTAAATAAAGATTTTAAGTTAAAATTTGAATAATTAAAATACACACTACACTGTATAACGAAAAGGTGTGCAAACCTAATAAACGTCAAATAATAAAAATGACAATTGACCAACATTAAATTAAGTCAAAGGTAAATAAATATTAAGGGGAGGAAAATAGTAAAGTATAAAATTTGAGCACTAGGAATGAAATGAGGAACTATTTTAAATAAATTAAAATAACTTACTTTTCTTTTAAAATTATTTAATTAATCCACTTGCTTTCCTTAATAATGATTGGTCAGACCTGAAAAATAAGAAATAATGGAATAAATAATTTTTTTTTTTTTTTTTTTTTTAAAAACAGGAGATGCAAAGTAAAAGGTATAATTTCAAATAATAATTAAAAAAATATATTTGGAAAATATAAGTTAGCCGGTGCCATATACAAGGTAAGTAATAAAGTTGACTTATCAAGTATGAAATTAATCAATTTAAATTCAATTTAACAAATTAATTAAAGTATTTATCATTATTTATTATAAATTACAATTAATAAAATTAAAATTACATTACAATATTTACTAAAAACGAACATAATGAGATTATTATAGCAAGATATAACAATTTTCTTCTTTTTTTTTAAATAAACTACATTTACGAGGTACTATGCTTTAATTGAATACATATACGAGGAATTGCATATTAAAAAATTGCCAGAAATAATAAATTAATTTTTTTTATCTATCACAAAAAAATAAAAATAATGGAAAAAAGGTATAATAAATATATTTAAGTCTGTGTACCAACACATCCGAACATAAATTTAAAACTCATTTCCTAACATTAAATACCTATTCTAATGATCACTTTATTAGGTAACTCAAAAAAATGCGTGATCGGGTAATTTCCTAAATTTAAAAACAACCTCTATTTACAAAAATATTGTTTATTTACTTAATACAAATAAAATAATTATAAAACTATAAAAATGAGCAATCAATAAACCTCTTCTTAGCAAAATATATTTACTTATAAGGCAACTGTTAATAAAAACTACAACAATCTTTAGGGATTGTAGCCCTAATGGTCTGTAAATGATCATACTTTTAGTAATTGGAAGAGACGATTGATAAAGAGGTGGAAATATTACATTTTTAAGGTCAAAATTTTTCGGTCTTATGGGAAATGGGTAAAGTCTTCTTCAGAAAATGCCAACTTAAATGTAATTTGTCCATTGTTAAGCTCTAATATTGGTCACAATAGCCCTATCATTATTTATTCTTAAAAGTCGAATCGACGCATACTTTAAAAAAATCTTTGACTGCAGTTTTTGAAAAATCGTAATCCATCCTCTTTACTAAATAGGGATTTTTTATACCTGCTAGCTTAATGATTTTCAAATAATCACTAGGCAGATATATTTTCTTGTTTTTTTTTTTTTCAGGTTTCAATAGCACTATGGACAAAGTCTCACTCCATTTGAGTGTGTCCCTTTTCTAACAACTTTTGTGTTATTGAAACGTCATACTTATCTAATAAATAAAGAAGGGCATTGGCGAGCAGACTATTCCTGATTTGAGCCGTACAGCCATCAGAATAAATAATGATAAGGACTTTTGACCTCTTGAGTTAAGAGTTGTCCTTCTAAACAGTCATCTAAAAAGGGAGCATAAACAGATGCCTGCCCATCGGCAACAGTTTCGTTAATCCAATAACATAAAATTGTAAATCGTGAAGTTGTGACAACACCTTTTTTTTTATATTACAGCGTGCTAGCTGGTATTTGTGGAGACAGCTTCACAGCTTGCACATCCGTGGTTATCATGTGAAACTCCTCATTTATCGCCTTCTCCTTATCTGTTTTCTTTTTCCGCCTTGCTGAATTTTTTTCTCAATGTGTTCCTTATATTCTTCTGCTTCTATATTGTCGTTCTTATACTTAAAACAGACATCACATCGGTCCTTTCTCGGTCAGAATATGGAGATTTTCATTTTTCATCATAGTGATAACTGACATTTATGTTTTTTTTTTTTTAATTTGGTGTCATCGGCGTCGACTACTACGGCCATTAGCCTCGTGTTCTGTGTAGGCTTTGTTACTGTTTCCCAGCGCCACTTTAGGAACAGCACTGTTAATTAGAACCCAACAGTGAATGAGAAACCCAGAGAGAAACCTGTCATTTTCAAAAATATCTGGTCGTTTTCATGCCATTTTCAGACTTCATTGCCCAGGACCGTGCGGATCATTCTCCGAGGCTAAGAGTATTTTAGGAACATTTTCTTACAAACAGTCATGGATTTATTACTAATAATAAAATAATAATTTAGTGTTTGGGATCTACGAGAGGTTTCAATTTTTTTTGACGGCCTCTTTTTATCACATACTTTGACGGTACTTCCAATAAAAACTTTTCGCTGCTCCCAAGTCATATCTTCCCAGAACTTTTTGAATAGTTTTTCTCGATCCTCGTTTGAAATTAGAAAACATTTTCTTGTAGCACCATTGACCTTCTTTTTATTTGAACACTTACACCTTCCTTTTATTTTTCTTTCCTTACGTTTTTTTTTTTATTTTGTTTTTTGGGTTTTGTGAATCCCTAGTAGCTTTTTCCCGTCAGTCTTAGTTTTTTTATTAATAGCCCTTTTATTGTACCCTTTACGCTTTCTGTTTACATGTTCACTTGCAGGTTGATCTTCTAAATCGCTATCTTCTTCTGATACTTGCCTTTGCGGTTCTTAATCTGAATAATTATCTTGGACTATCCTTTCTTCAGATGAGTCAGCGTCGTTGCGCTCCATAGTGGCGTCGTAATCGGGATCAGAAAGGTTTTCTTCGGGTATTATCGTGAGAGAATTTGTAACGCTTTGATCCAAACTAGCTTCTACATTGTTTATTGCAAAGCTAGGATCTGATATTGTAGATTCCATGTTTTCAAAATTCGTTCAGGAGAATTCCTGGCTCCGAAATACTTTCGAATACGACCTCCGCGTTACTGATTATTTCAGAAGTATCCTTAGGGCTCAGAAGCTGTTCCAAGTCAAGCTCGAGAAAATACTTATTGTTAAGATCACTTATATTTGTCAAATTCAGGTCATTTTCTTGTTCATGGTATTCGTTTACTGTTTCTGATTCATTTGAGTGCAGAATTTTAGCAATTGCGACTATCTTTCTTGCTCAGTTGGACATTACAATATTAGTAGTTGTATACCTCGTAAGTGCTAATTCTATTTGAATTTTCAAAAATTCAGGACCTCGTAAGTCTCACCTGGAAAGAAAATGCTTTTTGGGGTAAATAAATATATATTTATTGTAGAATAAACGAGCCAAAAACATCTAATAACACTTTCAAAACAACTCTTTTAAAAGTAATATTAAATTATATTTATTTTAAACAGCTAAAAACACGAAGCACTTCCACGAACTACAACAATAACGTTCGATAATATGGAGCCGACAGACACGAGGAGGCTTGCGTCGGCATGTTTGATGTCGGGGTGGCCAAAATTTAAAGTGACACTCGGTGACAGTTGACGTTTTTGCCGGTTGTTACACTGGTAAAAATGAACAAGATTCGTATAAATTCGGATAATACACTGAGAAAAGGATTTAAATATATGTAACAAACTTATTTAGCAACATCCACTATTTCTTCTCTGAATTGAAGGTTAGTGATATAATTAGAAAAATAAGGCTTCACAATAATTTATTTTGAAGTAAATTATACTGATCGCTAAACTGAAAAAGTTTTTACTTGGGGAACCAGACCGAATACTCGTACTTAATTCATATCAGTTTTTTTAAATAACATTAACTCTTTAACAGAGTGATTCTATTACAATTTATTGATGTATTAATTAATTGTGTACTTTCCTGGAAAATACCTTCAACTATGATAGTTTGATCTAGAAAAATAGATTAAACTGATAATAACTGGCATTAAAAATGCAAATATACTTCCCAACTATAATTTTGAAAACCTTTTATGTATTTTAGAGCCTTAGGATATGTCAATAATATCATAAACAATCCTTGTAATAAGACTTTCGCCATACTCTCTTATAATTTGACAACTCGGTGCATAAATCCGTGATTTTTTACAATTCTATTTTTGTAAACAAAATTAATGTAGTAGTCGTTGATAGAAAAACATCACCAATAATTGGCGTAACGATTTATTACATTGTTTTACACTAACACTAACGTTCACTGCACTAGCTCTTTCTTTCAATTCTTCTGTGCAGAGTTGTCCAGTAACTGCAGCACTTCTTCATTAACGTGGGAGTGGAGTCGACCCTCATGTTTTGCAGTAATCTCTTTTTCTTATTTGTCTGTATGAAGATAATCGTTTAGATAGAGTCAGGGTGCATCAATGATACATCTTAGGACTTTATTTTGGAAAACATATTATGGCACATCCTCGTAGCTGTATTTCATAAATCCAGACTGGATTTGGGATTTGTTTATAAATCATATAAATTTGTTGTACACATAAATTTGCATTTTTAGATGCATAATTATTAGAACTTTGAATTAAATTGAGATTTGAAGAAGAGTACTGTAGGAAAAATGTTGTTATAAATAAAACATGTACCCATACTATTAATTTTAATAAACCAAAATACGAAAAACACATTACAAAAATCAAATTAATAAAAATCTCAATATGAAAAATACACACCAAAAGGCACATCATTTTAGACAAAGGAATGTGCCCTGGGTCCTAAAAAATACAAGGTAAGTGCAAACTACTTGTATTTATTAGAATGTCTTCTAGCTAGAGGCTTTTTGTTTTTAAATTCCGCTTGAGATTTAACTATATCTGCAAGTGGTTGGTTTAAAAATTGTGGCCCAACCGAAAAATATTTTTGGGATTGGCACATGCATTATCGAAATAGAAACAACAATATCTCTTCAATCTTCAAAGTTAGTCATTCTTTTGCTCGGACCTAAAAAAGATATTTCAATTAAAAAAATACATAAACACAACACTTTTATATTATTTTTAATACCTTTTGTACTGAGAAAATCGTCGTGGGATTTAGTAGTAGATGTTGAGAGTACAGATTCATTCAGAATGATCAATGTTTTCATTTGTTGCGGGTGTGTGCCAGAATATTGTCAGAAGTACATTTTCAAATAAACATTTCCGAGTTGATCCAACTGAAAAACTACTGGGCTGGAAATGTTTTTTACACAACTGGTAGCTTTTGTGTTATTATTCACTGGTTATATTAATCAAGTCTTTTCGATTACAGGTTCTTAACCACATGGGAACCCAAAAAAAAAAAATACAAAATACATTGTCATAGGCACATAAATATAATTTGATTTAAAAATGATAATAAAATACTTTTTTGATTAAATAGCCAAATAAATAATATACAGTTAACATTGCTGCATTTGAAAAGTACCTCGTTTTACTCATTTTACTTGAAGCAGTTCTTTTAATACATCTGTGGTTTCTCGATGGGCTCTGCTCCGTGGTCTTTTAAAGCAGAGCTGGTATGTTAAGTAAGATCTATTTCCTCCGAATTAAATTTTAGAGCTTTCGAAGTAAATTTATGTGACAATGGACAAAGAAAAAAGCAGAAAACTGTTTTTAACTATACAGTTCACTGGAAAAAAGCAACTGAAGTTGTGGATGTACTTCTATGTGATGCACAGACTGTTGTCTCTTGTGTCACAGTTTATTCTTTTTCATCTTGTTTACATATCTGGTTATTGAGAGCAAAAAATATTTATAAAAAATGTTAGACGAAAATGAGAACATGTTTTATTTCCTAGTGATGCCAAAAAGCGAAAAATACCACAGCTAAAAATGAAGTTTATTTTGCAACTTGCAACAAAAACCAGGAGAAGAGAAATCAAATTTGATTTAAAAGAAAGGTTTTACTTTTTTTTAATGGAAATCGGAAACGGGAAACACAAACAAATCTAAAGCCCTTCTTTTATTACACATAAGCTCGATTATCACCTGATTAAAAAATATACTAGTTCTACTCCGCTCCAGGAGGTACTTTTCAAACGTAGCACATAACGTTGGTAAATTTGGATATCTGGATCAAAATTTAAACTATTTGTTAGGTAGAGCTATCAGTTTTCCTCATTTAAATTGCATAATTTATTTTGCATACCTTTCTGAAACTTTGGGAAATAAAATAACTAGTATTCGAATCCGTTCGAGGTAGACATTGGCGACAAACACAGCTCTTTCTTTTAAATTCCATCAGGTCACTAAATATTATTTTGCTTTAATAAAATAAAAATATGTAAATAGCTCAGTATATACCACAAAAAGTCTTCGATTAAAAACATATTTACTTAATAATTGTTAAGAAATGTACAAAGGAAAACACTAAATTCGATAAAAAAATCATAAATTACAAATGACTGATCCTAACACATCAGAACAACACTCGCATGTGACATGACAGTTTTGCCGGTTATAAAATGGTGGCCCTGATCATGCGCAAAAAAAATTTGGACCCTAATCTTTCGCTTCTGTAATAGTTATTCTGTGGTAATGCTTTCAAAATTGGCGCGAATGTAAATATGAGGTTATGAATTTCGCGATTTACCGCTAAAACTAAAAACTGATTAACTTCAAACTTGGTCAACAGATATGGCATCATCTATTCTATGGAATATTTCATAATAAAACGAAACTCGCAATAAATGTTAGTTACGAGGTCCTGCGTTTTGACCCTCGATATATGTCGTGATATTTATACCTTGAAATATATCCGATATATTCGATTAATTTTATTTGTTAAATTAAAAATGTTTTCCACCATTTTAAACATCCGAAAATATCTCAATACGCCCCTGTACAAAAGTATAACTAGCGATTTATTCGGCTGTCGCGCAAGCATCTCGGCGTCGACTTGGGGATTCCCAGCTTCGCCACGATTTGTTCTGTTTTTGCTGTTTAAGTGTATGAAACAAAATATAGACAAAAAGAAAAACCAACCTTGGCTGGGCATAGGAATCAGCCATATCTGGAGATTCTGAAATTATTGTCACTAATAGGAATACCATTGTTGATATTATTAATTCATCAGATGAGAATATATCTATCAATGTTATCAAAATAATGTTAAAATCTGTTTGTTTTTAATTAGAGTTAACGTAAAAGTACCAATAGCTGACACTTTGCCTAAACCTGACACCTTTATTTATTTGATGGATAATAAGCAGAATTTTAGGTTTGGAACTATTCCGTTTAAATATTTAGGTTGGCTAACATGTCATCCAAGAACTCTCCTAGTGTAGGGTGGTAACACTGATTTTTAAATTTTTTATGACAGTTTAATTCCTGACAGTTACATTTACCTCTGTTTCAATGGCGTTTCTAAGAAGGATTGTATGTTACAAAAATAGTGTATAACGAGGTGAGTTTGTTTAATTTTATTAAAGTAATTATATAGACGTACTGCTTATTAGTAGGGAAACTTGTTATAACCTTAATTTCTAATGAAATAACGTTTTTTTTTGTTATGACCGGGGTGTCAGGTATTGGCTTTTAAAAATTTCAACAAGTCCAATGCCTGATTTGTGGTTCAGCTACTGGAATATCATTAATAAATGCAACAATAGACTCTATAAACTACAATTGTAAGGCTTATATTAGTGTGAAGTTCTCAGATTGATATCTTAAGCGGTGCCAATACCTGACACCTTGAGTCAGCCATTAGAATTATTAGTGTCAGCTACTGGCAATATGATTTTTTGTAGATTTATCAATATGTCAAAAATATTAAAATACCAAGATGAACAAATGCAGCAAGCACTATTGGCTGTTAAGCAAAATAGAATGTCAGTCAAAGCTGCGGCAAAACAATTTATTGTGCCAAAAACTACACTTTATTACAAAGTAAAGGGAAAGTATCCAGAAATTCGGCACAAAGATTAATCTTATGCCAGAGGAAGAAAATATTATAATTAATTGGATGTTCACAAGTGCTGATAGGGGCTTCCCAGTTACCAAATCTCAGCTTTTAGATTCAATTGAAATGTATATAAAAAAAATAAACAGGAACACATCATTTACAAACGGGAGACCCGGAGAGAAATGGTTCAAATTATTCATGAAAAGGCACCCGGAAGTAGCACCGAGGATGACGCAACATTTGGGCAGAGCCAGGGCGTCCGTAACTGAAGAGTGTTTGAAAAAATGGTTTGACGATGTAAAGAACGACTTGAAAGAAAACCTAGATATATTAGATGACGCAAATAGGGCTTTTAATGTCGACGAAACGGCAATATTTTTAGCTCCAAAGGGAGAGAAAGCTTTAGTTCGTAAAGGAGAGAAGGCAGTTTATTCTTTTAGCAGCAATGATGAA
Organism: Psylliodes chrysocephalus; assembly: GCA_927349885.1. Classification (NCBI taxonomy): domain Eukaryota; kingdom Metazoa; phylum Arthropoda; class Insecta; order Coleoptera; family Chrysomelidae; genus Psylliodes; species Psylliodes chrysocephalus. The sequence continues at coordinate 104,714,094 of OV651814.1, forward strand.
AAGGAGTGCATCACTTGTTTGATTGGATGCAATGCTGTTGGTCAATTAATGCCTCCAATGACAGTATTTAAATATGAACGAATACCTTCAAGTATCATAAGTGAACTTCCTGATCATTGGAGTGTCGGAAAAACGGAATCAGGGTGGATGACAAGTATCACTTTTTTGAGTATATCGCAAATATTTTCCATCCTTGGTTAATACAGAACAATATTAAATTACCAGTAGTGTTGTTCGTCGATGGACATTCAAGTCATTTGACTTACTCATTAAGCGAATTCTGCAGCGAAAACGGGATATATTTGGTAGCTCTTCACCCTAATTCAACACATATCATCCAACCAATGGATGTAGCAGCCTTTCGGCCACTAAAACAATTGTGGAAACAAGCAGTGCATTCGTTTAAAATAAAGAATTCTGGAGCAAAATTGAAACGAGAACATTTTTGTCCTCTTTTGGATACTGTACTACAACAGCTAAAGCCGGAATCATTTGTTAACGGATTTCGGCGCTGTGGACTATTCCCTTTTGATAAAATTGCAGTAAATTACGAAAAATACTTTAAAGGAAATAGTAATAATCAAAACGCGTAGAAACCCACTATATCCAAAGAAATGTTGCGCATTCATTTTCAGTTTATTCAATCCCGAATTGGTACAGAGATGACTAAAAAATTTGAAAATGATGATCCTGACAATGTTGATAGATCTTTATACATGCTATGGAAAACATTAAAAGAGGAATGTGATGTGAACACTAATACAGAAGCCAACGAAGTAGAACAGGCAGAGAAGAACATAGTAATAAACAATTTACAAGAGGTATTTGATGAAGATTTCGAAAATAATATAAACATCACAGATATAGAGGAAACAGAACAAAATATATTTGAAACCACACCTCCATCTAAAGAATCAAAGCAAAATGAAATATCCAAAGAGATAGAAAATTCAAAGCCATTACAAGTGGGTTTATTGGAAAACAACAGTTTTGAGGATGTTGCAAGTACTAGTAAAAATATATTGAAAACAAGAAATAATGAAACATGTTGCTCATACAACAAATGCTCAAATGCCAAGTCCATTCAAGGGAGTTTTTATTTTGCCTGAAAATACAGTAAAAACTGTTAAAAAGCGAGCTTTTAGAGAGCCCATACCTTCAGTAATTTCAGGTGAAAAGGGAAAACTATACTTTAAAAAGAAAGAAGAAGAGCGAGAGAAAATAGAACGAGAAAAACGTGAGAAAAAAATTAAAAGAGAGCAAACCAAGCTGTTAAAGTTACAAGAAAAAGAAGAGAAAAAACGAAAAATTGAAGAAACAAAGCTTATCAAAAGACTCCAAAGAAAAGAGGCACAAATTAAAAAACGCAGAAAATTGAGTACAACTTCTGATGAATCTTCTGACTCTTCCGTTGACATGTTAATCGAATCTGAGGCTGAGGGAGATAACTGGGATCAACTTTTATCAGAAGATAGTGACAGAGTTGAAGAAACTACAGTAGCTAAAAATGTTTTGAAAGAAGAAAACTTTGTTATAATATTATACGATGGAAAATATTATCCCGGTCAGATAAAACAGATTGATCCAAAAAATCAATCTTATTTAGTAACCACGATGGAACAGAGCGGTTTGAACTTTAGATGGCCAGAAAATGAAGATGTTTTATGGTATTCACGGGAGGACGTCATTAGAAAAATTGAAAAACCAAGACCTGTAAACTCAAGAGGTAGTTACTTTGTGCAGGAAATGAATATTTATTTGTAACTAATGTAATAATTGTATCTGCGTGTTCATTAAATTTTATTTTATAATATAGGTCTATATTTTAACTTTGATTAAAGGTTATTTAAGCAATTAATTTGGTATCCCTACCATGAACATCATATTTGAGCTATTTATATAATGGGTCAGGCATTGGTTCTTTTAAAGTCAGGCCTAGGGCCAAGTCAAAAAAAGCTATGTCAGGTACCTACTGGACAAAAATAAACAATTTTTCAAAATTTTGCAAATTATTATAAATATCATAATTAATCAAAATCAATAATATTGCATCATTGCCATTACCTATTCTAACTGTTCCACCCATAAAATATACCACAAATACTTCATAATTATTTTTAGAAATAAAAACATCTAAAATCAATCCTTAAGGTGTCAGGAATTGGTACATTTACGTTATAAATGTTATAATAAAAGGTTTAGAATTTAGAATATAGGTTTTTATGTGTTTGTGTTAAAACATTAATGTTAAAAAAAAAATGTTAAAATCTGTTTATTTTTTTTTTTTTTTTTTTTTAATTTGAGTTAGAATAAATGGTTTTGTTGTTTAGAACATAGGTTTTTGTTAATGTGTTTGTGTTAAAATTTAAAATAGGTATAGTTTGTACAAGAAAAAAAATACTGTTTTTTAATTAAATAATTTAATTTTAAAAATGATATATATCATGTGATATGATATTTATATAAATATCATATTTTCGAACCTTGATAATATTTAACAAACACAAGGTGGCCCATATGGAATGGAAAAAGACAAAGGTTTGTACACTTAAACGATTTAAGAAATGTTATTGGAACTCTTTTAGTTCACTGTAAAATCCCCCATTTTAATACAATAAAAACTAAACTATTTAAGTATATAAGTTTATTAAAGTCAATTTAGACGTACATTTAATTGTATACGGTTATTTGACAAATTGTTCGATTTACTAAATTCTCGAAATCCTTTTAGATTACAATGGAAAATGCATTTGTCTCAAAAAATGGAGACTTTATGGACGTCTGAAATAAAAGCTGGCAATAGAATATATAAAGAAACTTAAAACCTTGGACTGTAGTTGTTATTTAGACACCGAAGAAGAATACCGGTTTTCTAGACTATTTTATCACGTTTGTAATAGGTTTATATGAGAAAAATGTAAACTGTCTATTAATATATAAACTTAGTACAATCACTTAGAGCTATTTTTCTCCAATATAAGGTATAATAGTATTAGTTTTAATTGTGTGATGTAATTACATTTTATTTCTAGGGCTGGATGGATGGAACAATAATTCTTCATCTGTAAAATTTTTCCATTCATATAGACTACGATTACTTCTGTACCATGACATTAAAAATCTTATTGGCTATTGTATTCTTCGGGATCCCATCAACATTTTACAAACGACACTAAAAGTACAATAGTACTTATAGTTTATTACTACTTTCTCACTAATTATAACCAAGGAAAACTTCAGAAGTTTTCAAAATTCTTGTATATTTACTTGTAATAATTCTTATAGAAATCATATTTCTCCATACATTCGCAGATTAAATAAATATAAAATTCAGGAAAGGGTAAAATATTTATATTTAATTTTTTTGTGTAAAATTTTAATTTTTAATATTCCACAATATTTACATAATATCTTACTAAGAAGATCAACTTTACACAATGTAAATTTAGGAGTCAACACTTTTACAATCCCAATGCATAGAATTTCAAAAATCCAGGGTTGTTTTAGTTACGTAGCACCATTATTGTTGAATTCATAACTTAATAATTTAAATTTGAATTTTGTTAAGACTATTAGGCAAGTTCTTATTTCATTTAATTTAAAATAATTATTTTGTGAACATTTTTATCTGTTATATGAGGATGAATTGAAAAACGGCTTAGCCGAATTCATTTCTTTTAAAACACTAATGTATTTATAGTTGCTCAATAAATATTTATTTAAATATAGTGATATTCAAATTTAAAAAAAAAATACAGTATGTTAAGCCGACGCATCAGGCAAAATAAAGATGAGACGCTTTGTATTTGGATGTGAGAGCGATAAAGGTAGTAATTGATTTGACCACATCCTTTCGATGGGATATTGCGGTCCACACTCATTCGTATTATTCTATTTCTCTCTATTCAATGGCATTGTGTTTTATACCGTTTTCCTGGAGGCAAGATGGAAAAGTTAAATTATTGTATGTTAGAAAATATTTACACAGACAGTGTAATTAAGTAGTTAGATATTTCATAAAACATTGTTTAAGTTGTAAAAAATTGATAAAATGTTCTACTGTTCACTATCTAGCGCAACAGCTATTGAAAATTATTAAAAATTCCTTAGTTTTGTAGTTTTATATGAAATAAAATACTTTCAAGATCTAGGCAATCAATATTCCTATGTAATAATTTACATACAAAATATATATTTTTTTAATATGAAAGCTTTGTTTAAATCACGTGATTCCAGATTTATATGCTAAAAAATATATTGCTGACTTGCCGTATTCATTTCATATGAAGTGGTATTTTAAATATCTTTTGTTTTTATTTAATTTTAAATAAAGTTTCAAACAAGACTATATGTTTATTTTTAGAAATCTCTTAAAATCCAAAAGAAAATTAAAATTCTATTACGAATTTTTATGGTTATTGTGTAATTAAATCCTTAATATTTTTGAATTATGTTTAAATGTGTTAGTCCTATACTGTACACTTCAATATGCAATCAATGCGCAAGCGCGTGGGTCTTTTTTAAAGATTGCCGCATTCAATTCTACGTGTCGATGAAAATAACATTTCCTATTCGCTCCGTGCGAAGTCATGGAAAGGGAAGCAAAAGTGATACTAGCGCTAGCTGCGGATAATTCGTGCATTTTAGGGCGATATTTTGTAATTTTGGCATACCAAATACACGTATACATTTTACTTTTTTTCAAAAAAAGTAGGTAAAAACAATACAATAAGCAACCGGAGTTGCTGTGTTGAAAATTGTACAAATACTAGCAAAAAAACAGTGAAACTTATATAAAAAATTTCAGTAGCAAAGTGGAAATTAAATCAAAGAAATAAATGGATAGATATACAATAAGAAGAAAAATTACCTTTATTTTTGTAATAATAACCATAATGCTGGAAATAGTAGACATCAGAAACTTGAAAGGTTTTAAATAAACAATAAATTATCATTTTACGATGTTCTTTAATATCCCTTTATTCTTAAATGTTCATTCAGCAAGGACTAGATTTCAAGATTTCTGCCTTTGAGTATTATATGTGTTTGGAACGCAATTTTGTAACTTACCGATAGGAAATCAGTTTTAATCATTCATTCTATGTTTTCTTTCGAACAAAAATGAAAATATAAGTAACGATCCTTTTTTTTATACATTTTAACTTCACGCTATTAATACATTTTCCAGTAAATACTGTTGCCTGCCTATATTTTATTATTGATTTTTATCGATTATACATAATTTTCTTTAATTTAAGCGATAAAAATATATAATAATAATAAATTAATGTTTTACTTGTTTTACAAATCCATATACTTTTATTAAAACTAACATATATACTTTTTAATTACAAATTCTATTAAAAGTTGCATTTGTCAGTATACGCAGAAATAGTCCATTAGTATCAAAACGAATTGGCGCTGCTGTCGCGCACGGAGCGAATATCTTCTAATCCATATCTGTGGTAGTATTGTTAGTAGCAACTGCCTCGATTTTTTCAGAAATTCTCATTTTTGGGCAATCTTTCGAAGCTCGTTTGCCAAATTGTCTGCGGTGTGGCTATCGGAATAATTGTAGCTTTTTAACAGAAATGTTACATTTTTGTGATCTTCATTTGTTCCATGAGCTATTACCGATATATAATCTTTGTTTGCTACTAATGTCTAGCTATCTATCGTCAAATAGATCTGCATGACTTAAGGCTAGAAACAAACTTATTTTTTCATGTTGTACATTATTTAAACTTTTACTTTCTACAATTTGATATCTCGATAATATTTCACAATACTTCCCACTAGCTACTCAATATACTCATTTTTTTGTTGCTGATTGGCGTCTGAAAATATTGTGTTATTGTTGAATTGTCTTTTTTCTTTAAACTAAATGGATTTTGGGTGATTCTACCTAATGATGTTAATGCGTCTTCATTCATTATTTAATTATTAAACAGCACTTTTCGATTTATGATGTTATTTTTTGCCAGCATCAAAATAATTCCATAATTAAATTATTAAATAAAATTTCAAGTAAAAAAACATATCACTGTCTCTGGACGGTCTAGCAAAGAGGTCGATTTTTCTTAGCAAGTTTAGCTATTCCTGTCACTAATTTTTTGGTTTTTCAAACAGGCCGAATTTTTTTCTCCTTTTCCGGTAATCCTTTATAGTTAATACAAAACTATATACATTTAAGTTTGCGATTATTATTAAATCAGAAAATATATTAAATTGCTTTTCTGCTTGATATATCATATGGTATTGCATAAGGTGTTGGCTTACTTCCAGACAGCCCAGGTTCGATTCCTCATACCAGCAGCGTTTTGTTTTAATTATTTTATAAATTTGGTTAGATTGGGTTAGTTTTGGTATGTTTTATTGTTGTTTTAAATAGAGCGCAATGGCGCGTTTGGGTTAGTTTCGTTAATTTTTAATGTAGTTTCTCCGATGCTTGTTCCTGTCGCACAGTTCCCTGTTGAAAACGTCCAATAGATTCCATTAGAAAAAAAAAACTTATCGGTATCTATTGTGTTTTTGTCGCAGTATATCCTAATAGATACCCATACCAATAGCAAAGTTGAAGAATTCAATTGGGATGTATCAAATTTTATTGGTCAGTATTTGTGTGATCATTTTCTATGTGAACATCCAGTACTAACGAATGAGTGATTGGATTTAGATTGGACTTCCTTATTTCATCTAAGTTTTGACTTAATGATTCTAAAAAGGCATTTCCTATAAAATACAGAATTGAAATTGTTGGTTCTTATTGGGATTTACAGGATTAGTTAAAAATCATTCTAACAAGTATCTACTTGTAAATGATTATTGAGTTATTGAAAAAATTTAATCAGATTCAGTGTGGTATGTCCGATTAAAGGTAACTGATTCTCTAAATACTCCGAACAGACATACCTATAATAATACTCAATTGGAATTGATGGTCGTTACTGGAGTTTCCACGAATAGTAATAAATGTATACAATGGGTATCTATTTGACAATACTTTCTAAAAGATTAAACAAATATGATTGGGTTCATCTTGGATATCCTAATGAAATCATACTTATCGTAAAATAGTTTTAAAAGGGAACTCCTTTTATGGTACACAATCTAAATTGTTGGTCGTTGATGGGATTTCCACGGTCAGTGAGAAAACACTTCAATTGGTATCTATGTGTCAGTACTTGATAAATTACTAAAAAAATTAGATTGTGTTGTCCTATTGAACTTTAGTTATTTCCTAATTGTATCATAAAGACACACCGGGAAGAAATCATTATTGAAATTATTGGCCGTTAATAGGATTTGCAGGATCATTTGAAACTATGTTGAAGGGTGTTTTCTTTCTTAATATCCACTGGAAATTATTATACAACTAATAACTTTTACAATTAATTAAAACTTCTATTACCATTACTTATTTGTCTATGCTCTTTTTCTTTTTATTATTTATATAAATAATGACGTTAGAAAAATAGTATTGAAAAATGGAAAACACACTTTAGTTATGTATTATATTAAAATAAGTAACACAAAATAAGAAAATAAAAGTATACGCAAATATAAATAAAATTATTATTAGTTGTCGGTTTATTCCGTCTGGGATTCAGGTATTACTGGCGACAACTCCTCTCCTGAATACGTTTCATCAGATGTTTCAGATGAACTCTCTGAAGAACTCTCTGATGAACTCTCCTTATCATCGATAGGTTTATTTAAACTTTTTTGCCGTGAATTTTTTGATAGTGACTTTGAATTTGGAGTTCTTGGAGGTAAATCAGGGTTTTTGAGTCGTATTATTATTATTAGTTTCGCTATTTTTAGTTTCAGCCACCTGTTTTGTAGTTTAACTTTTACAACCATTCTGATCGGCTGTAACAAAAGAAAATTATTTTTCAGTACTATCGCTTATGAAAAATAGATTTGATAGAAATAATTCACATTTTAGCTGTATTTAACTGCTTCAGAAATATTATGGATAAATCTGTGTAAATAGAAAAAAAAGTAATTCAATGGACAAATTTCTATAAAATCTTCTAAATTATTTATATTTCGTGGAAATATTTTTGTAAAAACATGCATAAATTAAAAAATATTATTATTTTTCATTTATTATTTAAAGCCACAGGTTTTTAAAACTTTTACATACCTGGATCAATTTTTTTAGTTCTTGGTGGTCGATTTAAGTCTCTAATTTTCTGCCGAATGTACTCTTCGTAAGCATCGACTTCATCTAACAGGTCCGATCCTTTCAAACCACGCGCAGTTTTTAAATAAAATTCAAAAATATCTATAACAAAAAAGGTTTTTCAGATATAAGTAGTTTAATTTTAAGTTATAGATTAGTAATTTCCTGTGATAGTGATTAAAACTGTTAAAAATTCTAAAAATTACTATTTTTAATTATATTTCTAAAAACCAACATTCCGTAATAAATAAGATATTTTAAATTCAAAAAGCTTGACCAACTACAAGTACATATATTTTTCTGCGCATTGCTATTTGTAAATAGCACGAACTTTTTAAAATAGCATGCAAAACGGATCACTTTACGTAATTCTTCATAAAATTATTACCTCGGATCGCAAGAGCCTTCGTTGAATCAATAGCCGGTCTTGGCTTACTTTTGGTTTTATTAGAACCTTTTCCTGAAACGCTATGTGATTTTAAATCAGAAACAGCAATATTTTTTACAAATATCTCTAATGAAGGAACCTGCTGTAAAGACATCGTTGTCATAAGTTGTTTTCGGTAGCCAGACTCCATGTCCAAGATGTATCTGCAATGTAATGACGAGCAAAATCAATTTTAAATTAATATTAATTAAAAATTATAAACCTTTTTCTTATGTATAATTTGTATAATTAAAATTTTAAATTTTAATTGCTCTTAATCTGTGTGAAGAACAAATCTATTAAAGCAAAAAAGCTTTATTACTATATTAGTGTCGACTCGAACGTAACCAACTGGAGGAGGTCGTCTGACGTCACTTAAGTCGGCAGAGACATCCTTTGATGATTTCTTGACACCTAAATAATTGAAAAGAAAATATACATTTACTATAAAACTAAAACTATAAATAAAACATTTACTATAAAACTAAAACTGATAAAAGGCAAACTAGGCATGTTCATGTAGTTAATTCATTTTGTATGAACATTGTGCAGACTAATTTTTAAATGCGAAGTTAGTGTGATTAATGATTGAAAATATTTGTACATTTAAATAACAAAAAAAAAAATAAAAAAATTTCTGAAGTACATTATTTACTATTCTTGGAAATGAATTTACTAAAATCAAATGTTAAAACAGGAGTTCCATGGAGAATTCTTTTCAATGAGACAACTCAAAATTAACTCTTGTAATGAAGTTTACTAAAATCTATTGATTAAACAGGAATTCCATATAGAATCCGTTTCAATGCAACAACATACTATATACTACATTAAAATAAAAGGCAATTAATTTAATAATGTTAACAAAAATTGTACTTACAATTGAATATAAATTACTCTGTACTGAATTAATTCAGTTCTTCCTGTAAGTGGATTTGGAGACAATTATTATTAAATAAGAGGCACATTCACTTGTTGCAAACGCCGTAGGTCAGTCATGTGCGTCAGCCGGTGAACAACTGAGTTGATTTTGGCGGGCGACTTCTAGTTTCTTTGTTATGATGAGTAAACCCTTCAAGATGTTCCCCCCCTCTCTCCCTTCTACCCCACCTGTATCAGCCTATTTTTTTAAGTGGCGCTTACTGGATTCTAATGGCTTAACTGGAACCTCTCATAAAATCCCTTTCATCTAATAAATGTTTGTTTGCAGCTATTATTAATGCTTAAAGATCGACGAAGTTATTAGTGACAAGCTATAGTGCGAAAAGACATAAAATTACATGAATAAAAATTAATTGAATTAATCTTTACGGATTGATGCAACTTGAAATAATTATTTTGAGTCCTTCCTTATAAATGAACGATATTGATTATGATAATTATTAAATTGGAATCATAATTTTTTAAATACAACAATAACCAAATTAATAATTAAACGCTTGGGACTTTTCGAACGCTGACGAAAGTTGGTTTTCTCTTGGATAAGGCTTATTAATTTCTAATGGTGACACAGGAGATCCATAAAGAATCCTGTTTAATCCGACATTGTAAACTATTTTTATGTTAGTTATTAATAATATCTACAACTGTAAAAAGAAAACATTTTAAACCTTAATTCAAATAAGCATTCACGGAAAAAAGCTGCAGTTAACGCTACAGCAGATGGAGTAAAATTTACCACACAGGTTAAATTCTCCATTTAAGACGCGGAAACTCTTATGGAGATTTTACACGTGAGGTAAATTTTACTCCATCTGCTGTAGGTAGCGTTGACTGCAGCTTTTTTTCCGTGTTGTCAATTAGAAAATAATTCGAAATATTGATACAATTTTAATTCACTTATGTGAAAGTTTATCGGAATAATATGACAAAAACGACTTCATTTTATAAAAAAAATTGCATTAATGATTTTCAAACCGTATGAACAGTATGATAAATTATTAAAAATTTAGGACCTTTCAAATAATACGCCGATAAATATTCGTGATTTCTTTGAATGGTGCTCATTGGTTTCTACAAGTCAAGCAGCAGCGTCATAAAGAATCCATTTTAGTCCAATGTTCTGTTGTGAGATTGGATTTTAAAAGAATGAATTGTGTTTTTGTCGCTGGAAATCCTAACTAATTTTCTTAAATCCCATAGCATGGGCTAGACGGTAGTCCTTTTAGAATCTCATGGAAAAAATTGTCTGTTATCGGTGAATCCTTATACTTTTTTGAGTTATTTCTTATTAGGAAGTACTCATACATTTCTACACTCTTGTCCATGGTTATTACCGATAAGGACCGACAACTTAACTAATTTTGAATATCCAAATAGAAATCCAGCTGCTGTTTTAACAGGAATAACGTGTAAACTCTTAAGCTTGATGAGGCTACTTATAACAAACACTACAATCTTATAAGTCAATTCCATATTAAATCCATGTGTTCACCGAACACATTCAAATTTCATTCATTCCCATTCAAAAAAAGTTATATGTGGATTTGCCTTTATGTTTTCATTGATTGCAATCTTCGCTGTATCTGGAAAATTTTCGCTCCAGATAGACCAGATAGAAACCCATACGATTCCTATCGTATTCTATAAGTTTTCAATGGACATTTTCAACAGGGATGTAAAGTTGTCTACGAAAAATCTGTCTTGAAGACCGGTTGTCCGTTTTTAAAGAGCAAAATATTGCTGTGAATGAATACGCGCGATAGAATTGAAAAAAACGTGTTACTGCATATCGTTGTTATTTATTAACATTATATTGTAATAAACAATGGCTAAAAAGTGTTTTTTGTATAACTTGGATGACGGTGTAATTATTGATTTTAACGTTGAAACTTTTAAAAACTGTTCATAGAAATTGGCTTTTCTTTCGTAAAATAAGAAATTTTAAAGACAATGATGTTGAGCTAACCAATGCGTCTCTTGATTTTATCATATCACCTTTTACAAAAAAAGTGACTGCTTTGAATAAAAAATATAGGGAATAATTTAATAATTTATGCTGAGAAGTAAGTACATAATAAATGAATATTCTAAATTATCTTAGTAAATACATCTTCTATATTTTTATAATGAAATAATGACACATTTTGAGTTTGTTTTAAATAAATAAATAAATTACAAAAAAATAATTTTTTGGAAAATTTACACCTATGGTTTTGTTAATTTTCGACATAAATAAACTTTTCATTATTTCCTTAAAAAAATGTGAATATAAACAAAAAAATCTGATTTCTGTGACTTTTTGAAACATCATTATTTTCATTCATCTAAATCAAACATTTAATAAAAATTTTATGTCAAACATTTTTATTTTATCACAAAAATTCACTTTTAAGGTGCATGCCAAAACATCTACCGCTGATGAAGACCCAAAATGTCTGCATTCTAGTGTCACTTCCTGTACGACAGTTACTGGGGGTGAAGACAATAATGTTAATGACGTCTCAGACTTCTGCGGATTTTGACAAGGTAATTAAATATTTTATTTTTTTTTGAGCAATTTTTATTTGTATATTTTTTTTCGTCAGTATTTTCATATGAGAACAATAATTTCATTGTAAAAATTGATTTAGTAGTTTTTGTTTTTTATTGATATCTTTAATGTAAATCTATTTTTCATTCTTTGTAAATCTCAATTACCGAAGACTACTTTTTTTATTTCATTTATTCTGTACAAAGTTTTAATTACTTTTGACTCATATTTTTTGGTGTATTTTAACATAAAAAAAATAAGTCTGATTTTCAACAATTTAGTTAAGATATATGTAAATTTTTTTTCGTGGTATCAGTTTTTATTCGTGTACATAAAAATCTCCATCAATTGATTTTTTTGCTCTATAATATTTTTTTGGCGAGTCTTATATTAAACATAATTTAAATTGTTTCAGGAGCCGTCAACATCAACAGGATCGACATCAAGCAAAATCACTTGTCTGTTTTACGACCGCACGCAAAAATGATGTGGGAGGCAGTTACTTTATCTTATATTCCCTCAAAGTGAAAAATTACCATTACAAATAAAAAATATGGCCGAAAATTTTGGTGATTCGGAGATCTCTCGAAACTTCAACATCAAACTGTTGCGTACCATCAGTATTGTTACGCAGTGTATCTAACAAAAGAGAAGCGGTCCACCGAAGAATCTACCGATCCCAGTTATGTTAAATATAGGCAACTGCATAAATTAGCTTTTGAATCCTTATCAAATTTCATTACCATACAAATAATAGAAAACAAGAAGGTTGTGTACTTCGCGGATACGAGGATTATTTTTCACGCTTATAAAGCGGCACCAGGCTCAAGAATTATAATAAAAGCCTCTGATACTGATGTTTTGATTATTTTGTTGGGAAATATTTTCTTAAATTTCGGAATCTGAAATTTGGCTAGCCAATTCAGCAACAAAGAAGACAAATAACCAACATCTTGATTGCATTAATTGCACCAATTTAGCGTTGAAGTTGGGATCAAAATTATGCCGAAGTCTACCCGCTTTCCATGCATTTACAGATTGCGATTACGCGGCAGCATTTTGCAATAAAGGAAAAGTAAAACCTTTTAAGTTATTTTTAAGAAATGAAAGGTACCAAACAGTTTTTGCGTCATTAACTGATGAAGCCGATATTTGCATAGACGAAAAAATGGACACCATTCAAGAGTTTACTGTATGGCATAAAAAATTGCATCAGAGTGAATGAAAAATTACTCTGCAAAAAAAGACTGAACAGTTTTTAAAGAAAATAAAATGTTTTGAGTCGAACACTGTACCACCATGCTGGATATCACAAAAAACATTTTAAGAACTATTTTTGTCAATTCCATGTAGCTTAATGCTACAGACCCTGAATGCATAAAACTTCAGCCTGAACACTGCGATTTGTTTTTAGATGATTATTTAAAACCAACACGGTTTTTTGGGGATCAAACACCTTTAACAATAGAAGATCACGGGGGTCGGATTCCATGTAAATAGTTGGTAACAAGTTTGCTTGACCTCTACAGTAGCGCACTAAGCGCTTACGGTTGAACTACACCTGTCAGTTTCAGTCGATAAAGTAGAACACTACTAATTAAAGCGATTTAAAAATTGGCGGGCTTGATAATTTAGATATATGAAGCAATTTGAAGTAACATTTTCCCATTTGACAACTTTTACTTACAACTACTAAACAAACAATAAGTTTAGTGAATTTTTGTTATATGTAAATGTTGAAAAATGGAAAATGTCACTTGTTTTAACTGAAAAATAAAATTAGTTAACAAGTTTAATTTATTTAGAATTACCATGTAATTACATGTGTCTCATTATCTTCTAACTGCATATTTTGAACATAACAAGCACTATATCACACACTAAATTACTAAAAAATAAAAATATAATATGATAATCAGCATAGCACATGACAATATTTTTATTATTAAAAAAAACCTGATATAGTTTTTATAAAAAGTCAAAGTAGTTAATTTATAAACACAATTGTTTTAATGTTTTAAATATCCCTTATTAATTCAAGGACAATCATTCTAATTCTAATATTCTTATACTTATTGTCCCTTTAGGGCCTTTTCCAATCTATTTCAATCTAGAATAGTTGTAATGCCTATTTCGGGTACAATAAGCCTCCAGCTTCAATACAGGTGAGCTTTGAAACTCACCCTAATTAAGAAACACATTTATGCACATTCCAAAAATCTCCATACCCAGGAATATCTAAAACAAAACAAAAATAAAAGTGCAGTGTGTATCTTAAAATTAAAAATTAACATGAGTCATAACTTTTTTAAATTCTTACATTTTTCTTGCAATAAAAGGTATAAAAATTTCAATAAAAATAGAAAACATCTGATTTATGATCTTAATAGGTGAACTATGCAAAAATTAACAAGTCGCCTCGCATCATGGTCTTTATGAGTAAAACTAGGATGAGGTTCTATCTCGGGTTCTACAATATTTGTTTGTAAATTGGCTTCACACATTTCGCTCACAACTCCTTTCATTTTTTTGACCGCAAATGTTTAAAATGTGGATCCATTTATCTCTAGAGTAATAATAGCAGGAAAAACATAAAATTTCTTGTTAGTTTTGTGAGAAAAATACTTACTTCTGCAATTAAAATTTAAATGAATCAGAAGTTAAGTTAATGATTTTCTTAAGAACCTCCCTATAGTTAAATCTAACTTACACTTAATACAATTTACTCACCTACATTTGAAAAAATATCACCTGCATTTGAAAATGAAAATAATATCAAGCTGACATATTTATAGCAACATAACCTAATTTATTTTCAAAGCCAGATTCACACCATCTAATAATATTTAAATTTAGCTCTAACTTTAAATTTATTAACGATTATCCCTGTATTTAATCACACATATTAAAGTGAAATTTAAAGGGGCAAATCAGTAAAATTATTGATTTCTTTGTCATTATTTTTGAAAACATATTTATTTATGGGTGTAAAACGGGTTTGAATTTAGTGATAGCAGCGCGCTAAGCGCTTACGATTCAACTACCAACAAGGAAACAAGTCCCGCCATTTATTCAAACCTTCTATTGTAGAAACAACAGAAAAAGAAAGCGGTGACGAAGAATCTTCCGAAGTTGTAGATCAAAATTTTACTTCCGATGAATCAGATCCCGAATAATGTTTATTATTAAAAAAAAAAAAATAATTAAAATACCTCTGTATTTATATTTTAATACAATAAAGTTTTTGTATCCCAATGAGCAAACACTCGTTTTTTCAACGTTGTATGGTATCAAAAAAATGTTATTGGTTGAACATTTAACGTTGAAATTTTAGTTGATAAGTTTTACGTACATGAAATACTATTTTCTAACGTATTTTTCTAGTAATTTTCAACAGAAAATTGAAAATTTTATAAAATAATACGTTTTTTATAACGTTTGGTTGCAAATGACGTTATTTTCCCCGACATTTGAACTATTTTTAACAGACTTCAAAAAAGGAGGAGGTTCTCAATTCGTCGCAATATTTTTTTTATGTATGTTCATCGATAATTTTTTAACAAGGTGTCCGATTTCAATTATTCTTTTTGTTAGAAAGGGGGTACTTTAGGGGTGGTCCCATATAAATTTGGTCAAAATCTAATAATTGGATCCATGAGAAAATCCTCAAATTCTTCATTTTTTATGTATGTTTAGCGATAATGCTTTACCACCTTGTCCGATTTATATGATTCTTTTTTTGTTAGTAAGGGGGTACCTCAGGGGTTGTCCCATATAAATTTGGTTAAGATGTGGTGATGGCATCTGCACGTTTTTGAAGTCAGTTTTTTTAAATTTTTAATTTCTAATGCATGTGATACGTTTTATACGTTTGGCTATTAACCAGTTTTCGACTTTAAGTACGTGTACTCATTGGGATACAACGCTGGGACCTCTCTGTCGCACATATTTATTCGCAACAATAATTCGCTTCTTAAGATATGACAACTGGTATACTTTTGATTGGTATGTAATTTGTCTATTAAACAAACAAGTGCAATGTTTAAAAAAAATCATTTTTAAATTTTTAACTAATCATATCCTGGACTGAAATTTTTCAGTCAACCTATTCGCGATATATTATCTAATATATTACATTTGATATAAAATACTTTTCATCCGTTAAACAAATGGGTGAAGGCCGACCTTACTTCGGATCCTGTACTACTAGTAAATGTAACTTCTTGTGGTTAATCTGTTATTTGTTCAGCAAACCTACATACTCCTCACAATATCACTTTTGCTCCTATTTTTATTAAAAATTATGCTGACATCTGTTTTGCTTTAGGTTTAAAACATTTAATAAAAGTAATGTTTAATCCAGGAAAAACAAATATTTTTTTATCATAATCAATAGATCTGCAAAGACCGTTTCGAGATATATCATTTTGGCTTACTACCTATATTAGAAGCTGTGTTCAATGAGACATAGCGATCCCAACTGATTGCTGATTAAAACTCCAAGTGACAAATAAACAAGTTCACTTTCAATTGTAAATGCTACGTTTCATTAAACGAGAATTGTCGTTTGACACAAATTTAATTTCTGCAAATTGAGCCTACCATTCAGCAAGCTGATCCTGCTACCCAAATCACACCAAGAATCCTAGACACTCATTGATCGCAGCTAAAGATTCAGAGCTTCTTCGTAGGTATGAGCTTGAAATATATCTTTACTTATTATTTTTTAAAGATTCATAAACATTTTTCACAATCACTTTTACATCAGGCAATAAATGCTTTTTTTACCCAAGTACGCTACATTATTACTTTCGTTGTCAAGAGTTTACTAAAATTCGGTCTCAAAATATTCATACGGAAACATTTCTCTTCCAGGAAAATAATTCAGGGAATTTAAATACCATCCTGTACTATTTGTGTTTGGATTAACGACTACCTACTAAGGGGTTTTCCATTGCAGTAATCATTTAATTAGTAATTGACAAGGAAATATCTCAAAATGGTCTTTAATTGTAATTGTACCTGAAAAAAAAAAAGTATTTTTGTTATAGATTTACACAAAGATTGTTTTAAAGTTGGGAGATCTCTAATGTGTGATGTTCCAGTAGAAGTGACCAGACTGAACAAAAGCAATAAGAATATTTTTAGCAAGGAGCATTTCAAAATATGCAAAGATTCTGAAAAGAACATTGCTTATATTACTGATTTAAGTAAAGTAGGAACTTATCTTAATAACCGACTGATTGGTAAAAATAAAATGCAGATTTTACAGAATGATGATAGAATATCTGTTGGGCCCAGATTACAAGGTAATTATAAAATGACTCTAAAATATGGTTGAAATCTGGGATGACATATTTTTAATTAAAATGTGCTTCAGAAATAATAATCTGATGTATCCAACACATGACTTTCCTATCTAGTTATTATAGACTTTTTTTCGGTTATTTTGTTCAACCTATTGTAGCACCTCTGTAAATGTTTAGGGGTTAACTTAATATATACATTTTCTACATACATCTAACTATAAAAGAGGCAGCACTTATCGTTTAACTTAATAGGCCTTTTTATCACAATTTTTTTTGTGCGCATGCGTCAGTATAGGCCAATTTTTTTTTCGTACTGTTTTTTGTAAACAAACATGTTATAATGTCCACGTGAAAAAAATTATAATCGATAAATATTAATTTTAGGTGTATTCGTTTAACAAATGGGATAAAAAAAGTAAAGTAATAAGTGTCTTAATTGAAAAATCAATTTTTACAATCAATTAATTTTGTTATCTTTGCGGAATGGAAAAACTAAACGATATTGTTATGAGTATGTAAAAGTAACACACGATATAAATTATTATTTTATAAAATGACTTGCCTGCAATATCGTAAAAAACTATCAAATCATTAGATAAAATACATATTAAAACATGTTCAAAATGAGTATTATGGGTGAAATGATGTGATCGAAGTGACAAAAGTTTTCGATCGATTGAAGGATGATGTTACTAAAAATACTTTAATTTGTTCACTACATTTTCATGGAAAAAGTGGTTCAACAGAAGAAAATTCTTGTCTGGTATTAAATAATATTTTTTAATATTAAATATTACTTCGGTATACACAGTAATATTATTAAAAATGTCATATTGACCTTAAAATTTTAAATAATTTAAATTATACTCATGAATAACTTTCATGTTAAAGTGTTTTTGCAATTATTAATAGTTGATTGGCATTACTAATTAGAATAGAGTTATAATTATTATTTGTTTTCATTAATTTTTTACACAGTTAATATGCATTGAAACCTAACCTCTCAATCACCACACTTTTTTTTCTTGTTCCGAACGTCCACGTCACTTCAAGAAACTTTTTAATTGCTCACAACTATGTGCTTCCACAGAGTTATAAAAATGTAAATTACCATCAATGATTTTTTCTGATTGATTTGTATGTAGAGATAATACTGCTGTTCCAGCCATTGTTGATCAAAACAGTACGAAACTTTTGAATTGGCGCTATTTCAACATGGTGGCGGCGCTTGCGCTCATCACATGATGAAAAGGCATATTTTGTCCCTTTTTGGGAGGACTTGTTCACACTTACCTTGCACGGCCTTAAAAGAAGCATGTTTTATGACAGTTTCGAGTTGAGTTCCCATGGAATAAATTTTATCTTATCTGTTTATTGGGCCTGCAAATGTCTTTTGCGAAAAGATTTATTGTTTTTATTTATTAAGTGTCGTAGATAAGATTTAATTATGTAGATTTTTTCGTCATAATGAAGGAATTGGAATTTAAAAAATGGAATTAATAAATTATGAAGGTACCTGGGTGAGGTAGGTTACACATCGATACCCGATTTTTACTGATTTGTTGGTAATTTAGAATCAGTATTCTTTTAATCTGTATACCTACTTATATTTAATATTATCAAGATTTCTAAAAAAATAAGCGCCCTCTGGCATGCTCATTACATTCGTTCAAATTTATAAATAGTACATTAGAGGATAAGGGCTGTTTTCAAAAAGACCAAGTTAAGTAGAACCGGAGTTCAACAGGTTTGTTTCAAACCACGGTTCTCACTTCCCCTCGCGTCTTATATGACAAGATAGTAGGAAATTATCTCGAACAAAAATTACGGAATATTTTGGAAATTTTTAGAATTACCTTGATAAATTTTGTACAAAATAAGCATATTACTGTTTGGTATTCAGTTACGTTATTCAGCGGCCATCCTACGATTCTCAAAATAATTTCCAGGTTTTTTCTCGTGGTGATTTTAAAATTTAAAATAAACAGGTCTTGAGATATGGCCGCGAGCTATTGTTACAGGTACCTACAGAGAAATAAAAATTTCAAACACAGGTAGAAGGACATGTGTCAATAGCTTTTTAGTAGTCCTAATGAAGGTCTTAAAAATAATAAAACTTAAGGCCATTGTAAACATGTAGCTTTATCAATGATTTGAAATTAAAAAATATACATTCTAGAGCTATGCACTAAGTTTTAATTTTACATTATGATCCATAATAATTGTATTTTTAATTAATAGGTATAAAAAAATAAAAACCTAACAGCAATGAAAAATAAATATATGTCAGATAATTATACCTTAAGTTAAAATTTGTACTATTTCAGTTTTTATTTATAAATGCATGTATGATCACGATACAACTTTTCTTCCTGTTGAATTGAAAGCATATTATGAACCATCAACAGTATTAGGAAAAGGAGCTGTGGGAGAAGTACGATTAGCATATGAAAAGGTAAAATAATATAATTTTTAAAAATGTATATTTTTAAGGCTTTTCTTTATTTCTAGTTGACTTGTAAGATGGTAGCCATAAAGAAAATTATGAAAGGTCGCAGCACAGCATCTCAAATACACCAACTAAACCATCCAAGTAAAATAAACACAGAAATAAGCATTTTATCCGCATTAAACTATGTAAGCATTTAATTTTAACAAATTTTTTTAATTCAAATAATGATGCAATTTTGTAGCCATTTATAATCAGTATGAAAAATATTGTGGAAACTCCGAAAGAAGTATTTATTGTATTAGATTATATGAAGGGAGGAGAATTGACGAATAGAATTTTGTCACATGAACCTATGACAGAATCAAACATCAAATTTCTGTTTTATCAAATGGTTTTAGCTGTAGATTATCTTCATAATAGAGGTATAACTCATAGGGATCTTAAGGTATGTTTATATTTTTATAGGGCGGTAAAGTAAATTTCTTTCTAACCTAACCTAACCTGCTCACAAAAAGGCGAAAAAGAAAAAATAATACTTATTTATTAATAAACGATCATTAAAACGGTCGTACATAAAATTTTATATATTTGTTAATAAATTATAAAAGGGTCATAAATTAAATTTTCTATGTATTTCGGGAGTAAACAGCGTTTATTGACCTTATGTGTTGAATTTTATCTAGATTATTAAATGGTCTAATCATATGCCCGAAACTCTTAGAAATTATATCTTTCAATGTTCCTAATATAGCCATTAGGCAATTAAGGTAGTTCACTCGCGACAGTCGTACATAAAAATATCGCGTAATGGTGAATACCAAAAGTTCGAGATTCTCAATGCTAATAAATTTTATTTTTGTAAGAGACTGTACAAAACACATGTATATAAACACATATGGACAAGTTATAATTTTATTCAATTTCATCCGGCAAACTCGCAAATATTTAAACGATATGGTATAGAAATTTGTGACTTCCTTATACTAATTTTAAGGGTTTGTTTTGGTTCAAACAGAACCGCTGATTCCAGTTCTCAAACACAGTGGACGAATTAATTTTTCAAGAACACGTCGCGTGTTTATAACAACCTCTTAGCTGATCGAGTGTTACTTTGATACGTGAAGTGGCTACAATGTTGCCAAGTTGTAATAATTTTACGAAACTACTCGTCAACTGCTTTAAAAATATTTTTATTTTAAAAATCTACATCTTTTTACTAAGATAGTCAAAAAATTCAGCGATTATCTATAAAATTTGATAACTTCTTGATTTATTTAACATTAGTTTTTAAAATATATGGTAAGAACCGTTTTCGAGATATCTTGAAATAAATGCATTGCTTGTGTACATGATAGGCTTCAAGAGTGTTAATTATGCACATTTTGATTGTTAATATCTCGTTTCACAGATGGTCAAAAAATCTAATTTTTTTTAGTTACGTAAACGACACTTTCATAAACCTTATATTTAAATTTTATTGAATTCTTAAGTAAAGCCGTTTTACGAGTGAACTACCTTAAATATTTTCCATGTTCCATTTCACAATACAAACTAAGGCATTCATTTTGTTATTGAAAGAACATTGAGGGTAATAAATAAATTGAATCTTGAGGTTACAGGCATTTCTTTTAACAAATTTAAGGCAATCAATCTGTACGAACAAACTGGAGTAAAAATTAAAAAAAAAAAAATTAAAAAAGTAAAAGAAAAGAAAAAAAAAAGTAAAAAAAAGGAAACAATTAAATATTACTTATTTAACTTTTATTTAATAATAATTGTAAAGTGCACGCCAATGGGCTCTTTACCGCAAGAGATCGTTGGCGAATTATTTTAAAAGTGTTTTACATCTGTCAACAATGTCGACTTTTTGGTATTTTCAATAGTATTTGAAAAATAAAAATATGCAAAACCCACAGGGTTGGAGGTTTTTCGATGGATAGGGTAAATTTAACAATATTCCAATTAATATAGTCAAAACTCATAAATCAATTTGGAACCAATTCATGTTGTTTAACCATAAAAAATTATTATACGACCTTGACGCAAATGCATGATAATTTTGAAAGTGACATTATTGAAGAACCAGAAAAAAAAAGCAGGCAGTTATTTTTCCTGTATTAGCGAGGAATTTCTTGGCCAGTTAAATGGCAAATCGTCAAACATACCCACCCTTCCTACAAACGGTATTAAGATTCACGGGGCCTTAGCAGGAAAAAGGTGAAGGAACAAGTATATTTGCGGTTTGAGATTGATAATGTGTCATTTGAGTATCATTGTATTGTGGTCAATGCGTTGGTTAGGGACGTAATTCTTGGCTGTGACTGGATGACGGATTTTTCGGTAACAATGAATTTTGAGGTTAATAAGTTAAAAGGAGTGCTTGATGGAGTTAGAGATGAAATTTCATTTCTAGAAACAGACGCAAAATACGAAAATAACTGTAAGGCAGTGGCGGAGATTTCGTTGGAAGAGGAAATAGGAGAAGGGGATCTAAGACCGATAAGAGAGGTTTACTCAGAAGAAACAATTAGGGCAGTGGCATTTCAATCCACAATGTTGTCAGAGGAGAAAAATGAGCTATTTGATCAGTTTTTGTTAGGGTATTAAGATGTGTTTTCGGATCAACCAGGAAGGACAGTGGCGTACGTTCATGAATTAGAATTAAGAAACTATAGTCCCTTTTATCTTAGGTCATTGCCCATTCCCCATGCGTATAAAGAGGAAGTGGAGAGACAGGTGTCGGAAATGGTGCAGTGGGGGGTTATAAAAAAAAAACACAAACCGAGTAAGTCCGTTAGTAGTGACTAGAAAAAAAGATGGTTCTGTCAGGGTATGTTTGGATGCCAGGCACCTGAACAAAAGAATGGTTAATGTGGTCCCTCTAAATCCAAATGAATTTATTGGTCAATTTTCACCAGGTCATGTAAGTCTTATAGAGTCTTATAGATTTGTCAGCTAGTTATTGGCAAATTCCTGTTTTAGCGGCATATCAGAAATATCTGGGATTTTCTTACAATGGGGAAACATGTATTTTGTGTCTTACCATTTGGTCTTGGCACTTCGAGGTAACTTTGCCAACTTTTTTAACTTTTGTAAAATGTGGTTCTATTTTTTTTTATGCTTTCTAATTACAAAACTATGTAGCCAAAGTATTAAATTTTCATATAGTTAGAGCGGGCATTATAATTCCCGACAAAACCATAGATATTAAAAACAAACAAAAATTTTGTGCAAAGTAACCCCACTTTACGCTAGTCTTAATCCGGCACAGAAAAGGATTGTTGTTGGAATTATTATTATTATAATAATTATTATTGTTTTTATTATTGTTTTTTTACTTTCCTATCTGTATACAGATATAAGGAAAGTATAGGAATCATGATTTTTTTCGACCTCAAGTTTTCGACGGATTTTTACGTTTTGAGGTTCCCTGAATCCGTTTTGACTATTTTCGCGATGATGTCTGTGTGTGTGCATGCGTGCGTGCGCGTGTGTGTGTGTGTGTGTGTGTGTGTGTGTGTGTGTGTGTGTGTGTGTGTGTGTGTGTGTGTGTGCGTGCGTGTGTGTGTGTGGGCGCGTGCATGCGTGCGTGTGTGTATCTGTGTGTGTCTGTATGTCGCATAACTCATGAACAGATACACAGAAAAACAACAAATTTTAAACTTAAGCCTTATTCCAGCGTCTAATGAACTGATTAGATTTTGGGCAGAGTCGGAACATCTGGGGGGTACTTTATAGGTGATCATTTTTATATTTTATGGAATATATCTGTTATTTACGTTTGGAGAAGAAAATTCTTTAAATAAAAGTTACTTTTAATATAATAATCTATAATTTTTGTTCTATACAAAAATGGTCCGCATTCAAGAAATTTGACAAAATGTAAAAAAAAATAATTTATAAAAATTGTTAAAATAAAAGTTGTTTGTAATATAATTCTCTATAATTTTTATTCTATACATAATTTCTCTAAAATGGACCGTATTCGAGATATTTGAGAAAATGTGTAAATTTCGAATTTTGATGAAAACTCAAAAACGGATAAAGAAAAAAACATTAAATTTTAAACTGACGTGAAATGATTAGATTTTGGACAAAGTCGAAACATCTGGTGGGGTACTTTATGGGAGGCCGTTTTTATATCTGTTATTTATGTTTGGAGAAGAAAATTGTTCAAATAAAAATTACTTCTAATATTATTATCTATAATTTTTGTTTTATGTCAAAATTTCCTGAAATGGTCCGTGTTCGAGAAATTTGACAAAATATGCAAAATTCTGATTTTTATGAAAATTGTTGAACTAAAAGTTGTTTGCGATATCGATCTCTATAATTTTTGTTTATACATGATTTTTCTAAAATGGACCGTAATGGAAAAGTGCTAAATTTAAATTTTTCAGTATTTTTTTGTGTCATCGGCATCAACTGCTACAGTTATTAGCCTCGTGTTCTGTGTAGGCTTTGTTACTGTTACCCAGCGCCACTTTAGGAACAGCACTGTTAATTAGTACCTAACAGTGAAATTATTATTATTATTATTATTATTATTATTATTATTAATTATTATTATTATTATTATTATTATTATTATTATTATTAATTATTATTATTCTTTCTTCTCCGATTTCGTTGTTTTTCGGGTATATTTCGTCTTCGTCCAAGAAACTGCCTGTTACCTCAGGTAGAGACTCTTCTGTTAACTATGTTACTTTTCTTAATATGTGTGCTGTGCCTAATACTGTTGTTTTTTGTAGCTGGTATGTTGTTTTATGGTCGGCGTTACCAGGTATAGTTTTAAGAATATTTGTGAAGTTTTTATGAATTGTTCCTGTTGCTCCTATGATGATCGGTAATATTGTAGTTTTTAAGCCCCACATCCTACTTAGTTCTATTTGTAGATTTCTATATTCCAGTCTCTTTTCTGCTTCCTTTTGAGTAACTGAATTGTCCGATGGTATTGCCACATCTATAATGTAGCAGACTTTTTGGCCTAGATCTTTGATTATTATATCTGGCTTATTGGCATTAATTGTTCTGTCTGTTTCTACTTGGCTGTCCCAGATTATTGTTATGTCATCTTTGGTTTCGACGCTTTTAGGAATATGGTCGTACCAATTTGTTTCCGTTATTATTTTGTAGTGCTGGCATATATTGTAGTGCAAACTTGTACATACTTTATTGTGGCGGCTGATGTATTCTTTGCTGGCTAATATTGGACACCCTGTCATTATATGCCTTACGGTTTCGTCATATTGCTTGCAGATGCGACATTTTGGATCCACATCTGCTTTATGTATTCTTTTTTTATATAGTTGGTAGTTATTGCTTGCAGTGGCGGCTCGTGGTAATTTAAAATGGGTGTTCACTTTTTCCAATAATTTTATCATTTGTAAGTTCGGAATAAAACTTTGTACAAGAGTCAATATCGCTGTTTTTTTTTATTATTTGAGTTTGTATTAAGTGTAGTTATTATTATCAACATCATACTGTTTTCAAGCACTACAACTATTAATAAATGAATATTTTAGTTAGTGTAATATTTGTTTTGTTTTTAATACGTTGAAAACCATCTATAAACATTATTAGTTAGTAAACTGACTTTTCTTAATTATTTGAGATTATTTTTAAATATATATCAGGTTATGTAAAAAGCTTGACATTGATTTTTGTGTAAACATTTAATATGAAACTTTACCTACCATTTTTTAGTTTTTTTATTGTAAGTTTAATCATTTTCACAATTTGTCAAGGAAGTCAAATAAAAAATATATTTTTTAAATACCTTTTATTGGCAAATAAAATAACTAAAATGTTTTAAATGTTTATTTTATAAGATCAGTCCCATCACAATACATAATATTACACAGGCACAAACTAGAGTAAAGATTTATAATGCCTGGTATTCTAAATGATACTCTTCGCAGTTTAACAGAGCCCCTTAACCCCCATTTTCAGATTGTTTTCACAATTAATAGGCCTCAACTCCTTATAGAGTTTGATTTTTACTAAAAATTTCATGTTGATACCGCTTTTCATTTTTGATTTTTTTTTTTTTTTAATTTCAACAACCCTTTAATCCCCCATATTTATTCAGATTTTTTTTTATAATTAAAGGGCTTCTTCTCCTTTTAAAGATTGATGTTTGCTAAAAATTTCAAGTTTATATTATTTTTCGTTTTTCAGTTGGGATTTTTTTTTATATTTTAACTTCCCTTAACTCCCCAATATATTCATATTTTTTTCAGTAGGCTTTATCTTCTTATAAAGCTTCATTTTTACTAAAAATTTCATGTTGATATCGCTTTTCGTTTTAAATTTAGGATTTTTTTTTTTTAATTTCAACCCATCTTAACCCCCTATTTTTAATCAGATTTGTTAAAAATCAATAGGCTTTGTCCCCTTATAGAGCTTGATTTTTGCTTAAAATTTTCAAATTGATATCATTTCTCGTTTTTGACTTATCGTGCAGACAAAAAACGTGACATCGGACAGACAGACAAAGTAAACCTATAATACTCTTCACAAAATACTGTATGAAGAGTAGAAAAAATGTATGAGATAAAATAAACAATTTAAAAAGGTCAACAATAATATTCAACTTCTTTTATCAAAGCATACTAAAAGTTTGAAATAGCAGCACATAATAATTGAACACAGAAATCTGTGAACTAAACTAGTGACATACATATCGTAAAATGTTATCACACTTAATTTTCCATATCATCCTTTCTAAGTGTATTTCACCGCAGATTTCAAAGTATTCTTGCACTTACTAATGTCCTACTCTCATGGCTGCTTTTGCATGTCCAAGTTTACTAAAAAATAATATGTTTTAAGTTTTAATAAATAGAATAATAGTAATTTTGTTTAAATAGGTAAATCGGCTTCATCTGTATTTTCAAATTATTGTTTAATTGTAGATAGTATATTAATGTTTTGATATGTACTATAAGATTGATTAGCCAGAGCATGTAGATATGTGGGATGTGACTTGTTAAGTGCCTAATCAAAATCACAATTTATGTTTGATACTTATTTCGAGACATTCTTTATTACCAACTGTAAACTAATTTACCAATAGCCTTATTTTCATTTAATACCTGTAGTGATTCAAATCACCATAACATCTAATATTTTTGAAAATACTAAGTTATACAAACAAGGCAATAAAAAAAATTCTGGTTTGTATGGAACAACGATCTTGGTTAGAGGGTAACACAATTGATAATTACAGGCAAACATAACTTTATATAGGTAAACTATTTAAATGTAGATACCATTTCTTAGGTAAAATTTCTCATCGATTTCCGATTCAGACTTTTAAAGTGAAAAACCATTTGTCTCTTTATCTTTATCAAATTTTTATTGTACATTTCCATAATGATGTCTAGTTACCTCATTTTTCCTTTTAGCGGGTTTTGTGAGAAAAAAAATTTACAATTTTTTTTGCTGACTTCTTTATTCATAGTATTTACAATTGAATACAAAATAGACCATTTTGAAGTAGTCTTTGGATGGTCTTAGACACTAAAACAAATTACAGACGTAAAATTTTATTATATGTAAATAAATCAACATAACCTTAAAAATTTTAATTTACCTTGCCTTTCGGGAACAATCGTTGAATTGGCACACATCTTTCAATTTATCGAAGACACAATTTTTAATTAAACACATTGTTTTAAATAAGCACAATTAAAATAATCTTATGTTTTTATTTAATGTATTTAATAGTAGAGGAATGACACTAATGACAGTCACAGTTTGTTTGATTTGGTACAGTGTTGCCAGAATGTTTTTGTTATGTACCAGATTTGTCTAAAAAATGTACCAGATTCCTTAAATGTATCATATTTTTCGAATTCTATTTGCAGTGACATCTAATTCATTGAAAGGAAAAAAAAGGGGTCTTTATTGATAACGAACCCAAACAAGGAACACAATATGTATATATTTTACACGTGAACACTGATGCACTCAGAAAGTACTACATCTAGTACAATTGTGAATTGTACTATACTGGCAACACTGGTTTGGCAACCTTGTTTGTGAGCGGTGCGCCAATTAATGTGTTCTTTGACAGTTTGAAGGATCTGTTGTCGTGCTGTCTTCTCTTTTTAGCTTTATGCATTCGGCATATCGTCTCGCTCGTGTTAGGCTCACTCATCATAATGCGCCACAGACACAGTATACTTAGGTATACTGTGCCACAGAGACGCGATCAGCTAGAGGACAAGGATGTACCAAAAAATATAGATTAACACGTATGAAAATAAAAATATTAAAATTAAATTTATATTTTTATGTTATTTATGTAATATTAAAATAATGTGTTTTTATGAAATTTAACTGGGTGTTCACTGCACAAATGAACCAATGGAGAAACCGCCCCTGATTGCTTGATCTTGGGTTGCGGTTATTAGTGATTCGGTTTCTCCTTTGATGGATCCGTGCTTTAACCAGCTGAATGTTAGTTCTTTGTTAACATTTTCATTCTTCATTTCTCTTGCATATTGCCCGTTCATTGCTTTTTTTGTGTACCACTCTTCTCTCTTTTGTATGATTTGTTGTTTAATCTGTTTTTTCAGTATTTTAACATTTTCCGTCAGTCTTTTCATTGTTTATATTAATAGCCTCTTCGGTGTTTTCTCGGATTAGCTTTCTTCCACGTTTAAGTATTGATTTTCCCGTTACTATTCCTTCTTCATATTCTTTTAGTATTGATATGAGTCCGACCTCACTCTTTATTTCTATTTATTTTGCTAGTCCGATAATTGTTAATTTATATGTTTCTTCAATATTTGTTAAGCCTCGGCCTCCTGATTGCCTGGGAAGGTATAGTCAATCTACATCTGCTCTTGGATGTAGTAAGTTATGGATCGTAAGTAATTTTCTAGTTTTGGTATCTATCTTCTGGATATCTGTTTCTTTCCAGTTAAGAATACCAAAGCTATAGCCTAGTACCGGGACTACAAGTGTTCCTATTGCTGTGAATTTGTTTTTACCTGTCAATTGGCTATTTAAAATCCACCGGACTCTTCTATAGTATTCTCGGGATACTTTCTTTTTCATATTTTCGTGTTCAATATCATAGTTTTCTTTTACTCCTAGATATTTGTAGGACGTATTTCCCTCTAGCTCTTTTATTTTCGTGTCTTTATCTAATATTACACTTTTTGTTGTTTTTACCTTTCCTCTTTCTATGGTTATTTTTGCACATTTGTCTGTTCCAAATTTCATTCCTATATCGTCGCTAAAATATTTTACTATTTTTATAAGGTGTTGTAGCTCTTCGTTATTTTTAGCAAAGAGTTTTAAGTCATCTACATATAATAAATGATTTATTTGTTTTTTGTCATTCTTTATTTTGTATCCTTTATTTGTTTCATTTAGTTCACTTGTCAGTGGAAATAAGGCCATGCAAAAGAGTAATGGCGATAACGAGTCTCCTTGAAAGATTCCTGACTTAATATTAGTTGATCCAATGTCAATTCTCTCGCTTTCTGTGTTTAAAATTAAGTTAGTTTTCCAGTTATCCATTGTTCTTTTTATAAATTGTATAAGGGCCTTGTCGATTTTACATATGTTCATTATTTCTATTAACCAAAAATGAGGGACACTATCAAAGGCTTTCATGTAATCTATCCAGCCCATACTAAGGTTTTTGTGTTGCCTCTTGGAGCTATCTATTATCATCTTATTAATCAGTAGTTGATCCTTACAACTGTTTTTCATGCACCCCTTTTGTTCACTAGGAAACATTTTGTTTTCATCTAAATGTTTGTAAATTCTTTCACTAAATATCGCTGTTATGTTTTTGTAAATCGTTGTCAGGCACGTAATTGGTCTATAGTTCTTTTCTTGAGTTGTATTGGTTCTCTTGGGTATTAAAAACGTGGTGCCTTTCGTTAACCATTCAGGGCTAGGTTGGTTGCTCTTGATTAAGTCATTGTATACCCTAGCAAGTACTTTATGGACAGCTGTAAAATTTTTGAGCCAATAGTTTTGAATTCCATCTGGTCCCGGGCTTTTCCAATTAGATGACTTTTGTAATATTTGTCGAACCTCATTCTCCGTTATATCTATCCAATTCATTGTTTTTACCTTCCTATTTCTGGTGGTCTGCCTTTTTATCCATTTCGCATCTCTTTTGTGTTGTTTTTCTTGTTCCCATATGTTGCTCCAAAATTTTCTTACTTTTTCTGTTAGGTGGGTTGGATACTATTATGCTTTTATCTTGTGTAGTTCGGTAAAATTTTGATGGATCTTCCAAAAAATGTTTGTTTTGCCAATGGAATAGGTTTCGGTTTTTATGTCTTCTTATTCTTTGTGCTTTCGCTTGCACTTTTTGTTTAAGCATTTCAATCGTTTTAGTTTCATCCTCGTTATTTTGTATTTTATGTTTTCTATAAAGTGTATGATATATGTACCTAAGTCTATCTGTTTTTAAGCCTTGTCTTATTTCAGAGAACTGAGTTTTCTTATAGTCTCGATCTGTCTTTCTATTCGCAGTTTCCATCTAGGCTCTTTAGTTTTAAATGTTTTCTCTTTTGTTTCGACTTTAAGCTCTCTACTAGCTATTACTGCTGTAGCATATATCAGAGTGTTAATTTCTGTTATTGTTACTGTTTCATTATTTTCTTCTAATATAATTTGTAAAGCTTGATTTAGCAAGTGTAATGTTTGTTTTGTTTCGTAATTGCTCTTTAGTTTTGGTAGCTTTTGTCGTTTGACATTCCATTGTTTTGGTATCTCTTCTTTCATTTTTAATATTAAAGTAGTTACTTTTAGATCATTTGAGTGTTCACTGTCTTTTTTTTTACCTGTTTGTATTTCTTGTTTTCCTTTAGGTACACAATATTCGTAAATGTCTTTGCTTCTTTCATGGTGGTTGACAAATTCTATATCTAAAGCTGTTTCTTGTGCGATATTAATTTCCTGGATGTTTATCTCTTCCATTTGAGATCTATGATGTTTTTCTTCCGTTTTATTATCCTTGTCATTGTTAGGTTTTTGTTTCACATTTTTGTCTTTTATTTTTTTTTTTTAATTTTATCTATTTCAGTCTGGGATAGTCTTTTCTGTTGTATTATTTGTCGTCTTTGGTTAGCTAATGTTATTGCATTTAAGTTAGGACGAGAGCTTGGGTTGCGGTTTCTCCACATTTCATAGTTTTTCTGCGTATTTCCAGTTCCAGTTGTTTCCAATATGTAGTAGTAGCATAGCATAACTTCTTTGCATTCTTCGTGACTCCATTTGCTTCTAGTTTGACTTTGTTTACTCCTATTGTCTGTTTTTTGAGTTTCATTTTTGTTTAATTTTCTTTGAATTCCACTAGGGCCCGGTTGAGTATTCTCATTCGGGTACTCTAGTGAATTGATTAGCGGAGTATTCTGGTCTTTAATATTACTAGTTAGTGTCAAATTGTCCCCCCAGAATCCATGGGACAGACCGTTGAACCGGTGCAAGATTTTGAGATGTGTTCTCTACTTGCCTGGGGTAGTTCCTCTTTTTGTGTTTTGTTCGACATTTTAACTAGGTTTGGTGAAATGAATGGCAAGGAGAAAGGTTAAAGGACAGCGGGCAGCCGCTCCAGTTAGTCGCCTTTTACGACAGGCAGGAGATTCCTTGGGCCTATTCTTTTTATTTCCCGGCACCCACATGGGAATTATTATTATTATTATTATTATTATAATATTATCTGCCTAACTTGGTGCCACTTCAAATCCTATATTTTCTTGAGCTTGCAGCTCGACACAATCGATCTTTTAGGTCGCAGTATATTAATACACATATTAATACATTAATACATTATTAGAAGAAAAAAAAATTGAGAAGGAATCAAATTATAGTTTTAAATATCTTTTAAAAGTATCTTTGTTCAAGACAAAAAATATATCTATCTACCGTTTTTTTTTTTTTAAATATTTTTATACAGGTTATCTTAATTTTTGTCAACGTTAAAATTTAAAAATAAGAATATTTAAAATTATTATATTGTTATGTCCTAAAATTCGGTGGGTAAAGTGTTAAATTTATTCTAAACCAGGGGTTGCTGATTGATCCATATTGATTGTTTTAAATAAAAAACGATATACATTATTTAATTTTTAGCCAGAAAATGTTCTCCTGTATTCCGAAGAACCCGAGACTCTAGTGAAAGTTTCTGATTTTGGATTGAGCAAAGTTACTGATGAAGATGACATGATGAGAACAATTTGTGGTACAATGAGCTACATAGCTCCTGAAATCCTAAATCGTGGCATTTCTGAGTATAACAGGCAGGTTGATGTGTGGAGCCTTGGTGTTATACTATTTTATATGCTGGGGAAAAGACTACCTTTCAAGTAAAGATTTTATTAATTGATAAAAATTTCTTAACCTTGTTTATATGTCCTTTTAGATCGAAAGACAAAAATATACTAGAAAAACTCATTATAACAGGAGAGTATTCCATGGAAGAAATTCAGTGGAAAGACATTTCACTATATGCCAAAGATCTTGTTAAAAGAATGCTGACTGTTAAGCCTGAAAATCGAATTACTATTAGTGAAATATTAAAACATTCTTGGTTGTCACGAGTAAGTTATATAGACCCTAATTTAAAAATGTACGGACCTGTAAAACTTTAAGACAGAAATGTCAACTGAGAGAAAAGTAGAGTTGGACGTTATCGTGATTTTTCTTTCAATCAGACTGCAAATCGTTACTGTGATTAGTAGTGACATTCAAATAAATGAGGGCATATTGATTAATAAAGGTAATATTTTTCTGATTTATGAAATCTAAAAAACATGTATATATTTTTAAATGGCAGTAATTAAATAATAATTCTTGAAATAGTGCCCAACTCTATTATAGTTAGCTGATATGTAACTTGCAAACATTTTTAGAGATTGAATTAAGGTATTACTTTTTATTATTAATAGTGCTGTTTAAACTAGTATTTCTCCCAATTAGGAAAAATCGATTGCTGTTTGTACTAAAAAGTAGCCATAACCTGAACTTTCGTAATCATTACAAGAAAATACGAAAAAAACAATTTTAATACGTTTTTTTTAGGACATTGGAATGCAGTTAAGAGTTAATGCTTTATATGAAGAACATGTGGACACAACTGAAGATATTGTCTTCACATATGATATGATGGAGCCTCCGTCAAAACGAACCAGATTCTCATCTGATGAAACCAGTTCCTCTCATTAATCTTTTTATGAAAGTATTTGAGGTATACATACCTCGTCCTTATATTATGTTGTTAGTTTATGTAACAAATATTTTTTATTTTCTACCATTTTTGTTTTTGTGATATTACATATTATTTATTCTACAATATTTTTAGAATAAGCTGCAAAATCTCAGGAATATGAACCTTTTACATGGTGAGTTCCAAAGATTCAACTTTTGTTATTCTTACTTTGTTTTTGAATATTTTTGTTATTGACGAATTAGTATTGTATTTTTTTATGTGCCAAAACTAGTTTTAAGATTATGACAAAGTCTGTGATGACTAGATTAGTTCACGTAGTCCCAATTTTGCTCTATTTTTTATACCTAAAAATAAAAATAGGTTAAGTGTGACAATTTATATTTTATAACATTGCAATAAATGTTTGTTTATCAGTGACTTTTTTAATAAAATAACAAAATTTCCTAACATTCTTAGCTTTATTCAAGGTATTTCATGAGTAACGTATTTTTTTAAACATGGGCGTTTTTAAAAAGTGGTCTCATTTAAGATTTTTTCTTTATATAGTCTAGAGAAGAAAGGAGTGCAGTAATTTAATTTGCAGAACATAGTACAGATTCAAGAGGTAGACTATTTATACCTCAAAACATGCTGGACAAAAATTTGACAAGATACCTCCAACAAAACTGTAACCTACCTCACCCAGGCACCTTAATAATTTATAAATTCAATTTATTAAATAAAATATTGCATTCTTATTAAATTCAAAATCCTTCATTTAATGAAAAATCTCCCAGATAATTAAATCTTATTTACGACACCTAATAAATAATATCTAACCCTATCTGTAAGAGATTCTTTTTTGTGCACGTGTCTGGGAACCTAGCCCCAGAAACACTTAACGCACTTAGTGCGGTTAAATAGTTACGTTGTTTCGATACACAAATTTTTCAAGACAAGTAATAAATCGACCACCCCTTTTCTATCCACCCAAATTCGTTCACACGTAACTAAGAGAAACTGACGTCACAAAAAGCCATTAAAACGGGTATAAGAACAGAAACCCAAATGAGCTTGGGTTCATTCATTTTTATTATTTGATGTGCAAGCATTCATTTTTCATTATTTGATAAACATTCATTTTAATTATTCGTATCCAGTTATATTTTTAGTTCAGTACCCAGACAGCACATCAAATCCCAGAGATATCCACAGAATGTCTTTTGTGGATATCCAATATATCCACAGGATATCAGAAATATTCCGTGGATCTAATATGGATATCCAAATGTCCGTCTATATCCAGAATATAGAAGATATCCTAATGGATATTCAGCAAAATATCTAATGGGCATCTTCCAGAAAATACAAGAAATCCCAGAGATGTCCACAGAATATATTTTGTGGATATTCAATATATCCTATATGGATATCCAACCAAATGTCCGTCTATATCCCAGGATATAGAAGATATTCGGATATTCAGCAAAATATTTTATGGGTATCTTTAGTAGAGGTTCATAAGTAACCAATATTGAATAATGTCGAAAGAAAATAGCAGAGATAAAAAATATTTTCAACACTCTGCCTTTGATTTTGCCCACTTATTAGGACTCTTCAGCAATAAATGAAAATTCTCGACTCCAGTCTCTAATGGAGTGATTAGGACAAAAATTTCGATCGAACTCAATTACGGCGGGTCGAGCATGAGTAGATGCAATAGTGGTATCGCCATCTATACTTAGTAAGCAGAATCAAACAACATCTAGTGGATATCCACGATGGTTTGCGTTCGCGCCTAGACTTTGTTATATTTAGTGGATGTTCATGGGATATTCAATACACCTTAAAAAATTAATTTTAAATATCTGTTAGGTACTATTAGCCACAATGGCGTAATTTTTTAATAATTTAATATATAATTACTATTATTTATGGACATTTGCATGTCTATAAATTACATTTCATGGATATAAAATAGATATCTACCATGGACTGGACATTCAGTGGATATTGGGTAGCCAGTACCTTTCCTAAACAACGTCTATCCTACAGTATCTCCTATTCTCCGAACACTGTTAACGTCCCACACCTTATTTCCCGACGCTTGCCGTCCCTAAATATTTTCTTCATAATATCCTTGTCGACACCCTTCGTGGCGTAGCACCATTTAAGTATTTTCTACCACGATACACATACTAAAGGTATGCTGACTTTCGATTCAAAATTCGTCCAAACCGCGCATGACGTAATGAGGGACGAACTTTCAAGTTATTTTGACACTTCGATTGAATAGTGTAAAATAATTAATAATTTATTAGTTTTTGTATTAGTAGTGACTATATTTTCCTATATATAACAGGGAAGAACTAAATTAATGTTTAAAATGCCGGGCTGCGCGATGGAGATGTTTCCAAATACCATAAAATATGGGTAAATTCTTATCGAAGAAAGGACAAACTTAATTGAAGTTGCCCTATCCACTTTGAGGAAAGTAGTTGTGAGATTCCTCTTAAACATAGACGCAAGAAAAGGAAACTGAATTCCATCAGGTGCACGGGCCCCATTAAGCAAAGAAAATAAATCAGTATTTAAAAATTTTAGCAGATAAAACAGTAGTATCCTGTACCAATACAACGGTCCTTTTGAAGTATTGCCATGCATTAGCAGGACACGATCATATATAAGAATAAGATAAATGAATAGAAAAAACAAATATGTATATACAAATAAAAGCGGTCCCAAAACCGATCCCTGTGCGACTCCTATATTGACTCTGTATTTGCGAGGTTGCCTTTGTAAAAAGTGACCGTCTTTGATCTTTTAAAAAGTACTTTAATAAATCCAGTACATTACCTCTAACTTCATAATAATACAACTTTTCAAATAAGATGCTATGGGAGACACAGTTGAAAGCCTTGGTTAGGTCACATAGAGTAATATCAACGTATTTATCTTTTTCAATGCCCCTCGACTATGTCTTCCACCACATGTAAAACTGCACCAGTTGTTGATTTATTTTGCCTGAAACCGTATTGACTAGTACCTACTAAAAAAATTATAAATGCATTTTGCAGCATTTCTGGGGTAAATGTATTAGGGCCGATTCCACCGTTGTGTTAAACGGAGATTAAAATGAAGTTGTTAATGTAAAAATATCATTTTAAACTTTGTTTAACACAACTGTGGAATCGGTCCTAAAACACATGAATTATGTTATTACTCAGTTCGGTGTTTGTAGGTGTTGGATCGTAGCATATTTCCTTAATATACCCCCATATAAAAAAAAATGCTAGTCGAATCCGGATAATAGGGAGCCCATTCGATGGGACGGCTCGACCTATACATTGTCTCCATAGGTTAAGTTCAAAGAATTCGTTGCTAGATAAGTAATGGGGTGGAGCACCTTCTTGCTGAAAATATACAGTATTTAGTATTTCTTCTTTTAGTTGAGGATAGAAAAATACTTCTAGCATATCCTTATAATTGGAAGAAAAATGGTCCATAAATTTTGGTTTTGGACACACCATACATTTACCCCAGGGCATCTCTTTTAAACTTGTTGAAAGCTCTAGGATATTCGTCACCCCAAATCCTACAATTGTTTGTTCATGCGTCCACTTAAATGAAACGTTGCTTCATCTGATATTATTAGATTTACATTTGGTTGATGTCTAAATAAATCTAAAAACGTCTCACACATGATAAATCTGTTTTCAACTGCATGATTTTCAATTTTATGAAAAGTCTGAATCTTATGTTTTAATCTTGATTACTTTTAAAATCTTATGCACCTACGTTTTGACGTATGTAAGGATTGGGCAAATTTTCTAATAGATATTTTATTGTATCTTGCTAAAATTTGCCTTATCAGTATGTCATTTAAAATAATATCTTAAGCGTTTTAAATTTGTCTTTTTTTCCACTTTCCTTAATGAAGAAACTTTACTTTTTTGCAAGAATATCAAAAACCTATCAGTTGAAACTAAAATTACATTTTATCGTTCAATTATTCAACCACATTTTGATTGTTGTTCATCGGTTATCTTCCTTTTCAACCTAGACGAAACGACACAGTTATAAAAACTGCAAAATCGTGGTATGAGGATTATACCGGGTGTTCAAATTAAAGTGTTACAGTTAAATACCGCCGAAAATATGCATTTTATAAAAAAAAATTCAGACAAAAGTTTTATAGTTTTTTCATTTTGGAGAAATTCATTTTTTATAGGGTCAATTCACTGGTTATCCGGCCAGCACTGGATCTCGGCCTTTTTATCGTTTAAGGCCAAATAATAAGAAAATAAAGTGTCATGGGCTTATTGTCAGTACTAAACAAGTTCCCGGCATCTTTTATCTATCCAAAGTGGTAGGGGTTGGTTTGGTATTGTAAGGGATAAGCGCGGGAAAAAGGCTTCTTGCTTGTCCTGACAATCAGCAGAAAACACATGCGTTTTAAATGTAAAAGTGCCTAATAGTGTGAATCAACGAAATAGTAAATATTTGATTATTTTTCTATTCCAGGTGCATGCAATATGTTTCAAATAGTAGAGGAGGGGTTAAACTATGTAAATTTGTGTTACAATTGAGCAAAAACTGGTTTTATAATTAAAATTTCTAGTGGCCGCGAACCAGTATTAAAAAAATATGTTTTTTTAGATCTCGGCCAAAGGGGCCGAGAATTAATTTAAAAAGTAAAGTTTTGATCTTAAATAAAATTATTAAAAACGAGTTTAAATGTGCTTTTGTTTTTATTTTTCTGTTTATTTACATGATTACTTTTTAAGTATTGGTTTGCGGCCGGTAAATTAAGTATGAAATGTAGTTTATTTGATTAATAAATATTTTGATAAATGTAGTGGCCGAGAACTAGCGCTTGTCGGCCAACCCAAAAAATGTGGGGCCGAAAACTAATATGTACAGTGATTTTGGTTCTCGGCCCTTTAAAAACCAAGTGGCCGAGAACTAGCGTTTCTCGGCCACTACGAAAAATATGGGGGCCGAAAACTAATATTTACAGCGGTTTTAGTTCTCGGCCTTTAACATGAGTGAGGTTTCTTTGGCGTATTGAAGAGTGAATTATCATAAAATGAGGAAGATTAGAAAAATGCCTTTGCAGGACAGGCTGCTTGCAGTAAGAATACCGGATGTGTTGAGAAAAACAGGCCCAACACCACTATTTAGCGGTTAAAGGGGAGACAGGTGCTTTTGGATACAGTTTCTAAGATAAATGCAGATTCTAATCACAATTTATTTAAAGGCGGAATACCAAAACATGGTAGATGAATTTCATAGCCGATGGAATAAATAAAGCTTAAACAGCAGTTACATAACAATCTGTGAGAAAATGGTTTCAGAACCTAGAACAATATTTAAATGAGAATGTTTTGTGTTTTGTAATCCTAATATCCTAGAAGAGTGTCCAATTAAGAGTAATCAGGTTTCCCACTCCGTCAATCTAGTGGCAAAGTGTTTGGTCTAAAAGTTTTTCGAAATCATAAAAAAACATTTTTATAATTCTTGTTTAATGCTGAAGGAAAATTTGCTCCTCCACTATGTTAGGTCTGTCATTGATAATGTGACAGGTGCGTTGGATTTTGGGAAAGTCGGAGAAAGTATGGTTGACATGATTTTTTTTTAATCATAATGGCTTTAACAACTGGTTTTTGTGTGGCCGAGAACTAATATAAAATTGGCCGAGAACTGTGAGGGGTGGCTGAGAACCAACAAATACGCACTTTTTTTAGTTTTTAATGTTTCATTACTATAAAGTTAAAAACACAACAAAAATTCATTTCTAGACCCCTAGAAAACACTCCAACGGACATTTTTTTATAAAGACTTCCTCTATATCTATTTGAAGATAAAGTCGATTTTTACGCTAAAAGGCCGAAAACCAGTGCACTGACCCTAGCTGGCCATAATATGGCCGTATCTCGAGGTGGACTTTTTTATTTTAAATTGGAACCCCATTTTTTACATATTCTTAAAGTTCATAAAAAATAAGAAACTTTTAAAGAAAACATTTTTTTTATTGGACTTTTACTTATTTAGTAACACCTACTTAAAAATTTTGCTGCGCAAAAAAAAGTTGACCATATTATGGTTAACTATAAAAAAGATTTTAGCCAAAATGTTTACACAAAAAAAATATAAATCTTTAATCGGAAACGTTTTTTATAAAAGGCGGTATTTAACTGTAACACCCGGTATATTGTAGCAAATATACTCCTGTATCTACCATGCTTAGATCACTGCAAGATTTCGGTTTACCAGAGATTATATTATTTGACTATGGTGTTTGCATATAAAATATTAAATGGTTTGGCACCACTTTATTTTCGAGAATACATTATTTTTAACAATAATATTTATAACTACTCTACCAGAAATAATAGTAACTTGCACATAGAACAAATAAATGAACATCAATGAATTCCTTTTTTTCAAATGCTTTGAACGTTACAACAAATTGTCGTTTTGTGTTAAAGGTAGTTCTATAGTTTTTAAAAATAAAAATGATGAAACATGTTCATGATTAATAAGTGAAAATGTTGATTAAATTTGCCAATTTCTTTTAAAAATTTTATTTGATGGTATCGATATGTATATTTGCTGTATATTTTTATATTTTAGACGTTTGTATTTTTTTTAACTTTATATTTGTTTGTATATTAAGGGTACTTACTTCAACAAAGATATTTCTTCCTAATGTTTCAGTTTCTGTAAACTGACTTACCCAGCTTCAAATAGAATTTGTGGTTGGCGATTTTTTTCAAAAATATTTCTAAATCTTTGTGTATGTGTAATTGATCTACTTTCATTATAAAGTAAAACTCACCGGGCTTTTTCTCTTTTGGTAAACATTTTATTAGTACCTGCTTTCTCTTGCACTAATTAATACAAATATGACACTTCTGTCAACTCGATTTGCGTTACACAGCACCCTTGATAAATTAGTATAATTTATTAAGTCAATCATATTCTACTAAGTAAGTCTTGGTGCGCATGCGTTAGCATCAGCCATCTTTTTCGTACTGTTTTTGTAAACAACCATGCTAAAGTGCCTGCGTATAAAAATTTAAATAAAAAATATAAATTTATAGGTTAATTGTAAAAAAGTAAAAAAAAATAAAGTAAGAAACCTCATAATTGAAAAAAAAATCCATGCCATTGTAGTAATGTCGTCTGTACGAAAAGGAACAACAAAACGGTGTTGTTATGGAGTATGTAAAAGTGATACGCGGTACAAATCATTCAACAAAACCAATACATATTATTTTATAAATGTTCCAAAGCCTTGTCTGGAATATCGCAAAAAAATAATTAAATCATCAACAGCGGCGGTTCCTCAATAAGTGCACATGTGCACGTGCACCCCCAAATTTAATGCCTCTTGAAAAAAAAAACTAGTTAAATCCTGTGATTCTGTCCTGTCATTATTTTAATAATTATTTTTATTTAAAAAACGATCAATTATTTCGTAAACAAAACTCCAAATCGCAAGACGCTATGCGTAACGTGAGAAATCCAGCCGAGAAAAAAAAATACAGCCGTTCGCTTTGCACGACGCCCGCCGCGATATCTTCGTACACTGCACATCGGAATATTCGATCCGATTGGTCAATCTTCTCCCTCCCTCACCGCGGCAGTCTAGTGTGACGTTCGATGTTTCTACTGGCACGCGTGCACATAAAATTTGTGCACTTGTAGCTTGCGTGGGGAGCGTAATAATCGGTGCCGCGCTGTCGAAACGGGAATTTTGTTAAAATGACGGACATTAGCGTGCAATATTTAAAGACAATTAATTTTTCTTCCCTTCCTTTAGAAGAAAAAATAAAAATTAAAAGTGTTGGGCGTCCGAAACCAAGTGTATTAATTACGAATGTAACTAAATGCAAAAGTCGTGAATATAAACGTACTTTTAAAACAGATACTTATGAAAAAACTGACTGGTTGTGCGGGTGTGATGTGAGTAACAGTCTTTACTGCTTTCCTTGTTTATTATTTGGAAGCGACGAGGCATCAGAATGGACAAAATCTGGCGTTAGAGATTTAATACATTTATCCGAAAAAATTAAAAAACATCAAAATTCAAAGTCACATTTATCTGCTAAATTAGGATATAATTTATTAGGTAAACAAGATATTCGACAACAATTAAATAGTGCATATCGATCAAGCATTCAAAAACATAATGACCAAGTAAAGAAAAATAGGTATGTTTTATCTAAAATTATAAACTGTATAAAATTTTGTGGTGCTTTTGAGCTTGCTCTCCGTGGACATGATGAACAAGAAGATTCTGTGAACCTTGGTATATTTAGAGGACTTATAAATTTTTCTGCCGAACTGGATTTAGCACTGAGGGATCATTTGCAGCAAGCTACTGTGTTTAAAGGTACATCAAAAGACATTCAAAACGATTTATTGGAATGTATTCTTTTCGTGTGTCAGGCACATATCAAAAAAGAAATTGCCGCCTCGAAATTTGTGTCCATTATGAGTGACGAAACAAGTGATATTTCCAATATTTTCCAAATGGTTATAGTTTACCGTTATACTTTACCGAACGGCAGCCCCGTTGAACGATTTTGGACTTTTGTAAAACCGAATGAACACGATGCTGTTGCTTTAGCTCGCTGCATAGAAGAAGCGTTAAATTATGTTTTAAGAAATTCTGATCAGTTGATTTCCCAAAGTTATGACGGAGCAAGCGTCATGAGTGGCGCTCATGGTGGTGTACAAAAACTTATTAAAGATAAATTTAAATACGCCCATTATATTCATTGCTATGCTCACCAATTAAACTTGATAATGTCTCAGGCAACAAGCATAAATACGAATGCACGTATTTTTTTTTGCCGAACTGAGTGACATTACCAATTTTTTTTCCAACTCTCCACAAAGAGTTGCCATATTGGATGAAGTGGTTGGAAATAGAGTTCCAAGAGCATCTGCTACCAGGTGGAACTTCAAAATTAGAACCGTTAATACAGTATATGAAAACCGGGAGTCCCTTATAGCGTGTATGGAAAAAATACAATCTACATCCAGACAATCTGATACCATCACGAAGGCAGGCGCACTTTTAAGATTATTGCATGATCCTAAGTTTATTTTTTGGTTGTCAGTTTTTCATCGTATAATGCCCCACGTCAACATTTTATATTCACAGCTGCAAAAAAGAGCTACTGATTCAGTAACCGTAAAAAGATCCATTACTGAGTTTGAGCAAAATATTCAGAAAGAACGAGATAATATACATACTATTAAAGAAACTCAACATCAAACATTGATGACAATCAAGCTAGGAAAAGAAGAAAGACAGAAGATATACATTCTTATGTTTCTACGGTGGTGCAAGCCAAGGAGGTATGTGACACTATAATTGCAGAAATCAAAAGAAGATTTTCATTCACTGGCCATCTGGAAATAGCGCACTTATTTTCAGTTGATAATTTTGATACATTTTCAACGAATTTTCCCATACTAAACCTAAATTCAGCGATTATGAATTTTCCTTTTTTGAACAAGCATAAATTGAAGACAGAACTGGAAATAATATACAGAAGATCAGATTTTAGAGAAGTTTCAGGAGCAGTCCACCTACTTAAATTTTTAATTGAAAATAATTTGCAAGTAGATTTTTCAGAGACGTTTTTAGTGCTACAAGCAATTGTTACGATGCCCATGACAACCGCAGAAGCGGAACGTTGTTTCTCCACATTAAAACGAATAAAAACTTTTCTTAGAAGTACAATGGGTGAAAATAGGTTAACTGCCCTCGCAATGTTATCTATTGAGAAACAAATGATTCAAGAGATCCCAAATTTTAATGAATTAGTTATTGATGCATTTATCTCGAAAAAGGACAGACGTATTGATTTTCAATTCAAAACGTGTTTGTGAAGTATAAAAACTATTATTCCTATATCTATAAAGACAATTGTTTTGGCAAGGCCGAAGTATTCATCAGAGACAGCAGGGTAAGTTATTAATTTTTAATTTTTTAATAAGATCCTTTAATTTGCTAACCCAGATTGACGGTTTGATAGCGCTTAAAGAATATTTTTGGACGTGGTTGTGTGGCACCCAATTTTTTTTGTATCTTACGTTGTGCACCCCCAGAGTATTGAACCACGCGCCGCCGCTGATCATCAAGCAAATCACATATATATTAAAGCATGTGCGAAGTGTGAATTATGGGTAAAAAATGTGGCAGAATTGATCGAGGTTTTAGATCTATAGTGTAATGATTCTAATTTGTCGTTCATTACAATTTACCAAACTCATTTTATTAAAACTTACCTCGACTAGCCTTTAATGTCCTTCTAAAAGTCTTATGTTAATAAAGCAGATCGTCTTTATCCCAGGGGAGGTTCTAGTTGACAATTTTAACTGAAGAGATAATTATTTAATTTTATCAACTTTTAATTTAGATTTATTTTAATTAATTTTAGTTTAATTTAATTTAATTTTGTAAATTCTGCCAAAAAAATCCAACCTATTTCAAAATTTTATGACCACCCTTTATATTTAAGTAAGCAAACTAATAAAATATTTTAACAACAAACCTTACAAATTTATTTAATTCAACATATACAATATTGAAAATGAATCCATAATTCAAAACAATTTCTTACTTTCTAAATATATAACTATTATATTGATAACCATTCACGCAAAACATTCACACTTTAGCAAAAAACTAACTGTTATTTAAAGTAAAAAAAAAATAAATACCGCCGTCACTTCCTTCTATGCTTGAAATATGTAGTATTGAAGTCTAGCCATTCGTCTAGCCTTTCTAGCTTGACGACTGTCAAGAATGACAAATATGTTTTTAAAATTATGAATATGGCTGGTATTTATTTTTAAAAATTTAAATAAACCTCTATGCTAATATTTACAAATATCAAAGTGATTTTTCCACTTTGTCCTGCACTTCTTTACAGTTTCTTTTACACACTTATTAAAATGTATTTAGTACTCACAGTTCTATCTTCAAAACAGATTTTCTACAATTGATTGCAGACTGGAGATTCATCTTCTGTATCATAATACTTTAAACACTAACTGCATTTCTTATATTTTTTTCTGAATCAATATTTTTTTTTTCAAATTGAAAAATACTAAGACAAAATTGGCTGTCACTTTTTTTTTTTTTTCAAAAAAACCGTCCTTCCCCCTTCACGCTGTTTATATTTCTTTCTCTTAGTAACCACAACAAAAACCAATAAAAACTCCGAATGCTTTATAACATTAAAATTTCGTGTTTTAAGCTGCATATTTGGCTGAATTTAACTAGTTTTACTCCATATATAACAACATTATCAATTTTACAAATATT
Source organism: Psylliodes chrysocephalus (assembly GCA_927349885.1). Classification (NCBI taxonomy): domain Eukaryota; kingdom Metazoa; phylum Arthropoda; class Insecta; order Coleoptera; family Chrysomelidae; genus Psylliodes; species Psylliodes chrysocephalus. The sequence continues at coordinate 104,758,484 of OV651814.1, forward strand.
TTAAACCAAACATTGAGTTTACTTGTAATTATTTTCCTTTATATGCCACCAATCAAAATAATATTCCCAATTTGTGACAACTTTGTCATTTGTATCGCTATCAAATGTGTGCTATATAGGGTGTTATTTTATTATATCTCATAACAATTTTTTATATTATTATTACTATTATTTTTTTTTTATTATTTTTGTTATTATAGTAGATATATTGTTTCCATTGCAATAGATGATGTTACCAAAGATACTTATATTCACTACATTTTCTCGGAGAAAGTGGTCCAACTGAACAAAATCCTGATCCTTTAAGCTATCAAGAATCCCAACATATTGATAAATCAATCAATAAGGTAAGGTATAAAATAATTTAAACACATATATGATTTTCGGAGTTTTAACCTCAAACCTGTTTTTAGGTGATCAAAGTAAGAACCAGCTTATTTGAAAAGTATAAAAGAGTAAATATGGAAAAAGCAAGTGGATCTGAATATACGAAAGTAGATAATATTTTAACAGATACGCAGGTACAGTGTAAATTAAATTATAAAAATGTATTAACTGTAATGAAAAATTTTTGTATTTATTATAGACATCAACAGCTCATGAAGAGGTTCACAACTTGATAATGCTTGTTTTGTTAAACAAATATTACCAGATCAAACGTCTGAAATGAGTATAATCGACGGAGGTACAAATTGTGAAGAAGCTAGGAAGCATACAAGAGCAATAGAAATTCAGACCGATTCGACAAAGATGCGTAATAAAATTATTCAGGTTAAGTTGCAAAAAAATTCAGCCTTGGAAAAATTCATTAATTCTATTCGTAGTGATGAAAAAAAATGCTTTACACAGATTTTTAAGCCCAGCTTGCGAAAACTTAGATTATTGGGGTAGTCGAGAGTCAAAGCATGAAAGTACCGAAAATAATAGTAAACACAAATTAACATCATTGCAGCAGATGATTTTGGTATTATTAAGATTACGAATGGGATATTTAATAGAAGATTTAGCCTAGAAGCTTGATATTTCTAAGGGATTTGTTTCAAAAATATGTACAACTTGGATTTATTTTTTGTATAATGAATTTACCACTCAATTGAAGCCATTTATGTTTCTATGTAGGAAAACAATAGCTGAAACATTACCAAAAATATTTCGGTCTATAAAAAACATAAGAGTAATTGTAGACTGCTGATTTTTTTTTGTCAATCACCGTCAAATTTTGAACACCAAGGTAATTTATATTCAAGTTATAAAGCCCATACCACTTTTAAAGTTTTGATAGGATGTACTCCAAATGGGTATGTTAGTTTTGTATCTGATGCATTCGAGGGTTATAATAATAATAATAATAAGTCTTTATTAAAACAAATGCAAAACTACATTTGCACCAGGGAGGCGAAGGTTAGCTATACAGCTATTCTTAACCTTCCTAGTTGACATAGTAACATACTATTTACATTATATTCAGTAATAACATAATGATCTGTAGTCTTATAGAATTAATAACAAATAGACATATAAATAATTACAAAGAACAAACATTGAAATATAGAAAGAAAGAAAAATATATATATATATATATATATATATATATATATATATATATATATATAATGAGAAATCCAAACAAAACAGGTTATTGCTGAGCCAAAAAATACTTTTTAATCTCACGTCTAAAGATATGCAATGATACGTTCCAATTTAGAAAATAAAACTGATTATATATTTTAACAGCATTATAAGTGATACCTCTTTCAAACTTTGCAGTAGAATTATGACGAGTATTAACATTATGAACAGATGTTCTGAAAATTAATTTCTCAAACAAATAAGCAGGGTTCCTTGTATTTAATAGTCTATTCAAAAATATTAACAGATTTAGTTGATATAGATTGTCAACTTTGAGTCATTTCCTCAAACCCAAAATGTATCTGCAACAAGCATTTTGTATAAGCTGTAATTGGCTCTGTGACAATTTGTCCAGACAAGGATAGTAAACAATATTGCAATAACTTAATATTGATAAAACTAAATATTCACAAAGTTTTTTTCTCATTTTAAAGTTCAATATATGCCTATTAATGTAAAGCAACCGCAATCTTGAGTAGCATCTCTTGATCAAGGTTTTAATATGACTCTTAAATCTAAGAGACTGATCAATAAGTAGACCCAAGTTTTTTTATTCATTATTTAAAGTTATACTAACATCATCCAACTCGAGTCTCATTGATCTCTCAATAACAATACGTCTGACTTCACTGCAAAATAGAACGGCAGTAGTTTTTGAAGGATTAATAGTTTTTTTTTTTTTTGGTGTGTCGTCGGCTTCAACTATCAGGGTTATTTCGCCTCGTGTTCTGTGTAGGCTTTGTTACTGTTTCCCAGCGCCACTTTAGGAACAGCACTGTTAATTAGAACCCAACAGGGAATGGTCGAGTGGGGAATCCTACCAAGGCATCAGAATTAATTTTAAATAATCCCGGCCAACGGTGTGATTCGAACCCGGAACCCTTTGTAAATTTTTGTTAGCATTGTGTATATCTTGGGGTTCGAAATAATTTAATAACTGGGTGTCATCAGCGTAAAGTTGAACTTGACTATCCTTAAGTACTTTTGGTAAGTCAGAGGTGTACACTAAGAATAATAAAGGACCCATGATGGATCCCTGGGGGACGCCTGAAACAATGATTTTTGATTCCGAGAAGTTATTATCAATCACTACCTTCTGAGTACGATTCCACAAATAAGATTTGAAAAAAGATAAAACAGTATCACTACATCCATAGTATTGAAGTTTTGCACACAAAAGTTCGTGATCAATTAAGTCGAAAGCTTTTGAATAATCCAAGGCAATTAGAACAACAGCAAGTCTTTTATCAATTGCACGAATAACATTTTCACAGAGGTTTAGTAACGAAGTGGTGGTACTATGCTGTTTGCGGAAGACAGATTGTTGTACAGGTAGGATTTTATGAGTAGTTAAATATTCAAATAACTGGTTATACACAACTCGTTCAAGAATCTTAGAAATAACTGGCAATAAGCTTATAGGACGTAAGTCTTGTACCGAACTAGGATTAGCTATTTTAGGAATAGGACAAATGACACTCTCTCCAAGCCCTTGGAAAATAGCCACACTGAAGGCAGGAATCAATTATAAGTGTTACGTGATCTAAGATAGTAGGTAGGCACAGTTTAAGCATGTACGAAGATATACCATCACTTCCGGAAGCATTAGAGTTGATTGAATTTATTGCATCTCGGACATTATTTTGATTAACTAAGTTAAAATTAAAAGTATTGTTCAGGTATTTATTATTAGCATAATAATGAATCTTGTTAACACAATTGTCCGATTTTTTAAAAATGCTAGTAAAATAATCATTTATTTCTGTAGGATTTTGTAGATTCACAGGTAGATCATTTTTTAAACTAGAATGAACATTCATATTGTGTAGGCCTTTCCATAAACGTTTCTCATTTTTTTCATTCTGCAAACTGGATAAAAATGCTGCTTTTCCCTCCTAATTGAGGCCAGAGCATAATTTCGATATTCCTTATAATGCCTCCAGTTTTCAGGTGTTTTGTTACATTTAAATTTAGATAATGCCTTATCCCGTTCCTTGAGAATTAACTTTAAATTATCAGTAAGCCAGGGAGTTGGTGGTTTACTGACTCTGATTTTTACCAAGGGTACATGTTCATTGAAAAGCATAGTTATATTGTCAGTTAAGAAGCTGACCTTGTCATTAATATTATCAATAAAGAATATACCATCCCAGTAAATTGCTTGTAAATCCCTTTTAAATTTTTCAATATTTAGGTTCTTAAATTTCCTTTTAGTAATGAATTTCTGTCTAGATTTATTAATAGATATATTTAGTGTGCAAGGAGGCATCATATTATGATCACTCAAGTGAAAGGGGATGGTGGCGCTGTCTTGACTAATGTCTTTGCAATTAATAAAGATGGGATCTATTAATGTGGCACAACTTTCAGAAATGCGAGTTGGCTTAGTAATAACATTAACATAGCCATAAGCGTCAAGTAGATTTAGGGTAGAATTAGGTACTAACATATCTATGTTCAAATCGCCTGTGATAATAGAGTAATCTGATTCAGAAAGCAAAAAAGGAATTGAAACATTAAAAAGATTAGAGAGTTCAGTGAGGCCCGAGTCGGACGGACGATATATGACCGCCAGAAAAAGTTTATGCATATTGTTTTTCAGTTTCAGAAATAATGGTGAAATATAATTATAACTGATATTATTTAAGTCAAGATCGATAACCTCACAATTGATATGTGATTTTACATAGCACCCTACACCGCCACCTATTCAGTTTGGCCTATCTTTTCTGTAAAAATTGTATCCTGGCAGGAATACCATACTAGAATCAACGTCATCATTGAACCATGTTTCAGTAATACATATAATATATTGATCCTGTATAAAATAAGAAAAATCAGTAAAATTTGGTAGTAATGATCTCATATTCAAATTTGCAACTCTTAATAATATATTATTGTTTTTTCTGTTAGACATTGAAGATTATGTTAAGTAACTAATAGTAAATTGTTTTATTCTTGAGTACCTGTTTAAAGTATTCAAGGGTTTTACATTTTACATCAGTATCGGATATTTGTACTTAGTATTGGAAATATTACAATTTATACAACTAATTTTATGTCTATCACATTCATCCCTTTGATGGTCTCCTCCACACACAGAGCGAATAATAGCATTTGGACAATTTTGTTGTGAGATAATAACCCTGACATTTGTAGCACCTAGGTATATCTAGATCTTCGTACACACTGTAGCGTTCCCACCCAATGCAAATTTTTCCTTCCGACATTATTTTATTAAAAGATACTGGATCGCATTCAAGAAATATAGTTTTGGCACCAAACCTCGAATTTTTTATGAATACCACTTTAATTCCGTGTTTTAAATTGTTCTGTTCCATTATACCCCTTTCAATTTCTTCATTATTCATCTTGTTTAAAATTTATTACCTTAATCCTAGGCTCATTTTACTCAATTCAGCGGTGTAGTTGTTTTTCATCTTGGAATTTATATCTTCTTTTAGTACTTCTACATATTGCTTGTTTCGACACTTTATCATTAATGAACCTGAACTCAAAATTTTCATACTGTGCACCCCTACCTTCAATTCATCCAATTTGATTGTTTTTTTCAATATCATCTTTGGTTTTTTGTTGATTTTGTCCTTTTTTTGGTTTAATAATAATATTAGGGAATGATTCAGGAACTGTCTTATTCTTAATTACTTCTGCAAATGAAGGAATATATTTCTTTGATTTTTTCTAAGTTACTTATTTTTTCTTAAAGTAGCTGGATTATCAGTCCTTTATCAGCAATTATCTTTTCCTTATCACTTATAGTGTTTTTCAAGATTTCTACAAGTTCAAAATTTTTACATTTTTTACAGATAAATTTTAGAATTCGCTTCTGTAATGGTATACATCTTAATTCAGATGAACTAAGTTCGCTACATTCGACACACACTGAATTCTTACATGAATCACATGAAAAACAAGCGTTTTCCTCCGTTTTTGAACGGACGAGACCGTTTAACAGCTCAAGAGGAGATTTTGACGAAGAAGATAGCAAAACAACGAATATATGTCGAGCATGTTATTGGGCGCATAAAAAAATTTAGACTTCTTTTAACGGTTCTACCTTTAAATATGAGTACTATCATGCAGAGATAACAGAGATATAAGAAGTCATTCATAAAATATAATATTCATGATGCCAAGAACAGTTCGCACTCAAAACATTCTATTTCTAGACGCGGGGCGAGGCGACGAAAGGTGAGAAGTAAAAGAAGGGATACAGTGAAGAATTTTACATAGTTTTATCAATGAATAACTGCCCGAGCTTTTACTACTTAACGTAACTTTTCTTGCCGGTGTAAGCCCTGATGCCACTTCCATTCTAACATCACTAGGTTTTGGAATTTGTTGAAAATTATTACATCTAATTTAATGAAATTACATCTAATTTGGTTAAAAATGCCTATTTCTTGTTCTAATGCTCAATTAAGTCTTTGTAGGAAGTATTTTTTTATAATTATTTGAAAAAAATCATTTACATTAGCCCTTATGATCGAAAAAAAAATTTAAATGTCTTAGTTTCAACCGTCTACAAATTTGTATAAAAAATCTTCTTTTAGAAATATACCTCTCATTTGACGAAAAACGAAGGCCTAAATGAAAAAAAACTATTCTTTATAAAAGTTTCGCCTATGTATTGTCAAGGTAAAAGTACTTTCCTCATATTTGTTGCTTTTAAATTAACAAAAATATAGCAATAAACCATTAGTGATGTCATGGTTTTACTAGAAAGCAAACATTAAAGGCAGAGCCTATCGACTCTGTATGCATCTATCTCAGTATTGAAATGTATGCAATCAGTTTGACCCCTCTTATATTATTTTATACAGGGATTATTGATTTATCCACTATGTTTAATAGGGTGTACTAATAATTACTTCAAGATTTCTTTTTTATTTTTAATGTAAAATGAAAATAAGAAAATATAAACTATTTATTAAAGGTATTTATTGAAGTATCAATTATAAACAGTAAGGCTATTGCTTTGCAAAATACAATAAAACCCCAATATAAATAAATTATAATAATAATAATAATAATAATAATTGGAAGGAAGTATATAAAGCATAAATTAATAATATTAAAATTTATAATTACAAGACTTTCAAACTAATCAGAATCAGATTCACCACACGAATCAACATTTTCCAAAACATTAGCGGCTGTGGTCAAACTATTTATGCAGTTTTTCTGTGTCATACAGGTGCAGGAACCGATACAGTAAATATTTTTTTTCCTGCATTTGCAAATTTTGCTTCCACAGTCTAGAACAGAATATTATTGTTAGAATATTGTTTAGTATGTTTTTTGCATTTGCATGATGTAAGTTCTGTTATGTCTGGTGGCAGGTCGGACTTTCCATCCATACTCTTCAACATTAGGAAGCTGCATCTGGGTTTAAAGAGGTTAGCCAAATATTTAGCTGGTAAAAACATCTTAAACAATGTAGTCTTAGGGCGTCTTCAGTCGGTGGTAATTTAGCGATGGTTTTTGAAGAGGTCAATAATCCCCTCAAAATGTTAATGAAAGTAACATTGGCAGTTTTGAATACATTTTTAGGAAAATTCTTTCAAGATTAGAGAATATGTTTTCAGAGTACTGATCAGTGCCAAATCCATCCAAAAAGTAATGGTTTTCAAGGTAAGTTTTCCAACAGGTTTTGTTCCCAATGCCGGACAATTAAATGGTTGTATCACAACCGGTCAGAATGAAAATCAGGCATATTTTTTAGAAGGTTTTCATCCAAATTTAAATAATGTACTGCTAGAAATCGCCTTGAGTCTCCTCGCCTTGTTCTGAACCATATATCTTTAGTCAAAAAAAATCGTTTTTGATGGTTCAAAATTCTTTCCATATTTATTGATTTTCGCGAATCCACCACTAGTTAGAAATTGAATATGCTTTTGCTGAATGGAGTTTTGAAGAAGTTGTTCTGGCAGAAAATGTGTTAAACGTCTTTTGTTAAATATCTAATGAATAAACAAGTTCTATTGTTGCGGAAGTGGAATATTGGGTCGGTCAATTTCTATATCAATATATTTCTGAAATCCTCTCTTTTGACGTGTTGTATTTTTGATAGAATGTCCTTTATAATGATCAAATACCACATCTATCATTTGAGCATTAAATTTATTTCTAAAAATAATGTTTACAAATATATGAGCATATTCTTTAAATGATATGCAACTTTTGGACTTTCCTATTTTGATATAATTTTTGTCTCTGCTACTTGCAGCAACAAATCCGTAATTAAAATTTTAAACGAAAACTTATAACTTACCCAAATATATTTAGCTGCAACAGGATGAATGTAGATATAATAAAGATGCAAAAATGTCTATATTTTTTCCCAATTTATTAGGTAATTTAATATATAACAAATACACTTATTAATTCTTTAGTAAAAACAGATAACAATATGACACATTGCCCTATGGAACATAACAAGCAGTTTTATAATAAAAAAAATGAAAAATCCTACCATATCAATAATGTGATACATCAGCCCGCACATAGAGAGAAACAGAGCTATGCTACGTTTGAAGGTGAAGAGAAAGATACACTGAGAGTCGATAAATTTGACGGTGAGAATTAATTACAGCATAAACCTATGACATCTCTCATCGTTTATTGTTATATCTTTGTTAATTCAAAAGCAAAAAATATAGTGTTTACTTTGTTACCTTCTCAACACATAAGCAAAAATTTTATAAAGAATGTTTTTTTTCATTTAGGCCTTCGTTTTTTGTTAAATGAGTGGTATATTTAAAAAAGACGACTTTTTAACTAAATTTTTGAAGGGCTAAAACCAAGATATTTACGTTTATATTTTTTTTCGGCCGTAAGTGCTAATGCAAATGATTTTTTTTAAATAAATATAAACAATTACTCCCTACAAAGATTTTATTGTGCATTTGACCAAAAAATTAGTATTTTTTTCTCTATTCGGTGGTATCAATATCTGGATTTTTGATGATAGTGCCCTTCTGCACAATCTAATTTTGTATTAACTCCGGAAAAAGGGTTACCTTATCATGACCTTTCATCTGTGAAAAATTCAGCTATGTGACAAAAGAGTGGGAGGTGAATCGTTTTCTTGAGCGAATATTTTAATACATACACTTTACTAACAATGACAACAGCGGATATTATACCCACAATATATTGTGATTATACCCTACTGTGTCCCTTAGAATATGTCTTATTCACGGCCGCACGATATTTGTTAATAGTTACATCTCCTGGTTATCTCTGATTATCATGTCACAAATTATATTTGTTTGTGCATGCTTGGTCAACTTTCAAACGCCAATAGTTTTCAATTAATCAAATGAAGACCGGTGTTTTAGGAAATAAAATAAATTGAAAGTCAAAATAATTGTAATATATATTTAAATTTCAAAACACATAACATTTGTAATGTTACAATATATTTAATTTTGTATTTTTTTATATTGTAAAAATATATTTATAAATTTTGTTTTTGTTACGAATACTCTTTGTAATATATTGAGGAATATAAAAATTTAAAAAAACATGTTGCAAACAGTAGGTTTGGAAATTCTTTATGAAATATATTTCACTTTGATAAGTCAAAAGGTATTAAACGCCGTGGGATTCTCATTTCAAAATACTCTGGAGCCAAAATATTTTGATGGAATGCACTAACGTGCTTAAGTATAGGTTCAATGAAAGTACCATCATAATAAATCTTCTCCTACATGGAACTACTTTGAAATCCAAATGACAAAATCACACCACAATCTTTCAGTTATTGCCATTTGAGTTTGTATTTGATAGTAATATGGGTGATTTCGTTTTAACTTCATGTATGTTCAGTAGTTAGTAAACAGAAGTACAACAAAATGAAGTACGCTGCTGTGGTGTCAGGAAATGTAAGTCTGTTGGGTTAAAATTTTCTAAAATGTTTGGGCACTTGATTTCCAACATTCCGGTTGTATTCCTCAATGGATCCAAAATTAAGCCATCTGGCGATGCGCCTAATCCTGGATACTTGGAATTCACCCACAGGCCACTACTCTGAACTTCATAAGAAAATTTTTTTGAAGTAAAGTCTTTGTATTTTTGACATGTAATTTCTTCAATTTCTCTACCTTCATTTGTTTTATCAGTCTTAAATTGTTTAATTTTTGAAGCTGTTATCAATGTTTTACGGTATTGCCACCACTTATCATCACTTTGAGCTCCTAAAGTTATATCAACAGGCCCAATCCTATTATTGCACACATTAGTCGTTAAACGATAAACTAATGTTTTTAACTGATTTTTTCTCAGTTTATCTAATATATAATCTTCATATTGCGGCTGTAGTAACAATTGCCACATAGAAGGGGCTTTTCGACTAGCATTTATTAATTGTAAGTTATTTTTTTTTTTGTCCACAGGTCTTGCCAAATTTCGTCCAGGATCATATGACCTGCGTTTACTGATGTCATTTTTATTTTTGTATTGTTGCTCATCTGCTTTGTGAGGTTCTTTTCTTTTTCTACCTTGATTCCAGCTACATAGTTTACTTGTACAAGGTACATTATCTTCATCACATTCATCCAAATAATTTAATAAAACATATAGCAAAGCAGCTACATGAGAACACCGGCCCATACTCGATGTTTTGCAATCACAAGTACCATGAATTACACGGTAGTTGACTTGATGAACTTCTTTAGCTTTATAAGAAGCTTGAATTTTGCATTTCAAGCAAAACATTTGATCAGATGTTACGCCTTCAAGAATTTCAAATACATGGCCGCTATCCACATACTGTTTGCCTCGTTTCAATGGTTTGGATGTACTGTAATCAGCTTTTGGACTTTGATCATTATTATTGTGGTTTTCAATGTCACTGTCACTATTGTTGTCGTCTATGCATGAGGTCACTCAGGGTTCGGAGGATATATATCATGATATATATCACGATATATATCATATTTATATCTTGATATATATCCGATATATTCGGTAATTTTATTTATTAAATTAAAAATGTTTTACACCATTCTGAACATCCGAAAATGTCTCAATATGCCCCTGTATAAAAGTATAATAACTAGCGATTAATATGTGGTTTGTGTTAAATATTAATATTAACAAAATAATGTTAAAATCTGTTAATTTTATAAATTATTTTTGTTTTTTTCTTTTTAATTTGAGTTAGAATAAACGGTTTTGTTGTTTAGAATATAAGTTTTTGTTAATATGTTTGTGTTAAAATTTAAAATATAGTTTGAGCAAGAAACAATACTGTTTTTAATTAAATAATTAAATTTTAAAACGGATATATAATATATCCGATATATATCATGTGATATATTTATATAAATATCATGATATTTTCGAACCCTGAAGGAAATGGTTGCCAAATGTTAGGATAATTTATTATTTGACTTCGCAAAAGATTTGGACTTTGATTGTGTGTACTTAAGATATTTTGCCATTTTCCTTCGTCAACAGTTTGGTCCACTGGTACATTGTTCCTAATGGCATTTTTGACTCTGTAAATTTCATAAATTTTTTATATATTAGTTCATATTAAAAATTTTATTTATAATCACAACGACTCAACATATAAAATTCTGTATTTGAAATTGTCTAATTAATAATGCCATGTATAGCCTCAAAATATTAATGATTTATTTTATTAATTATTTCCATCAGTAATTCTCACATTAACTAAAATGTTTTTTCAAATACTGTGAATGAATTGACATTATTAATTACAATAAAAATGTAACTATTATTTTTTTTATAAGTTTTTAGATAGTAAACAAATATCGATGTCTAACCTCTCAATCAGCTCCCTTTTTCCCTTTTTGCGGTCGTCCATAACATTTTAGCCACCTTCTCAATTGTTCACAATTATGAGCTTCAACTGAATCATAAATAAGTGAAGCACCATCGATGGTTGTTTCTAATAATTTATTAATTTTTGGAGATAATATCCCTTTCCCAGCCATTGTTGATCAAAACCGTACGAATCTTTTGAACTACCGCCATTTCAACATGGCGCCTACGCTTGCGCTCGTCTTATGGTGAAAAGGCCTATTTATAAAAACAGGAAAATTACAAAAATAGAAAAGAAAAATATATACATATTAAAAATGCTCAAGATATTCTTTTAAATGATGATTTACGCATAAAGACTTGCAAATAAACATTACAAATACAAAGTATTTCATTCGCCATAAGTCCTTAATCTGGATTGGAAAATGTAGTTTTTTACGAATATTTTAGACATTTGAGACTTCTCGGGTTATAAGCTATTAAATTGTGATACTTTACGTTCGTAAGTTATTGACATGGTTTCATAAAAAAGTAAACGTTTCTCTAAATACTTACCAATGTATACATTTTTGGAAAGGGGGAAAAATGGTCTTTCCGAGTATGTTAAAAATTATAGGGTGTTCTATTTAAAGTAAACTCACAATTTTGGTTCAAAAGTTTTTTTCGGCACTTTCCAGAAAAAATTACATGTAACAATAAAAACTTTACGTACATATAGAAAGTCTAGTGAAGACTACATGTCAATCTTTTCCGTTCTCGAGTTATAATTTGTTAAAATATGTCAATTTTATATATTGTAAATTAGTATGCTAGCGTTATCTATGAGCATTTATAAGAATCTTGCTGTTAAACAGATATTTTTAGAATTATTGTCAGTGGTTTTTGAAAATATAATTTTTTTAAAAGGCTATTTTTTATTTTTTTCATTCCACGGATTCAGTCAATGTATAATGAAAGAATTTTGTATGAATAACAAAGTATTTACATATAAAAAATATATTTCACTTTTTACCTATAAAACATTGAAATCGCTTAAAGACCCTAAATCACATGTGAATGACACTAGAATTTCACAGGTGAAGTAAGGTGTGCAAACACATATTTTAGTGTTCATATGTGCATAACTCAAGCTAGTCAGTTTTGGTAAGAATAAATGCCATTTTTTTAAATAGTAAATAACCATCATTTTTAAATCAATACTACCTTCTTAATAATTATCCTCATAAATCTTATATGACTATACCCGAGAATAACGATCAAGGAGAAGCGACAGCTTGGTGTTTTTAGTGTACTGTTTTTTAACGCGCATGTGCGAAAATAAGTTGTGTATCACTCAAAATGATGTTATCTGTCAAGGTCAGTCAAAGTTGTGTTTAGTACGTGAGCAATGTTAAGTGATATTTTTTGGTGTTTGTTTTGTGTAGTAATAAGATGAAGATTTTTACACACTTAGGTATTCTAATGCAGATATAAAATGTGCCAAAAAAGTTACTAGGAAACTAAGAATTTTATCACATGCATAAATATTAAGTATAATGATTTAATCATTTTTGACATTTTATTTTTCATATGTAGGTATTATATTTTGTGAAATATATGTTTTCTTCTTTTAAATAAATTTAATAAATAATGAACTGCAGATTTTGTTTATTTTATTTTGAAATTATATTTAAAAAAATATAATAAATCCGCGTGTTTCAATTAGGATTGGTCAAAGTGGACGAAATCCCTTTATTATAGCTAAATTGTAAGTTACAATTATGTCAATATAAAGATGTTTTGCCCATTCATATTTACACATAGTCCAATGGACGTCCACTTTAGATCTATTTGAGGGTCAGGACGTCCATATCCGGGCATCCAGTGTACGTCCGTTTATGCTAATTAAATTGACAGCTGAATATTGATACCCAGAGAACGTCTGTTTTTGGACTTAATTTTAAGTTTAGTAGTATTTTGACGTCCAGTGGACGTCCATCTTAGGTCATTATTTATTAAGCCTACCAGATAATACTCATCTATAATATATACTTCTTTTTTTAATATAACTGGTCATTAAAAATTGACAACTTGAATCTATTGCATTTCATTCTATCAGCGGAAGTTTGAAATCTTATTCAATTATTAACTGTATCTAGTAAACAGTTTTCAAGTGGTTCCTTGGTCGAGCTCGTCTAGCGATTGAAAGGGTAAAACGATAATGGATGTGCCGTGAGTTCGATGCCTGCTCAGGTCAAGCGATTTTTAATAAAAAAAAATAAATGGTGTATAGACCCAACAAATATTTTGTGTAGGGGAAGTAAAGGCCTAATAACTGTCACCGTCCTGATGGCCATTTGACTTTTTTAATTAAAAGGCCGGCATATATAGGTCACTACGGCCGACAGTCGGGCCGAAGTCACTTTGCCATCATAATCAATTAATGGGCCTTCATTTCCCCTTTAATGTCTAGAAATAAATATTTTGGCAATTAATGGCCTATTGATGGGAAGTTAACGGGAAATTGCTGTCCTTTTACCATATTAATAAAGGCCATGTGTCAGGAACATGATCACAGGATATTCAATAGTGTCCTTTGACTAGTAGTACACCGTTTGAACTATAATATCTATACAAAAACAGAAGGCATTTCAATATAGAATATTGTAGAAATATTATTTAATTCAGCTATATAATATGATAATACTAAAAAAATGTCTTCTTCAAAAAAATTATTAATAAAATATTCTAAATTAACATGTAAAAGTAAAAAATTACAATGAATTCTGAATACCAGCAATACGAGACTGGCCCGCATGTCCACTCGTTGAGTATGTAACAAGCGATCATCGGTGTCTCCATCTATGAACGCGGGATCGGGTCCTCCTGGACTGTTTGCGGCAGTTAAAAACCTTTTGACTTTTACCATGCTTTTACTCAATACAGTTACTTACTCTTCATAAGGCCATCATCAAGCAACATAATGCTGGGCCACTATCGAAAGGCCAAAAGTAGGCTTTTATCTTTTAATATTCGCATTCATTTTCCCTTCAATTACAGCAAAAGGCCAGCAATATCCCGGCAATTTATTGTTTGTTGGGGCGGTTTGCGAAAATAATAAACAAATTATTAATAATATAAAATAGTGTATGGTAAGTTGCGGTTCTGTAAAAAAAGTGGGGACGTGGTCTCAATGGAAATATAATCCTGGACGTTTTTTGAATGTTCAGTATTCGACGTCCAAATATATTCCAGAATTGAACGTCCTCTGAATGGTCAAAAGTGTTCCATTTGTATACTTCACTGGACGTCTATTGGATGTCGGAAGTCCAGAAAAAACTCATTCATCATCCAAAATTGTATATCGAATGGACGTCCAATGGACATATTTGTATTGTCTGGGTGATAGCCAGGCCAGGTATTTAACTCTAAATACATAAACCTCAAATGACATCTGGCTTAACTTGGCGAGAAAACACTTGTTTATACAGAAATGAGTGATAAACTTGAAAGTCCTTTTAATATAATATAAATCCAGAAATTCTAAAAATATGTAACTACTTTTTAAACCTAAAAGTTTTTGAAAATATAAGCACATTGCAAATATTTAGTTAAATATCTCAAACTTAATGTCATTTTAATTGTTACCTAAATTTTTTTTGGCACCCTTAATTTTATTTACCTTATTTTTACTTAAGGAAAAGGTAATTTAATTTAAATATGGGGCTTTTATTACATTTTTAACAATAAATAAACCAAATATTGAACAAATTTTATAGATAAATTATAAACGTCTTTTACTTTTATAATAAATAATTAATTATTATATAATGAATTATATTTTGGTGCCGAAATTTCACCATTGCTATTAACCCTAACTACTTCAATGTAATTAAATCACATTACAATATTTGCGCATGGACTATAACAATGATTTCAGATAATTTGCCAAACTATTTCGCTCAGTGTAGAAAATAAGCATGTTTTCTCAGCGTGCTAAGTTGTGTATCAATCAAAGTCATGCTGTGAAAAAGGTACATCCGATATCAAAGGCACCGACAGCTACTGTCGCTTCTCCTTGATCGTTATTCTCGGATTGTAATCTGTTTTTAAACTAGGAGGAGCAAATTGAAAAGACGCATTTACACAGGGAAAAGTAACTAGATTTGTTACTAAGAGCGTGTTTCGAAATATAGTCGTGTTCAAAATTTATGAAATAGTTATCTAGTCGGTGAACTGCCAATGAGCGGTTAAGAAACGAATAAATGTCATAAAAGTCATTTTTTTATTGGTCCCAGACAACGGTCGCAAATTTGACATTATTGTGATCTGAAATGTGTGTCTAAAACGAACTGTCACTGTCAAATAAAATTCAATATGGTTGTTGATTGATATCAGAAATACTTTTTTCTTGCTTTTGAAATCGACTTTTTGAGAATAACTATGATCTGTTTAAAATGGATATTAAATATTTTAAAAAATTGTTAATAGAATATCCAGATGTAGCTAGGTTAGTATAAAATATAAAAATCTGGTCTGTTTACATTATTTTTAAGGATATTTTTGTTATAGGTATAAAAAGTAAAAGTTAATCAGTGAATGACAAGTGATCACACAGTAACTGGTATCTCTCCTATCTATGAGTAATGTGGATATTATGGCTTATTTAGTGTTAACCCATGGTTAATACGCTAAAGGGCAAATAAAGGCATTCAGGCCTATGAGTCCAACATTTTCATAACATCACATGTCATCAACATATATTTTTTAAAATGAACTATTCATACATACCTATGTATTAATTTTAAGTATTTTTAAAATATTTTTTTGTGAAAGTAATGTTAACTCATTTTGCTAAATTAAGATTATCCCTAAAGTAGTAAATGGTGTTTTAAATGTTTTATGAATTTTGTAAATGGTTTTATTCTTTTCTAATAAATAAAATTTACTTGAATATTTAGATACATTTTAATCATTTTGGTTAGAAATTATCAATTTTTAGTTTTAAAAAATCAATATTAAAGTTGTTAGTTTTTTCTAAAATACTTCGGAATTCATCTCTTCATGGTAATCTCCTCTTAGTTTAAAAACAGTATCTACCTACATAAAAATAATATTTTTTAAGGAGAATATCAATTATTATTGTACAGATTTTAGGAATGGTAAAAATTGTGACAAAATAAAAGTTATATACTGAAAAAGTAACATTATTACAAAACAAACCCATTTTCCCTTAAACTTAACCTATATTTATGTAGACCACATATAGAAGTAGGTACTTTGCCAAAAAGGCAGATACTGAGCTAAAGGTGTACAAACTAAACCTGCTACCGGTATTTTACTGAGTACCATTAAGAAGGAATGTACTTTGTCTTTACTATATCTATCATACATAGGTGATCTCAAAAGATATAACAACATTAAAATAGTTCTTTTTGAAATCTGCAAACGCTGTTGTGGTGTCAAATTATGGGTATTTTTCTTGGTAGATGATCTGTACATTTCCAAACTGCAAAACAAGTATAAAAGTATTATAGATATAAGGAGAATGTATTATTTGCCAATTAAGACATTTAAATTTTATCCTACCTAACTATGTCTAAGGCCAAAGATATAGTCCAAGATTTCCAAGTTTTTGTTCCAAAACAAGCCATTGTGGCTAAATGTACAAGGGGTTTGGCTATGTATACAGTTTCTGCAATTTTATTTGTTGCTAGAGTAGCATCAATTGTATTTTGATTTTTCGTAAAGAATGAAGCTTTTGGTAAGGGTTTCCAATCTCTTCCAACTATAAAACAAATATATGTTCACAATCTTTATTATAACTTACCAGAATGCCAAAGAAGGCAGCAAAGCACCTTGGGAATTCTGAGTTGAAACATATGCCACATTTTTAGGCTATTTTTATACCCTATTCAAAAATTGTATGCTCGTCGTTTTTTGCAAAAATCAAGGTGCTCTGCTAGCTTCGAACGAAGTCAGCAGAGCACCTCAGTTTTTTAAAGCTTTTTTCCAAAACCAATCTCACCATATTTTTAAGCTCTTAAAATATTATAAAACTTTTCGAAAAATGTTATTTTTACAAAATACAGAGCATCTTACCAGAGCCTCTGTTCATTATTCAGGTATGGAGCATGGGTAATCTTGGGTCTAGAAATGCACTTATTCACACCACTCTGTACTGATGTCTAGAATTTGAATCAAATTTGAATTTTGTAATTCACTATTGAAAGGTATTATTGACATTAACAATAACGATCCTATTACTTGAAAATCTTCAGAACATTGGTAAATAGATAATTAAAAGTAAAATAGTTATTTCAATATGCTTATTCTCTGGTTCCAAATAATTAAACAACCTGGAAACTATATGTAACAATTCCAACTGTCAGAACAGGAATGGTGCAGACAGGCCCATTTCCAGACCCTACAAGATCACTGGAGCTTGTTATATACCAACCTATTGGTGGAGAAGAATCCATTTTTCTCACTACTCTCCCTGATCTTTTTAAAGTAAATGTTACAGAATCAAAATTGGTTGGAGTTATATTTCTCTCTGTATAATCCTCTTTGCAAATTGTCATATTTTTCCTATCTAGGACTGGAATAGGAGGATTCTGAATAATTGGCTCTTTGAAATGGAAGATAAGAAATAGTCTTGATATGCATCTGAAATTAAATCATTCAAATAATATTGAATACTTATAAATTATGATATTATGGCTTACTTTAAAACTTGTATACATACAATAATAACCCATTTTCCAGTAGTACCCCAAAGTTTGCTTGCAGATAACTCACAAAAGACTTCAGAATATTCAATTACAGTTAGCCATAACTTAATTTTTTCAGCACTGGTATTAATTTCAAGATGGTTTGCTTTTTTAATAATTCGGTCATTAAACATAACCAACAGATTGGAAAGACAATATATTAACTCCGAAAGTATTTGAGAATTGTTTATTCTTCCTAAAAAAATGTCTGGGATGAAGTGAAAGAAGTCTTAAACCTAGTAATAAATTACCTGCTAAAAAGTAAGATATCCACTTCACGGTGCTCTCCCAATCGCCTAAAGTATTGGGATTTTTGCTTACCCATATTTTATAAGAATTAAAAAATTCTGGTAAAGAAAATAGTACTGACGACATATTTTAGTTTTGTTAATTTGAATTATGATCACAGCTTATTTATATCATTATGATTTATGTCATGCGTCATTGAGACGTCTAGAATTAGGCATTCCAACGACCTGTCAAATAATAGGTGCCAGTGGGAAATTCTTGTATATTTAAGGGGGTAGCGGCATAGTCTTGCAACTTGGACGCTATTTTTATTCGAAGTAGTACTCGCCAAGCCTGCCAATTTATGAAGAAATGTATAGGTGGGTTTTTTAAATATTATTTTTATTGTGTTCGACATAAAATATTTAAATGTAATCCATTATTCATGATTTTACGTAAAGTAGATAGAATACACCATATATCGCCACCCTTAGATATACCAAACCTGCCCACTGGTAATTCATTTGTTTGGTAATAGTCACAAAGCACATAGAGGTTCCACGTGAATGACCAAGGTCAAAACCGACAACTGACATTTTTTATGCTATTTGCTCCAAACTCTAGATGGGGCTACTGGTGAAATTCTGATTTCTTACTCCATTTTTAAGCCTTATGGGAAGACTCCAAAGATGTGACGTGTATTTATTTACAGTGTTGCCAATTTGCGTATAATTATACGATTTTCGTATATTCTGACTTGCCAGCGTATCTTTTTCTAACTCTTTGAAATTCCGTATAATTTCCGTACATTCTGGGAAAAACTATGGATCTTTCTAGATTTCCATTTATTTTAGGAATAAGTTTAGAGATTCCTAAGTTTATTTTGACAATTAAGTTGTTTCATGGCCATTTGCACCGACAATTATACTTAAGTATACGAAACTCGTTGCACCGATGTTTAAGTACCACTTATTCCAACCTTAAGGGTTTCCTATTAAAGCGGCCAAATTTGCAGGCTTTATAGCTTCTTTAGTAAGTATTTGACACAAAGTACTTGTTTCGTTGAGATCTTGATGGTAGAAGGATCCCACCCATTGCCAGTATTGAAACAACCTAATGGTGGTATTTATATTTACATTGTTAATTATTTCTTTAGAAAATAGTGTTTGTTTGCGAAAAGAATTTATATGAATCCAGCTAATTTACAATTGCTTAACGACTATCAAGATATTGTAGATTTAATAAATTTCGGATTTCCTAGGCGTCTTTATGAGAGATCAAATTATTTTGAAGAAATGAATATTCTCATTTTTCAAACGGTTTAGGCTCTATAGAGAAACAGTTTTACATCTGTTGGAACAAATAGAAGTAGATCTGAAATACCCTAATGATAGGTAGGCACCTAAGTTTATGTTTTACAACCAGTCGATATGAAGTGATTTTTTTTATTTTTAGAAACCAATTGTGTGTCGCCAATTAACCAACTTCTTTGTTGCCATCGTTGAAAAAAATTAACCTTTTTTAATTATTTAAAAAAAAATATTTGAAATTATCGGACAAAATCAAACAGTATATAAATATGTAGAAAATCAACAAAACTTCTAGCACGATTTAGACCATGAACCAAAAATATTAGGTTAAAATCGTCAAGTTATAAGGATAATCAACAAACAATCCCTAGAAGTCACCAGAAAATCTAGCCTCTACGCGGGGTTTGCTGGATTAGTAAAGTTAAGGAATCATTCGTTCGGTGCAACGCCTCCGCATTTAAGGGTCACTTATGATTTAAGGGTTACTTAACTATACCTCTCTTAAGAAATTGTATTAAACAGTGGCTGACTGGTACTTGACTGCTTATTTTAGAGAACGCCACACTCCATGTCATTGACCAATGAAAACAGGCCCGGAGCCGGGGATTCACCGAACTGATATTGTTCGTATTGTTGAAATGCACTTGGGAACTTTTGGCAGTCTGTCTGAACGAATCTACATTGCTTCATTTATTCTGTCGGTAGTGCCCGATCTCAAAAACCTGGCAGCAACACAAATTTGATATCCTCAAATGCAAAGATGTGGCTGCAAAGGTAAATCTACAAAGGCGTATAAAATTGCGTATCTTTTGTACCTGGCCACCGTATAATTTCAAGTTTGGGTATTGGCAACACTGTTTATTTATGTTCTTGGTTAGTTTCATTTTTCCGTCTGGTTTTAGTGATTTTTTGTTGGCTTTGGCTTTTGGTTTCTGTTTATAGTTTCGTCTTGGTTATTTGCAAAATTGTGATGTTTCGCTTTTTTATTTCCTACTGTTTTGCAATAATTTTGGTGCTACGTTGAAAACTTCGAGAAAAACTTCATTGATTCACCATATATTCACCATGCATCTGCATCATAAAAAGACAAACGGGGACAACAATTAATTGATAATCAATTTATCACTGGACTAGATTCCGAAATCTGTATCACCATCTGTATTTGGAAGGAAAATACCTATTTATCATTGAATGAATAGTTAAAAGAATTCACCTTTTAATACAATACCTATATTACATTTGTCCTCAGTTAAAAAGACATTTATAAAATATATAACTTTAGTGTTATTAAAATGTAATATCCTAGTCTCTACTTATTCACATTTACATTATTGATAGGTATTTTAAAGATTTGAGATTATATATCTATTTGCTCCAAGTAAGTATTCGTTAAATATGTATTATTATTTGTATTTATTTTTATCTAATAATATTTATTTAATTTATTAATAAACATATTTTAAGAATGTTCTATTTTATTATTTATTGATATATTTATTTAATAAAAATATGCAGAACAAACTCCACAATAGACCCCTTATAACAAATTAATTCTTCAAATTTGGTATAATCGACCTAAATTATTTTGTAAAATAAAAGTTTCGAACTTACTAGTTCCATACTTTATTTTATAAAATAATTTATGTGGAAATCATTTAAAATTTAATTTAAAACTACTACCTACTCCTAAAAATTACAATTTGAATTTACCGCCATCTGTCAATTGTCATTTTAGTTCCAGCTCCAAACACAAGGTGGCGCTAATTTGGTTTAAAAGTTTAACATTGGCGTGGGGTCTCTAGAAGATACATGCTTTGTGGTAATAGTGTTGCTTAAACATCAATAGTATATCGATAGTAAATCAACTATCGGAACAATCGATAGTTTTATAAAGAACTATCGATAGTCGAAACATGTACCCGCGCCGGCCGTCGAGTCGAGTGGCCTTTCACATGAAAAGTGTGCACTCAGTGTATTTGCGTCTTTGTTCAACGACCAATATTAAAGTAAGATGCCAATTGCCAATGTTTTCTCAATCGGTTACTCTTTAAAAATGACCCAATTTTAGAGACAGCGTTGCCGTGTTTATAATGGAGAGACCCCATAGAGAGACCCTCAAAACATCTTTAGTCCCTAACTATTATTCAAAACTAAAAAACAAATTGTCAATGGAACTGTCAGATTGTAATTTTGTTAGCATTACAACAGATATGTGGTCAAGTGCATCGAATGAGGGAATATTAGCACATTAGCAGTGACATGGCATTATACTCAAGAAGGAAAATTAGTATCACCTTTATTGAGGGTAATGAAAATTGAAGGAAGTCACAATGCTGAAACAATGGCACAGGTATATATAAATTATATACAACTATTCTTACAGTATCATTATTCTATAGTTTATTTTTTGTTGCAGGCTATCAACGCGATACTTGTTGACTATCATATTCGTGATAAGATAGTGGCTATAGTTACAGACAATGCTGCAAGTATGGTAAAAACTGCAAGCAATTTACGACTTCGACATTTGCCATGCTTTGCTCATAGTCTGAATTTGTCAGTGCAAGACTCCTTTAAAGTAGTCATTTGAAAAAATATTGTCTAAATGTAAGGCTATTGCGACATTCTTTCGCAGCAGTACATTGGCAAGTGACACATTGCGTAGGATTCAAAAGAGATCAGGTAAACCGGAACTTAAACTAGTACAAGAAGTCGAAACTAGATGGAATAGCTCTTTTTTCATGCTGAAAAGAATTTCTATGATACGTACTGAATTGGTAATAGCGATGAATGAATGTCCAAGGGCTCCACCAACGCTGACCGCTGAAAACTTTGAAGCAATAGATGAGATACTCAAACTTCTTGAACCTTTTGAACTGGCTACAACAACAGTTTCGGGCGAGCATTTTATAACTTCTTCCTTGATAATACCACTAACAAGAGGAATTTTAATGAAACTCACAAGTTTTGAAAACAATTTAATTACTGATGAAGGAAAAGATGTATTAAAATCATTAACAAATTCAGTAAAATCAAGGCTAAAACCACAAAGCATGTATCTTCTAGAGACCCCACGCCAATGTTAAACGTTTAAACCAAATTAGCGCCACCTTGTGTTTGGAGCTGGAACTAAAATGACAATTGACAGATGGCGGTAAATTCAAATTGTAATTTTTAGGAGTAGGTAGTAGTTTTAAATTAAATTTTAAATGATTTCCACATAAATTATTTTATAAAATAAAGTATGGAACTAGTAAGTTCGAAACTTTTATTTTACAAAATAATTTAGGTCGATTATACCAAATTTGAAGAATTAATTTGTTATAAGGGGTCTAATGTGGAGAGTTGGTTCTGCATATTTTTATTAAATAAATATAAGATATATCAATAAATAATAAAATAGAACATTCTTAAAATATGTTTATTAATAAATTAAATAAATATTATTAGATAAAAATAAATACAAATAATAATACATATTTAACAAATACTTACTTGGAGCAAATAGATATATAATCTCAAATCTTTAAAATACCTATCAATAATTTAAATGGGAAGTAGAGACTAGGATATTACATTTTATTAACACTAAAGTTATATATTTTATAAATGTCTTTTTAACTGAGGACAAATGTAATATAGGTATTGTATTAAAACGTGAATCCTTTTAACTATTCATTCAATGATAAATAGGTATTTTCCTTCCAAATACAGATGGTGGTATTACTCTCTTATGTGAAAAATGATTTCGGAATCTAGTCCAGTGATAAATTGATTATCAATTAGTTGTTGTCCCCGTTTGTCTTTTTATGATGCAGATGCATGGTGAATATATGGTGAATCAATGAAGTTTTTCTCGAAGTTTTCAACGTAGCACCAAAATTATTACAAAACACAGTAGGAAATAAAAAAGCGAAACATCACAATTTTGCAAATAACTAAGACGAAACTCTAAACAGAAACCAAAAGCCAAAGCCAACAAAAAATCACTAAAATCAGACGGAAAAATGAAACTAACCAAGAACATAAATAAATACACGTCACATCTTAGGAGTCTTTGGTCACAGAATAACCACTATCAGAAATGAAGGCTTGCGTCGGCACGTTTGATGTCGGGGTGGCCAAAATTTAAAGTGACACTCGCTGACAGTTGACGTTCTTGCCGGTTGTTACACTGGTAAAAATTACCAAGATTCTTATAAATTCGGATAATACACTGAGAAAAGGATTTAAATATATGTAACAAACTTATTTAGCAACATCCACTATTTCTTCTCTGAATTGAAGGTTAGTGATATAATTAGAAAAAATAAGGCTTCACGATAATTTATTTTGAAGTAAATTGTACTGATCGCTATATTAAAAAAGAGTTTTTACTTGAGGAACCAGACCGAATGCTCGTTGTACTTAATTCATCAGTTTTTTTAGATAACATTAACTCTTTAACAGAAGGATTCTATTACAAATTATTGATGTATTAATTAATTGTATACTTTCCTGAAAAACACCTTCAACTGTGATAGTTGGATCTAGAAAAATAGATTAAACTAATAATAACTGGCATTAAAAATGCAAATACTTCCGAACTGTCATTTTGAAAGCCTTTTATGTGTTTTAGAACCTTATCATATGTCAATAATACCATAAACAATCCTTGTATTAAGACTTTCGCCATACTCTTATAATAATTTGACAACTAGGTGGATAAATCTGTGATTTTTACAATTCCATTTTTGTAAACAAAATTAATCTAGTAGTCGTTGGTAGAAAAGCATCACCAATAATTGGCGTATCGATTTATTACACTGTTTTACACTAGCACTAGCTCAAATGGCTTTTCTTTCGAGTCTTTTGTGCAGAGTTGTCCAGTAATTGCAGCACTTCATTAACGTGGGAGTGGAGTCGACCCTCATGTTTTGCAGTAACCTCTTTTTCTTATTTGTCTGTATGAAGATAATCGTTTAAATAGAGCCAGGGTGCATCAATGATACATCTTAGGACTTTATTTTGGAAAACTTATATTATGGCACATCCTCGTAGCTGTATTTCATAAATCCAGACGACTTAGGATTTGTTTATAAATCATATGAATTTGTTGTATACATAAATTTGCATTTTTAGATGCATAATTATTAGAACTATGAATTAAATTGAGATTTGAAGAAAAGTACTGTAGGAAAAAGGTTGTTATAAATAAAACACGTACCCATACTGACTATTAATTTTAATAAACCAAAATACGAAAAACACATATTACAAAAATCAGATTAATAAAAATATCAATATGAAAAATACCTACACATCAAAAGGCACAAAATTTTAGACAAAGGAATATGCCTTAGGTCCTAAAAAATACAAGGTAAGCACAAACTGCTTGTATTCATTGGAATGTCTTCTAGCTAGAGGCTTTTTGTTTTTAAATTCCGCTTGAGATTTAACTAATCTGCAAATGGTTGGTTTAAAAATTGTGGCCCAACCGAAGGATATTTTTGGGACTGGCACATGCATTATCAAAATAGAAACAAAAATATCTCTTCAATCTTCAAAGTTAGTTATTCTTTTGCTGGGACCTAAAAAAAAAATATTTAAATTAAAAAAATACATAAAAACAACACTTTTATATTATTTTTAATACCTGGTGTACTGAGAAAATCGTCGTGGGATTTAGTAGGGTACAGATTCATTCAGAATGATCAATTATTTCATTTGTTGTGGGTGTGTGTCAGAATATTGTCAAACATACATTTTCAAATAAACATTTCCGAGTTGATCCAAATGAAAAACTACTGGGCTGGAAATGTTTTTTACACAACTGGTAGCTTTTGTGTAATTATTCACTGGTTATATTAATCAAGTCTTCTCGACTACAGGCTCTTAACAACATGGGAAACCTAAAAAAATACAAAATACATTGTCATAGGTAGATAAATATAATTTGATTTAAAAATGATAATAAAATAATTGTTTTGATTAAATAGTCAAATAAATAACATACAGTTAACATTGCTGCATTTGAAAAGTACCTCGTTTTACTCATTTTACTCGAAGCCGTTCTCGATGGGATCTGCTCCATGGTCATTTAAATTGCATAATTTATTTTGCATACCTTTCTGAAACTTTGGGAAATGAAAAATAACTAGTATACGAATCCGTTCGAGGTAGACATGGGCGATAAACACATCTCTTTCTTTTAGATTCCATCAGTTCACTAAAAAATTATTTTGCTTTAATAAAATAAATAAAAATATGTAAATAGCTCAGAACATACCACAAAAAGTCTTCCTTTAAAAACATGTTTATTGAACAATGTTCATAAAATAGACAAAGGAAAGCACTAAACACAGATTTACTCAATAATTGTTAAAAAATATACAAAGGAAAACACTAAAATACACTTAAATTTGATAAAAAAAAATCATAAATTATAAATGACTGATCCTGACACATCAAAACAACACACTCGTGACCATGGAGGAAGGATAATTAAGAGTTGCCGTTTCTTTGAAGAAATATGGCAACAGGTTTGCTTGCAGCGCCGCCGGTAAGGGATTTGTCCAACTATTTCTCAGTCGGTAATATAGATACCTGCATATTTTATTTTATTTAAAAATTAGCGGGATTTTGTTTGTAGCTCTACTTTAATTAGTATAACTAAAATTTTGCATTTTTATTGGCATTTTTTACAACACAGACAAGGTGCAAGATGTAACAAAATGCCAATCAAAATATAAAATTTTATGACCCATAATTTTAGGAAGGGTAAAATAATTTAATATAAAATAATTGTATTATCTATTATATCATTAAAACTAATTTATAATAAATTTTCTAAATAAACAATATTTTAATAAAACAACTAAAACTTTCTGTAAACTTGGGTAGGTAACAAAACACATTAAGGAGAACCATCCATATAATCTGAAACAGAAAAAATTCAAAGTAGTATTTTAACTTCATATCATTTTGAATCTCTTTTTTCTTTTAGACATTGTCACAGTTTTATACTTTCATTATAATATTTTATAATTAATAATGGTAGTCCCTTCATCTTTTAATTAGATGTAGTACTTTTAAAAAAACAGATGTCTGTGGGATCAAGCTTTGAGGTCCTTCTTTGATTCGCAAATTTTACTTTGCTGTTTTCTAATTATAAAATAGAGTTTATTCTCCCTTGGAGCTAACCACTCACTGGATTGATTTAAAAATCCAAGAGCTAATTATTGTTTTTTAGGTAATAATTATATTTCATTGGATGAAATTTTAATCGAATGTAACTTTCTTTTCACTGGTAATTTGTTCGACGGTATGATAACAATATTACTTTAGTATTACTCTTTACTGTTAATTTAGCTTTCAAGGGTACCAAAGGTAAAGCCAATTTACAGTCTTGTAACCTATAAATGGTTTTTTGCAAGTGGAATGATGAAGTTTATGCGGCATCATTTAGTTCCTTAATATCGGAAGGAAATAAAAAAAATATGTTCTTAAAATGTACAGCTTAAATTGGACAATAAATTGTACTATTTACCTTTATACAAACAACGCTATTACAATTAGATATTATGAATTTATTACGAACAGGACCTCCTAAACACATGTTAAAACATCAAAATATCTTTGCTTAATTTTAAATTTAACATGTTTAACTAAAACTAAAAGTACTTACCACGTTTTATTCAGCAACCATAACCATATTGTTTTGTTCAGTTTTGTTATTGTATCGGTTCGAACGGGTGACAATCCCAAAGTCAGATTTACATTGTACAAATAATTGATTAATTCATGTTTTTCAAATAATTGTAGTATTTATATAAATATATAATTTTAAAACAATACTTACCGTGTATTACTTTTGTTATTAAGCGAAATATATTTGAATTATTCAATTATTCAGTGTACTTTAAATTTAAATATCATTTTATTATTGTAAAACGGACTGATATGCGCGGATGTGTTGCGCACTAACCTGTTGATATAACGCGCATATGTTATAAGCCCCCCTGCTCGTGACATGACAGTTTTGCCGGTTATAAAATGGCGGCCCTGATCATGCGCAAAAAATTTTGGACCCCAAAAATTGACGTGCCTTCGCTTCTGTAAAAGTATTCTGTGGTATTAATACGTCAATGCGCGTGCGCCTATAGTAAATTTAGTACTAAAAATTGGTATCGTTGCAAACGGAAAAAAAATATTTTTAGTTCTAAATTAATAACTTAATTTAGTGCTAAATTTAGTACTTAATTTAGTATCGTGACATACAGCCTTAAGGCTTAAAAATGGAGTAAGAAATCATAATTTCACGAGTGGCCCCATCTAGAGTTTGGAGCAAATAGCATAAAAAATGTCAGTTGTCGGTTTTGACCTTGGTCATTCACGTGGAACCTCTATGTGCTTTGTGGCTAAAACCTTACACAACAAGAACCGCAGCCATACTTGCCACAATCTTAGATGCAAGATTAAAAAAATATGGTTTTTTGTTATCGCAGGATGCAGATCATGCTATGCAATTATTACAAAAAGAGTATGCATCGTATCTTGCGTCAAAGTCAAAGGCAGCTGAACCGCTTAGATTGCCAGAACCATCCACTCATATTGCTTCTACGAGCAAAATTGACGAGTTACTCTTTTTTTCATCAGATAATCAACAAGTAAGCACTCCTGTTAGTAATGCAATTATAGATATTAGGCAATATATAGAGAAGCCAGTAATTGATAGAAGTACTTCCCCACTGGAATATTGGCACAAATCTAGCAGTACACTTCGGGAATTAGCATTCAAATATTTGAGTATACCTGCTACTTCGGTGCCAACAGAGAGAATTTTTTCAAAGGCAGGTGATATTATGACGAAAAAAAGAAACCGGCTTAAAGATAAAAATTTAGATACTTTATTGTTCATTAAACACAATTATTCATTTTTCAAAACTTAAAGTAGACACCCATTTTTATAGGAAATAAAAGTTTTCTCAGTTTACTTTGCTTTTTGATCTTTTCAAATACCTACCTTTCAAAACTATCGATAGTACATCGATACTATCGATAGTTTTTATCAAAAACTATCGATACTATCAAAAGCTCTGACTATCGATGTTTATGCAACACTAGTCTAGAAGGGTATGGTCCGTTATTAATCACAAGGAACCAGGATTTTTGACAGCGGTTCCTGAAAAAAACTCACATACTTTGATTTTCTTTACTATACGGCGCAAGAGAGAGGTCCGACACGCCCAACATAGGACCCGGCCATTTTGAACCCTATGCAACAGTTTACAGCTAAAGAATCAGATCGCTCACTCTGCGTCGGCACTTTTGATCTCAATGTTCCAGTTTATACACTGCGCAACTCGGATAATACAATATATAACAACCGCCTATAATAAAACAGCTGTCTTCTGCGTATCCTAAATTTGTTTCCCTGGAGTGGATCTTATTTTGAAACTTTCAACTGGTCCGAGTGAGCTAACTGATTCTTTAGCAATAATCTGTGACTCAAAAAATAATATTCACTGACACTGACAGCCGCAAGCAAAATATCAGGTGCGTTTTAATCATCCGCTTCTGCTTCCGGAATTGTCGGTTTAGTCGTTTTATCTTGTCAAATTAAAACAAGAAAACCGACAATTCCGAAGCAGAAGCGGATGATTAAAACGCACCTATTAAAAATATTGCGCCAAGATGTAGGCAACACGTTAAGGGTTCAAAATGGCAGAGTTTTCTATCTCCTTTTAAAAGGCACTCAGAAAGCTGCGCAGTGCGACCATTCTCCGTATAGTAAAAGAAAATCAAAGTATGTGAAAAAACTACATTCACTGAACGGGCAGTGCTAGGTTAGAACAGAAGTAAAAGTTGGAAATGCTTTTGCCAGTTCTCCCACTTTACACACATAACTTGACAGGTTGTCAGCGGATCTCACCGAAGTGGACACGATACATTGGCGTACAAAATTATTTTATAGATGTTAATAATAATTTCGAGTAAATAGTTTAATAAATTGTGAATAGCTGTTGAAATTTTGTAAAATTATAATTTGAATATTATAATACATGTTTAATAATTATTTATAATCCATAAATACATGCGATTGTCCAGTTCCGCCGATAACAATTTAAAATTACTTATTCTATGAAACGACACTGGCAGGTAAACATTACTGTGAAATTCTCGGAGCCGCCCGACGTGGTTTGACGTTTACCCCCTCTCTACCTACCAAAAGACTTTTCAACTTTTAACTTTTACTTTCTCTATTAGGCATTCCAAACTGAATGACTACCAGTGGGTTTTGACAGGTTATGATGTGGCAAAATTATGGCAACTCTGTAGGCCTGGTGATTTGACAAGGTGAGTGAAATAGATAGTTACATAGATTGATCATCCCTATTTTTTAAAATAAACATAAGCTTATGCCTTGAAGTAAAAATATAAGCAATTATTATTTTTTAAATATCTAAAGTCTGAAAATTGGTTTTAAAACACATTTTTGCTAAACTGATTCAAATTAATAAATATTTGCCAGGCAATATGGTTGCTCGCAAACGACCAGCTTTGAGCAATGTATATAACATATATGTATCATTGACCCTGTTAATGATAACATGACAACAGGGTTGCCATATCTAAACTGTCAGTACCCACTGGTAGCCATTTGGACAGGTCGTTGGAATGCCTAATTAGGCATTCCAACGACCTGTCAAATAATAGGTGCCAGTGGGAAATTCTTGTATATTTAAGGGGGTAGCGGCATAGTCTTGCAACTTGGACGCTATTTTTATTCGAAGTAGTACTCGCCAAGCCTGCCAATTTATGAAGAAATGTATAGGTGGGTTTTTTAAATATTATTTTTATTGTGTTTGACATAAAATATTTAAATGTAATCCATTATTCATGATTTTACGTAAAGTAGATAGAATATATCATATGTCGCCACCCTTAGATATACCAAACCTGCCCACTGGTAATTCATTTGTTTGGAATGCCTAATAAGGCGAGTTGGGTCAGTCAGGGGCTGGAGCGGGACAAATTCATAGACATCATATTATCTAAGATAGACTCGCCCTTCACACTGTATACCCAATACACCTTCTGTCCGCACGTTATACCAGACGGGGAAAGGGGAATCGTACGTCGCACATAGACGTAGTGTTTCGGGAGGGTTTACATATATTTTTATTTAGGTAAATTTAAAGAAAACATATTCAATATTATACAGGGCATTCAATAAGTCATTTTATATATTTTCTTATAGATTAAAATAGTAGGTAGCTCAAAGTGGAAGAACATTTTTGTTAGTATTTTATTATATATTATCTTGTTTTTTTAAATACATGAAGAGTAAGTAAAAATATAAAGCCATTTATTATTATTATTTTTACATGGGTATTGTCAGAAATCCTTTTCTACAGTTCGAAAAAAGAATAAATATATTGCGGACTACCTTTTTTTATGAAATAAAAAACTTATTAAAAACAATAGAACAATTTTATTTCAGATACCTACATAAATATACAAATAGGATCTTACCATTACATGCCATTTGGGTTGCATGTCAAGACACCTATTTTTGACATTATTTGTGTAATGGTACAATAACTCATGTAGGAGAGTAATCAGCAATGATCTTATAATATTTGAACAAGGCTGAAACACATTAGCTTAAGATTATCAAGAGATACTTTATTTCTAATTTGTCCGGATAGAAAAAAAAAACTGAAGGAAAATACAAATAATTAAAATTAAAAATTACTGATTCTGAAATAAAATGCTTTTTGTAAGTAAACTTCTCACTCTGGCTTTATTAACAGTTTTTAATTTATTAAATTCATGATGAAGTCGAATGTCTATACAGGGTGTCCTTTAAAATGTGTCCCAAAATTCTCAGGCAGATTCCTTAACCAAAAAATGGAAAAAAAGTTCCTATAGACCTATGTCCTAAAGTGCCCCCTAAGCGAGCAACAGCCTCTCGAAATCATTTTTTTTATTTTGATTTTTTGAATTTTCTTAAAAATGGAAACAAATAAAAGAACCAAATTTTGGCTGTTAAATATGATTAATAATAGTGACCTTTTGACACCTTCAAAAAGAAATTATTTCGTCAGGGGTGTACTTGGGAATTTTTTGAAAATTTTGATTATTCATAACTTTTTTGTGTTTTTGGTAATGACTTATCCATATTTTTTTTTACATTCTACATTGAAAACTACGTCAAAAAGGAATACTTGTTTGATCTCGATTGGAGCAGCCGTTTCCGAGAAAACATCATCCAAAGATATTCGTCCACTTTAGCTTAATTTTCAATTTTCCTAAATTACCTCGGTGAATCTCGTAAATAAAAATAACTTTTTTAGCTCTCTCTAAATAATTGTAGTTCAAATGTCGTGGTGGGACTATTTTTATTTAATAATAAGAAACGGTTTAAAAAAATATTTATTCTAAAAAACAAATCAAAAAAAAATTAAAGCAGATGCTCAATGTGGCGACCATTGGTTTCCACACACAAGCGCAACCGTCGCATCATAGACTGTCTTACACGAAAAAATACTTCAGGATTATTCCTAAGAACTTCGCATTGATGAAAAACTCGTTCTTCCAATTCTTCAACTGTTTCAACAGGACTGGAATAAACCAATGATTTTAAATAACCCCAAACAAAAAAATCCATTGGATTTAGATCTGGTGAACGAGGTGGCCAGTTAACAGGACAACCTCTGCCAATTACTCTACCCTCAAATCTTTCGTTAAGGTGCTGTCTAGCTTCAAGGCTGTAATGTGGTGGAGCTCCATCATGCATAAACCACATGTTATGTCTGATTTGAATCGGAATATTATCAAGAAGCTCATGTAAGTTATTTTCCAAAAAAAGCCTGTATGCTGCTCCATTTAACCTATTCGGCAAAACAAATGGTCCAATAAGGTAATTATCAATAACTCCAGCCCAGACGTTTATTGAAAATTTATCCTGGTGGTGACGTTCAACAACCGCGTGAGGGTTATCTTCAGCCCATTCATGCATATTTCGAAAATTTATTATACCATCTCTAGTGAAACCAGCTTCATCGGTAAATAGCACTTTATTAAGAAACATTGCATCTTGATTACATCTTCCAAGAAACCATTCAGAAAAGATAACTCGCGGCTCATAATCAGTAGCTTTAAGTGCCTGAACTTTTTGAATGTGGTAAGGGTACAATTGTTGTTCACGCAAAACTTTCCATACCGTGTTACGTCCGACTCCCACTTCTGAAATTAAATGAGAGAATCTGTGTAGTGAATAGTTAAGAAAGAGAATCCATTGATTTGGGAAATCAGATTTTTTCTGCATAACGCAACTCTTTTCGATACGAAAAGTCGTGAAATGTAAGAGAAGCAATAACAAGTAAAAAAACTAGTTTTATACGATAAGGTACGGGGTAGCTAAAATAATAAATAAGTAATTACTTACCATTTGCTATTTTTCTGGTACTTGTCGATGGGGTTTCAGCTACCCTATCCAAAATTGCTTCTTCCAAAGCAGGAGTTCTCACATAATTTTGTCTTCCACTGTTACTAGAGTTTTTCTTAAATGTACCAGTTTCCCGAAGTCTATCGTCAATTCTAGAAAACGTCTTAGCGCATGGAAGATGCCTATTTGGAAAGCGCTCCTGATAAAGTCTGCGAGCTTCATTGGCATTTCCAGAAGCGAGTCCAAAACATAAGTGCATGTCCGTCATTTCGCCGAATGTGTAATCATTATTGTAGTTATTGTGAGCCATTTTAAACAAAATAATAATACAACGAATCGCACCAGAACACTTTTAGAAATAATGTTTAACTGAAGAAACATTTTTATCAGTGAGCGAAAAAAATTATCCATGAAACACAAAAACGCCAAAAAAATACATATTTTTACTTTTTTATTCTAAACAGCTAAATACAAACCTTATGGTCTTCATAATAAATAAATGGGAACTAAATTTTTAAATTTTATTTAGAGAGCTAAAAATAGTATACAGGGTGGTTGATTAGTGTGAGGAAGCTCTGTAGATCTGTTATAATAAAAGTAGGCAGCTTTAAGCTTCACATTTTAAAATTAGTTACGATGTGACAGGGTGTTTCATAAGGCCGTGCCAAATCAAAGTTATGTTTTTTAAATGGAACACCCTGTATATTTTTATATTTTTAGAATCTGCTCGATAATCTGATTTCAATGATATATCACACTTGTTATCTAATATGAATAGTAAAGGATCTACAGCTACTCAAAAATCACATTTTTTCAAATTCAGGTGGCTGTTGTAGCCAAACAGTTGGAAATCGAGGAAAACGGCTTACAGTCCCTATCCTAACTTTTTAAGGTCTATTCAGTGACATAAAATACATATTATTTGATACAGGGTGATCAAAAATCCAAAATCACATCCGATTTTTGATCACCCTGTATCAACTAATATTTTTTGCCACTGAATAGACCTTTAAAAGTAAGGATAGGGACATGTAAGCCGTGTTCCTCGATTTCCAACTTTTTGGCTACAATAGCCAAAATTGAAAATTAACCTAAACTGCACGAATATCTTTGGATTATGTTTTCTCGGAAACGGCTGCTCCAATCGAGATCAAACAAGTATTCCTTTTTGACGTAGTTTTCAATGTAGAATGTAAAAAAAAATATGGATAAGTCATTACCAAAAACACAAAAAAGTTATGAATAATCAAAATTTTCAAAAAATTCCCAAGTACACCCCTGACGAAATAATTTCTTTTTGAAGGTGTCAAAAGGTCACTATTATTGATCATATTTAACAGCCAAAATTTGGTTCTTTTATTTGTTTCCATTTTTAAGAAAATTCAAAAAATCAAAATAAAAAAAATGATTTCGAGAGGCTGTTGCTCGCTTAGGGGGCACTTTAGGACATAGGTCTATATGAACTTTTTTTCCATTTTTTGGTTAAGGAATCTGCCTGAGAATTTTGGGACACATTTTAAAGGACACCCTGTATATTTATCTAAAATGAGCTTCGTGACAGTAATGCAATGGTCATTAAGTGGTTCAAAATCAAAAATATGGTTAGAAAAAACATCAAAAATATTTGAAGGCAAATATCGCATAGAACTATTTACTAATTTACATTTTATATTGGCAATGTTAATAATATTATTACTGTGTATGTTCATTGAAACTGTTTTTATACACTTTTCAGCTTCACTACAAACAGTAACTACAAATCTAGAAGCTTTTTGTAATTTTCTGTAAGTTTTTTTGATTTTGCAGTTTTGATAAACTGTAATCTCCTTCTAAAATCGCAAAACACTGTTTGCAGTGAATCTTGTTCTTGAAGGATTTTACTATAAAACCAGAAATGTAGGCAACTACATCCTGAATGTATTCGCTCAGAAAATATATAGATAGATATTCATGGTCACGAAGCTCATTTGTAAATTCCAAATTTTCTTCAGAAGTGTCTGATTCGTAACATTTTAAATTTAACGCAATTTTGCTACAATCCAAGATGCTGGTGCCATCTAAAGCAATTGCATTGGCAGTTTTATTTGACTTCACTTCATTATGAATTAATAATTTTTTATAACAATTTTGAAACAATCTGCATGTGGGATTGTTATTGAAGCCACATCTGTTACGAACTGCACTAAGAAAAAGTTCCAAATGGTCCTGAGAAAGCTTGTAAGTAAGAATAAAATCTAAATTTTTATTCATTACTACTGTATAATTTTAGAGCTTACATATTATAAAAATACCCATAATAAATACTGTCTGTTGGAAAATAACTTAACATTATTCTCCGCCAGAATACATCAATTATTTTACTCCTCTTTCCCCTACGCCGCTAGACACCGAATTTAAATATATTTGTTCCTCTCGCCCCTTATTATATAATTAACTGCTAAACCGCATCTAACATTATGCAACCAACATCATTTATGTTTGATTGGTACTATTGGTAGTTCATGACGTAACTCCAACCAACCCTGGCAATTCCCTCTTATTTTTTACCTCCTCTCATAAACTTTGCAATCTCGGAGATTGTTTTTAAAGTTTAAAACAGAAACAGAAGCAATCTTGACTCAAGACGAGAAGGATGTACTACTTGTGGTGTGTGAGTTTTCTCGCACTTTGTGGGCGTTAGCCGGCCGGCACTTATTTCTCGGAAAAAGTGAATTAAAACTTATTATCTCGGGGTGTTATTAAGTAAAACAGTTAGAAAAGCAAGTAGCCTCATACTAGACGTATTCTAGCATTGTTTGTGCCTGTGTTTCGTATCAAAAACTTGTTCTTTTGTTGGATACCGAATAATATTGTAATAAACTCTATTAAAAGTGGTGTCGAAGTTTGAATACCCAAAACCAGTAAAATCTATTCATACAGTCCATTAAAAAACACACAAATTTAAGGAGAAATCAACAAAATTACCCCATATTTGCGCATTGTACTTACTTGATAGGTATGGCATTATATTTTAAGATGTGTCTACCACTTAAATTTTCATAAATGTCTGCCATGCAAAAATGGTCAGAACATATTAAGGCTTCTTTCATTTTCATAATGTCTTCCTCCACCAAGCATAGATTTTGCAGCCAAATTCTACGTTGAATAATTTCTCTAGGAAACCTGATCAGAAAATATAGAACATTATTATTTAAATAAACAATGCTAGTGCTAAATACTTTTACACTGTTAAATAAATTAAGCCTTATTCCCCGTATATGCCTACGTCTATGCTAACATAATCTTACTTATGAAATTATCGAATAACATTCTTATTCTGCGTATTTCCGCACGCTATACATTTCCTCCCCATCGTAAAAGTCCTTATTAAAAAGTTCAAGGTTTAAATTATTCTTGAAAACTACAAAAAAACACAAAAATCACAATAAAATTTGATCTGTCACTTTGATAACATCAGCAAAATGTCTTAGGTTGCCAAACTTAAAAGATATATACCAGAATGTTTAATATTCACATATGAAACACATGTAAAAATAGCTAAATAAAAGTCTTTAAGTGATTGCAATTAATAAAAACTCATATTGATGCTTTCAATTCTTTATTTCCTTTTTTTATTACATTGTATTAAAGGTAATAGTAATTTTTTTAATAAAAATTTAATGTTTGATATTTGATGAAAGAGATCTGACAACATAGGAAGAGCGTACTGTCAAAAAAAAGTTGCGGACAAGTGTAATGTATACAAGGCGTATCTATTTATCCGATATCTTTGGACAAATTTTAGGGTGCTTTTAAATGACATTTAAGCGTGTTAAACTGTCACTAATCGGACTAAACCGAACGCTAAAAGAGTCGTTTGGAGTTAAAAGTGTTAAAGGAGTTAAAGGAACGGCAAAACGAACGCAATGATACTAAACGCACTCTGTTCTGTGACATAACCTTATTTTGTTATTCTTAAATTTTGGCGCTCAGCTATTATGAAAATAAAGCGAAATTACATACACTTTTATAATTTGGAAATTTAAATAATGAAACATCTAAAAGGCCATTTTTCAACCCCAACTACAATGTTACAAGTGAAAAATTCTGACGAAATACTAAAATCTGTGAAAAATGCTGATTTAACAGAAAACGTCTTAAATGTAGACATAGACGAAAATGTAGGCCTAAAGAAGTGGAAACGAAAAAGGAAAAAGAAAAGAAAAGTTTCTGATCCGGCAGTTAGAGATGTAACAGAATTATTATCAACTAATTTAAAACTTATATCTCCTAGTAAATCTCCTGAATCAAAGAATGTAAATTTGGATGTTGACTTTTCTGGAAGGGTTATTAAAGAAATTCCACCTACCCCTATGAAAGAAAACACACCTAAAAACAGTGCTTCAATACCCAAAAGAGATGCCTTTCAGTTTATGATGGAAAGAAGAAACCGAAGCATAGGTTTAAATTCACCTGGTAAAGAATTAGATAAAGACACAAATAATATTGATAATATCGATAACAAAGCAAAACTTGCATCTAGAAGACATATTTTCTCTAATTGGTCTGATAAAAAAGGCGCTATTAAACGAAAAAGATTTGAAGAAGAAAAGGATGAAATTATTGAACACAAATTGAGTAAGAGAGCAAGAAGATTGAAAAACCTTTTAAATGTTGAAGAAGAAGAAACAAAAAAAAGCTTAACACTAAAATTTGTTAAAAGTAGGATAAGGAAGTTATCTAGTAGTAGTGAAGATAGTGATTTTGATGAGCGAGATGAAATTATAGAAAGCAATAAGAATAAAAAAAGAGATTTCGCTAAGAAAAAAAATGTAGAGATAGATATAAAGAATACCAATTCAATAAAAACAGTGAAAAAGGCTAAAAATCAATATAAAGAACTTGAAAATAATCAGACACCTGTCAGATACAATAAAGGAAATATATTATCATTTATAAAATCAGAGCAGTTAAATAATATAAAAAGAGAAGAGAATGATTCAGTAAAAGATAAAAGTAAAACTAAAAGTAATAAATGCAATGAAAGTTATAAAATAAATACTAAAAACAAAAATATTCACACTAAACATAAAGATGATAAAATTTCAGAAAAAAATATTGAAAATTCTTATAGTAACATGAAAGACACATTTCCAAAAGGTAAACAAAAGAAAAAGAAGGAAACAAGAGAATCAATTAATGTTTTAGATGAATCAAGTCAGGAAAGCATGAATTTTACTCCACGAATCTTGAGGTCTTGGAAAATGAAAATAAAAGTGAATATGGATGGAAATGGCAACAGAGACTTGAGGACTAAAAATCAAATTAAATATGCTGAAGATTGTATATCTATTGGTATTATGATTTTGAATGTACTAATGATTTAATACGAGTCCTAACCACTATATGTTCAGCCTTTTTATAATTTTATTTCTGTTATATATTAAGAAACTTAAGGTTGAAGTTTGTGAGAGTATGATGCACCATGATCTTAATTTCTTTAAAAAACAGTTTAGAATTTTTT
This sequence comes from Psylliodes chrysocephalus, assembly GCA_927349885.1. NCBI lineage: Eukaryota > Metazoa > Arthropoda > Insecta > Coleoptera > Chrysomelidae > Psylliodes > Psylliodes chrysocephalus. The sequence continues at coordinate 104,797,157 of OV651814.1, forward strand.
ACGTGTTTGACCTACATAATAAACACTAACTATTTTGTTGGCTTTGGAATTTTTGACGTTTAGAATGTTTTACGTGTTTGATGCACATAATGAAACGTTGACGTTTTAAGTTATTGAAAGTGTAACAGTATCTTTGTGACAGTTTTTAACGTAATTTTTTTTTATTCGTTATTGAAAATGGGTCGCGGTAAAGCAACTCCGAAAAAAAAAAAATAGGGATTTGATCATAAACAAATATAAACATAAACATAACCTTCCTAATAAATATCTGAAATAAAATTATGAAAAGGCCGAACATATAGTGGTTAGGTCTCCTATAAGTTGTATTTTGTTTCATACACTAGTTAATCTAGTTAAGTACTCCTGTGTAGTAATTTGTTAATATTGTAAATAAGTTTTCTTACAATCGGTTAGTAATTGTAGATTTTATACCCTTCCAAACAGTTGGAAAGTGACTTATTGCTTACTTTACTTTCTTGTATGTATGAATGTATTATCTTTTAAATAATTTTTGTATATTTTTTATTGCACTTGGGATTTCCCTATGTTGTTCAATAAATAAATGAATGAATCAGTGAATGAGGCAATTAATGAATTAGTAATGAATTAGTATATGAATTTGTATAGCACCGTCTTATTTTATTATGCAGTCAAAAAATGCTTTGTTTTTAACAGCATGTGAAAATTATAACATATTTTAGATTCACAGGAAAATGAAATTAATTTATCTTCTGAAAGTGAAGAAGATATTGATAAAAAAACAGAAGAAAGATGTGTTAAAATGGCACCTGTATTTATGAAAGCTGTTCCAAAACCAAGAGAAGATCCCTCTGTTGTAGAAGCTAGAAAACAATTCCTATTGAGTGGTATTCCTACTTCATTAAAAAAAGCAATTGGAAAACAAAACAGGTAATTCATTATTAAATAATTTTAATAAACTTTATTTCAAACTTCATTTTTTAAAAATTGTATTTTAGTTTTGCCGAACAGTTAGATGTGTTTCCCACTACACAGCATATTCAACAAAAATCTGACAATCATTTTTGGAACTTAACTGAACCAGAACTAAACATGACTACATTTTCACCACTAAAGGTTTGCTATAATGACTTAAACTGTCAAAAAATAACTAAATGTCACATAATACGAAATATAAATATAGACAAAGAAGTTAAAAAAGTTGATAAACTAAAGATATTACTAAACAAAATTAAATCTGAAAATCCTTATTATCCTGTATATAAATCATTTAAGCAAATACATACAAAAAGTGGACATACACTTGATAATGAAAGTGAAACCAAAAATACAGAAAAACGAAAGCATGGACGAAAAAGGAAAAAGAATACACAGAAAGATCCCAAGCAGCTTAATCAAATAGAATCAGAATCAGTTGAATATACCATGTGGACCGAAAAGTATAAGCCCAAATGTTGTGATGACATAATTGGAAACCCACAAGCTATCAGAAATTTGAAAAAGTGGATGAATGGTTGGAAAAACTTTAACCAAGAAATCAATTCTAGAAAGGGAAGATGCAGTAATACAAGTGAATCAGAATTTGAAAATACAGATTGTGATAGCAAGGATAGCACAAGGTTACCTGGAAAAATTATTGTATTAGCAGGGCCTTGTGGTAGTGGAAAAAGCTCTGCAGTCTATGCCGTTTGTAAAGAATTGGGTTTTAATGTAATCGAGATAAATGCTTCAAGTAAAAGAACTGGTAAGTTTCTAAGACATAATTTGAATCAAGTAAATAAACTATACTAATAAAAACACTTAAGTAACCCAGGATTGGAAGGGTCGCTATAGGCATTGAGACATTTCCTTAGTGCAGTGGCGACAGAAGGGGGCACAATAGATCTTTTAGGTCGCAGTGTATTAACACCCCATTCTCAACATAACATAACTCTGGGTCACTCAGGTAAAATATCCAGTGTGGTACGATATACAAAACATTGGTAATTCTTGGAAATAGCTAAGGTTAAATTCAGGATTTCTGTATTTTTTTTTATTTGGGCTAATATTGCCTTTTAGTACAACATTTCTATTAATAATATTGTTATCCTGCATTCCGCAGTAGCCTGAGGCTATTATAGGAAATATACTACTAAACGAAGTAAAATGTCACCCATCAACCTTGCAGTTTTCATGAAAAAAGTACGATTAAGGGAGCTATACAAGTCGATGATCTTGACGTTACAATTTCAGTTTGATAATAGTCGTTGCACGTTAATGTTTATAGTTCAATGGTCCAGTTCTATACAGTAGAGATAAGTTGCTATCACGTAAGCTGCAATTTTTTAATACTTATTTTGCTGGAAGTACTGTTATCTGGTTTTAAAAAAGCTACTAACTTAAATGGTCATATCTTGGAGCCTGTTAATCAAATTAAAGACCTTGGAGTTATTCTAGATCCCACTTTAAGCTTCAATCAACACATACCTAAGGCTATCCATAAATCCATGAAAATGTTAGGTTTTATCAAAAGGCTAACACATGATTTTACTGACACAACTGCAATTAAAGTCCTTTATTGTTCACTAGTCCGACCTCACCTAGATTATTGCTCTTCTGTCTGGTCTCCACATTACATAACGCACAGCAGAAACATAGAAAATGTGCAACATAAATTTCTTAGGACCGATTCCACCGTTATGTTAAACGAAGTTTAAAATGACATTTTTACATTAACAATGTCATTTTAATCTCCGTTTAACACAACGGTGGAATCGACCCTTAGATACATAGCCTATAAATTGGGTGTCCTTTGCGAGTATGATTTGATAGATAATTTTCTAAACATCCCCTCTTTGGAAACTAGGAGGAAACAGAGAGACCTGACATTACTTTTCAAAATTATCAATGGCAGATGCAGCTGTACTGAACTTCTAACAAAAATAAATCTTTATGTTCCAACGCGCTCAACTCGACAGCAACAAACATTTTATGTACCTTTTTATTGTTTAAACCATACTGTTAGCAACTGTATTCCAAGAATGTTAAGATTAGCCAACACTCATAATGATCTTGAGATATTTAACACCCCCTTTCATAAATTTATAAAGCAATTACTTAGTACTGAGCTTTAATTTTAATGTTTAAGAGGAAAATTTACATTACAAACTGAAAGACCTGCAGGGCAACGGTAGTTTAGTAGGTATAAAAATTACAACTTAAGGGTGGAGCCTAAATACTACAAAATTACTTCCGAGACTAAGCAAAATCAGCATTCATTCATAATTTTAACAATTGCAAGTAGATACGAGGGATACATATTCTAAACTCTAATGCGCAAAATTGATACAAAGGAATCGAAAAATTCTCTCATGGTTACCCACGTTCAGCAGTTCTTGAGTAATATCAATTATTACAGGGTATTTATTAATTGAGTGCCGATACTTAAGGGTGTGAATCCTTGGGTGATTTTAAGAAGAAAAGTTAATATCAACATATGTCGTAAACCTCTTAATTTTTGAGTTACAGGGTGTTATAGTTTAAAAAAAAAATAACTATTTTAGTGTTTCTTATCAGTCTAGATATTTTTATGAAATTTTACCCAAGAAAAAGTGTTTCCACTCATGGTGGGTTCCTACCAAATTTCAACAAAATATCAAAAGCAGTTTCAATAAACTTAAAAAAAGTTGTTGGTTTATTATTGTCTTGCGCAAAAAGGGTACGTCGTACATCTATAAACCAAATTTGCTCCAAAATAAATAAGGATTTTAAAGATAATGTTGGTTTTTAAAAAAAGCAGTGGCGTATCATATTTTTCTTCAAAACTATTCAGTTCAAACCCGGTACGGATGTCACTGGTAAAAATTTTTACGACAAAAAGGCGGGATTAAAAGTAAAAGTTTAGTCCATTGGTACATAATATACTATTTTTAAATTTTTAATATTACACTGTATGTGACATGGCTTTTTTGTTTGTCTTTTTTGGATTAAGAGGAAAATTTACATTACAAACTAAAAGACCTGCGGGGCAACGGTAGTTTAGTAGGTATAAAAATTACAACTTAAGGGTGGAGCCTAAATACTACAAAATTACTTCCGAGACCAAACTAAACTTTAACGCGCGAAGTTGAAGACAAAGGAACCGAAAAATATTCCACAATAGTACAAAATATTACCTATGTATTTTTCAATATAAGTATGGTGTAGATTAAAACTTATTTTGGCTGTCTACAAATTTGGTTAAAAAATCTTCTTTTAGAAATATACCTTTCATTTGACGAAAAACGAAGGCCTAAACGAAAAAAAAATATTCTTCATAAAAGTTTCGCCTGTGTATTGACAAGGTAATAGTGCTTTCCTTATATTTTTTGCTATGAAATTAACAAAAATATAGCAATAAACAATTACTGATGTCATGGTTTTACAGGAAAGGAAGCAGTCTCTTGACTGTATGCGTCTCTCTCAGGGATGAAATGTATGCAATCTGTTTGACTCTCTTATATTATTTTATATAGGTATTATTGATTTATCCGCTATGAAGGCGAATAATGTTTTATAGGGTGTATTACTTCATGATTTTTTTTTGAGGAAAATAAAAAAATAAAATATAAACTATTTATGGAAGCACAGTATATATAAGTATAGGTTATAAACAGTAAGGCTATTGCTTTGCAGAATACAATAAATTCCTGATAAACAAATTCAATAATTAGAAGCATATAAAGCATAAATTAATAATATTAAAATATATATATATATATATATATATATATATATATATATATATATATATATATATATATATATATATATATATATAAAAGGAGATACTTTTTTCGACCGGAAAATATTTATTTTTAAGTGAAGATAATATCAGGTTAGCGGCCCTAAGAAATAAATCTCTTTTCCTTACTTGCTCAATATTTCGCCATTGTTTAATAGCTTCATCAGGAGCGAACTACAAGATTTTTAAATGAAACAATACACTAATAAAATAATTTAAAATTACTACTTACAGGATTTGAGTCAATCGAATAAAATTTTAAATAAAAACAACATTACACTTAAACAAACTTTCGGACAGTGGACACTAAAAATTTAACAGGTTGATAAAATTAAAAATAAAAAGTGTAGACTAGAAATAATTATAGTGAGATAAAACTAAATGATTTTTAATATTGTACAGAGTGATACTTAAATTTTATTTAGAATATTACAATAAATGTTGCTTAGTTGGTTTATGTCAGATTTATAATTAATAGTATTTTTAGTTTTATTAATGTAGTACATTTCCAGAAATAACCTATTCTTGTATTTGTTTTCTTTTCCTAAAATTTTTATCTCCGTGTAGTGTAGCGACATACTTGCACTACATATCTTTTTCATTTTCATTTTCATTACGTCATACACATTAAATTGCCGTCATCATTTAGATAACCTTTCGTGGCAGTTCTAGCGAAGACAAAAGGTTGAACTCATCGCGAGGGAAACAAAATATTGTTTATAATAATTATGACTTTAGATTTTACAATTTTATATACATGTCATGACATACAATTTATTTTTAAAATTATATTTTCATGAATTCGTATTTATTTATTGATGGGATATACCACATATAAAGATCCCATAATTGCCTTAACCTGTCTGCATAATAGTAATTACTAAATAAAAACAAATAACTTATCAAATAGGTACATTTTTTTTTGCACATTGATAAAAAACAAATAACTGAATGAAAAGGAAATTTTAACTTACCAAATAGGCACATTTACACATTGATATTTAAAGAATAAAGACTTAAAAAAAAAAAAAACAAAAAATATTTCTATTTGTACGTCATGATTAACATTACTTTTTATTAGATCGTAGAATTTTTTAACTATTAATGCCTTCTTTTCGTTAATGTTTTTCTATTTAGGACACTAACTGTCCTAATAGTATGGTAATTCTTAATTGTATCAATGGCAGTATTCTTTATATAATAGAAAGAACCTGCTAGATAACATAGAATTACTAAACACTTAACAACGGGGCAATTTCGATAATCAAAGAATGGATAATTCATCCAGAACACGATCTAAAATACAACATTATTTATAGAAAATACTGACATTACTGATGACATATTTTTGACAATTAAATTAAAAATTTCAATCAATTTCATATACAGAGTCATATTAAAATTTTGTTTTGATTAAGGTGAAGGTACTCGTAGATATAGAAATATGCAACAATCAACACCTTATCGACTTTTGATGACTGACAATACATTTTTTATATAAGGGGGAGGTATGTAGCGACATACTTGCACTACATATCTTTTTCATTTTCATTTTCATTACGTCATACACATTAAATTGCCGTCATCATTTAGATAACCTTTCGTGGCAGTTCTAGCGAAGACAAAAGGTTGAACTCATCGCAAGGAAAACAAAATATTGTTTATAATAATTATGACTTTAGATTTTACAATTTTATATACATGTCATGACATACAATTTATTTTTAAAATTATATTTTCATGAATTCGTATTTATTTATTGATGGGATATACCACATATAAAGATCCCATATGTAGTCAAACTCATGTCCCGTATTTATATGGTGTTCCACCGCCGCACATGTATTTTTTTTGGTACGGCAATCGCTTTTGTGTTGAGTGACTCATTATTTCTAGTCTACACTTTTTATTTTTAATTTTATCAACCTGTTAAATTTTTAGTGTCCACTGTCCGAAAGTTTGTTTAAGTGTAATGTTGTTTTTATTTAAAATTTTATTCGATTGACTCAAATCCTGTAAGTAGTAATTTTAAATTATTTTATTAGTGTATTGTTTCATTTAAAAATCTTGTAGTTCGCTCCTGATGAAGCTATTAAACAATGGCGAAATATTGATCAAGTAAGGAAAAGAGTTTTATTTCTTAAAATCATTATCAGATGTTGTATACAACATTCCTTGTCTAGAATGTAATAAAGTCTATATTGGTCAAACACAAAGACCTATCTCAGGTAGAATCTCCTCCCACAGAAGTGATTGCAGACTGCATCCGGAACGTTGTGCTTTGGCTGAACATGCTAATAAATATCAACATAATATAAATTATGACGAAATTAAAATATTAGCCATTGAAAATAACTACCATAAAAGACTTTTCTTGGAGATGGCTTTCATTTCACAGGAACCAAATTCTATGAACAAAAAGACAGATATTAACAATTTAAGTGAAATTTATTCTTATTTATTGGATTTGGACAATAAACCAAACCAAATTCATAATTTAAATAATACAGAGCTAATTTAATATAAAAATCACTCTTTGAACATTTAAAAAATATTAATGTTATGTAAACATAGCATTATCCACATTTATTTCCTAACCTCTAATAACTTGTTATTTATTTAAAATTTTACTTGTCTTGTCAAATTGACCTTTCGATATTTATATTTTTTTAAAGTATCGTAGTTATTATTTTTTGTGTATATTATTTTGTAATTGACTTCAGCTTGTCCATTTTGTACACTAAACTGAATAATACCACCAAAATGAACAACCTTAATTAAGATGTAAGTAAAAAAATTTTTACCTTACTTTATCATCATATGTGGTATTATTTTATTTTAGTCTCCCTGATGATGGAAATAAACATTTCCGAAAGCTTGGAATAAACTTAAAAAAGTAATCTTTCATTTGCTGCATTACCCACAAATTACTGGTTTAATTATTAACTAGTCAGCAACGATTATCAACTCTCTTATATATATATATATATATATATATATATATATATACGCACCTAACTATTAATATGAAGCCCGGCATATACTAAAGGGTAATGGAAGCCCGGTGTGTGGGGTACACTTCTTGTACTATCATGTATAAAAGTGTGCTGCGGTTATTGCGAAACCCGCTAGGTTTTATGCATTGTATGAAGCCCGAATGTATAAAAAGCTAATAGTTATTCGATTATAAGAAGCCCTACAGCGTTGCCAATAAAACAATGAATTTTGTTATGTAGAAGGTTATCTATAGTATATAAATATTTACAAATAGCTTAAATGCCCTGACGACTGCATCTTCTTGAGATCTACAATATCTTAGAAAATAATAAATTAAAATTTGCAGATAATTAAATTCTTCCAATAAGAACAAAAAAAACTGCTCTTCTCTTTCAAATAAATCTTGTCATGATTGTTCTCGTTGTTAAACACTATATTTATGAAACTGAAAAATAATTTTTTTCAATTGTCTTTGAAAACAACTTTTTTTATGTTGTTTGTGAGAAGAAAAGTGACATTTTCCCATGCACCGTGCTGGAAATTTTTTTCCCGTGCGTTAAATTTCAATGCTAAAATAACAGTTATTTTCTTTAAAAATTAGTACATAATACAAGGTCCGTGAACTTGACACCACAACATTTCAAAAAATTGATGTGTCCAACACATGACTTTCCTATCTAGTTATTAGGTACAGACCTTTTCCAGTTATTTTGTACAACCTATTTTATCGTCCCTGTAAATATTTAGAGAATGAACTAAATACATACCTTTTCCACACACAACTTACTCGAAACATTATTTTTTTGGATTTTCTCCGTTTTTGAAAATTCGAAATTGCAGTTTTTCTCAAATATCTCGAATACGGTCCATTTTAGGGAAATCATGTAAAAAACATAAATTATAAAGAATAAAATCATAAGCAACAAGTTTCTCAAAAATTATAATTTTGTACATTTTGTCAAATTTCTAGAACACAGCCCATTTAAGAAAAATTTTTTATGGCACAAAAATTATAGAAAATGATATTGCAAACAACTTTTATTTAAAATAAATTTCTTCTCCAATTATAAAGTAAAAAACGACCCCCTATAAAACACCCTCCAGATGTTCGACTATTTCCAAAATTTAGACAGCTCACCACAGAATGTAGTTAAGCTTAAGTTTAAAATTTGGTATTTTTCTCTTAATTCAATTTTGAGATATAATTTAATATTCGAAATTTTCACATTTCCTCAAATTTCTCGAATACGGATCATTTTGGTAAAATTAAGTATGTAACAAAAATTATAGAGAATAATATTGTAAACAACTTTTATTCAAAGAAGTTTCTTCTCCAAGCGTAAATAACAGATATATTCCATAAAGTGGGAAAATGACCTCTTATACAGTACTCCCCGAATTGTTCTGACTATGCCCAAAATCCATTCAGCTCACAGCAAGGTAAATTAAAGTTTATGTTTATAATTTGGTGTGTTTCGCTTTATCCGTTTTTGAGTTATGTTTAAAATTCTAAATTTTCACTATTCCTGAAATTTTTCGAATACGGGCCATTTTAGGAAAATTATGTATAGGACAAAAATTATAGAGAATAATATTTCAAACAAATAACGGATATATTCCATAAATTAGGAAAATGACCTCCCATAAAGTACCCCCACCCCCCAGATGTTTCGACTAGACCCAAAATCTATTCAGCTCACTGCAGAGTACATTAAAGCTTAAGTTTATAATTTGGTGCTTTTCTATTTATCCGTTTTTGAGTTAAGTTCAAAATTTTCATTATTCCTTAAATTTCTGGAATATGGTCCAGTTTAGGAAAATTATGTACATGGCAAAAATTATAGAGAATAATATTTCAAATAACTTTTATTTGAAGTAGTTTTTTCTCTAGGTTTAAATAGCAGATATATTCCATAAAGTAGAAAAACGACCACCTCTAAGATCGAAAAAATAATGATTCCTATACTTTCCTTATCTATATACAGATAGGAAAGGAAAATGGTGTGAACATTTTTGGTTTGCCCACGTTTGCCCATCAAGTAACTTTTTTGCCCACCCTCTGATTTCTAAATATATCAAAAAGAATTTTCGCGGGCCAACTTCCAGATAAAAGTAAACATTTTAAAAGTTTAATTCCATAGAGTGCCAACTTCACGGTCCTGTAAAACTGTCTTTTTTATTTTGATTTTTTTCGAAAAATGGTATGCAAATTGAAAAAACTAAAAAATGGGCAAACATGGGCAAACGAATAATTACCTAATGCAATTATTATCATATTTCATTTTTGTGAAGATTTTTTTTCCAATAATTTTTTTATAAATTACTTTTTTTCAAAAAACTATTGGATGGGCAAACGTGGGCAAACGATGGGCAATCCTTTCACAAAATTTCGCGGACCTCATATAAAAAGCTGTAAAACAGAATGTATTCTATTGATATAACGCCATATGGAATTTTAATGTATCATATTATTAAGTTTCAGTCCAAGACTCCTAATTATTAACTATATATTTTTGACATTAAGTGTCAAAATATTGATAATTTACATTCAGGCGTCTTTAATAATCAGTAACCAATCTTTTCATGTAAATTATTTTCTTTCTTAATAAAAGTTTTTAATAGCATAATCGAATTTTTTATGATTTTCAAAGAGTTGCAATAAAAAATATCGTTCATTACTTATCCGGAAATCCTTTTGCGTACTTCATGCTACGCCGTTTTTGGATGCGTAATGAAATATACTATTAATTGAAAAATAAATTAAAAAACATTAAATGTTCAACAATTTAATTACTTACTAAAATGTTAAACTTACTGTTTGCGAGATAATTAATAACTATAAACAATATCACTTAAGAGAAATTCTTGCTGCATTAGCACCGGATGATATAAAAATTATATTTTTTTTTAAATTTTAATAAGTTCTCTCTTGTTGACGAGTGACAAAAAGTTTTTGATAATCTGAACATGATAGAAAATTATAAAAACAACTTTTGTTTAAATAATGTTCTTCTTTATTCGTAAATAACAGAGCTATTCGTTAAAGTAAAAAACGACTCCGTATAAAGTATCTCCCAGATGTTTCAACTAAATCCAAAATTTAATCAGCTCACTGCAGGATAGATTTTAATCTTAAGCTTTAGCTTAACTTTAAAATTTGGTGTTTTCTCTTTATGCTTTTTTGAGTTCTCATAATTCAAAATTTGCACTTTTCCTTAAATATCTCGAACACGGACCATTTTAGGAAAATTATGTATAGAATAAAAAAAAAAGAATATTAACACAAGTAACTTTTATTAAAAGAATTTTCTTCTTTAAGAGTAAATAACAGATATATTTCATAAAGTAGAAAAACGACCTCCTATAAAGTACCCCGCCCAGATGTTTCGACTATGCTCAAAATCTAATCAGTTTAGTGCAGGGTGAATTAAAGCTCAAATTTAAAATTTGGTGTTTTTCTCTTAATCCGTTCATGAGTTATTGAGTAGACATAGACAGACGAAAATAGTAAAAAAACGGTTTTAGGGAACCCAAAACGTAAAAATCCGTCGAAAAAAAATGATTCCTACACTTTCCTTATCTGCATACAGATAGAAAAGTAAAAATGTCAATGTAAATTACATAGTTCTATTAGCAGTTTGGAAATAAAATAAAAATATAGGTCTGCGTTAAAAAAAAAACATTCCTGATAATAGCACTTCGGATACCAAACAATGGGTTTAAAATTTACCTACCTCTATTTATGGTAAATGAAAAATTTTTGATACCATTTTAACATGTTGTTTTCTAATATAAAAAGTTAGTTTTTAATTTTTTATCCTACATAATAAAATTCTAATTATTAAATTTAAATGTGTACGAAAAGAATATACTTTATAATTTAAATCTTGTAAAGTCCTAAGAAAGTTCTAATAAAGTATGAAACGTTTGCGCCCATTAAAATAATAACATAACATTTATCTAATTCCAGATTATATCAAGCTGACAAGTTTGGGATACTATAAGTGGATTTTTCAAGTAGCGATAAATAAGTTTTATTGCCTCCGCTTCCGAAAGTAATATAAATCATCACATAACAACGTTGCCAGTTATGTGGGCTTCAAAAGATTATTAAAACGTACCGGGCAGCTAATAATCGATAAGATATATTCAAATTCATATAAAGTTTATACAGATTTCTCCTTAGCACCATCTCTGCAAAACACGGTGAACTATCTGCTGTATGTTTTGAGAAGAAGTTCTATGACCATGACATGCCCAGACGAAATTTTGCAATTTGACGCCATCTATAATAAAATGACTGGTAAACTACTTTATACAAGAAAATTTTTACGAAGCCCGAAGGTGGGCTTCGTAAGTGAGTCTCGGGCTTGGTATAAGCGATAAAGTATAGCGGTTTGGGCTTAGTATTGAGGCTTAATATGTATATATATATATATATATATACAACGGATTGAAGAATTGTTAACATGCTGGAATTAATAATTGAGCGAAAATAAAAAAATAACAAAATGAATTCAAATCACTTACGTACTATTTATCACTAAATGGTAGAGAAAGATATATATTTTGTTGGTGTCATCCTCTAGACGAAATAGTATATTACATTACGAGTGTGGAAAGTGACATTTTTCACACGAGTGGGGAATATTGTCGCACGAGGTACAAGCCGAGTGCGACTATCACACGAGTGTGGAAAATCACTTTTCACACAAGTGATGTACAATATTTTTCCTACGACCACAAAATATTTTCATCAAAAAATGTAAAACCAGGTTATTATAATAATTAAAATGTATTTAAAAAAATAATCAACAACAATCGTATTTATTCAATTTTCATATTTTTTAAACAAAAAAAAATTCGCCAGGTCTCTCAAATGGCAAATTTGATGGTTTGATGCTCTAACCAACTGAGCTAACAGGCCTTTCGTCAATTGAGTGATCTAATCGGTTATATGTTTAACCAGAATAAAAAGCAAACATAATCTTATAATTTTAAAATTATTTTAATAATAATTGTTAAAGATAAATATCTAGGATCTAATTTACAACAATTTCAATAATTTAACAATCATATCGATTTTAGTATTAATATGGACATTACATAGATCAAAATAGAAATCAGGTGTTTGACATTTTGTAACAACTACCTACTGCGGAAAGTAACATATTCTCACTCGGGTGGAAAGTAAATTCTTATTCATACGCGTGTGATATAGGGCACTTTTCATAGGACTTTATAGTGTGATATGTGTCACTTTCCTAAGTGGTCGTAGAAAAAAGCTTTTAACGTATTTCTATTGTAAGAAAAATAAATGCTCCTGTAGGCAAAAATATATTGTTTCCTTCTAGCATTTTTTAACATTTCTATTTCTTTTCGTTTCTTTTCCTAGATTTTTTTCAAAAGAGACTGATTCAAATTTTTAAAGTGACTCCAGAGAGGTACGGGTTTAGCCTTTACCTGTACATAAATGTTCTTTCAGTAAAAATAAATAATCAGTAAAATTTGTGTACTATGAAACCTTTGCATATAATATGTCAATTTTAGTATTACAGAAATGATTTACTTAAAAAATAAGGTGTACAAATACGTAAAATTTATTTATCACAAATACTAATTTCTTAAAAATCTAACAGAGGCGCCACTTTCCTGACGAAAAATCTTGCAATGTAAGGGTTTCGTAGTACCCCACTTTTAAAGTTTATTTTTGACTATTTTTAAAATAAAAAAATATATATGTGTATGTTAGCATCATTAATTATTATGATAAGAAAATACCAACCCGAAGGCAATAGCTCTCAAGAGTGGGTGGTACGGCACAGCGAGCCACGTGCAGGTACCGCTCCGGGGCAGATCCACAGTATCAGCCTTGAGTGCCACTATACGCCTTAGGGATTACTATTTTAAGTAAAATTATAACATCAGAAGTGCGGGAAAGGCCCATTAACACAAAAAAAAACTTTAAACGATCATTTCTTCGAAAATGAGTGCCGAAGCGTTAATAAATTTTTTTTCAAAAACTGCAGGAGTCTCTGCATGCGTCGTGACGCGCTAATGACGACGTCGTGCTACCGATATTTGTCTCTGACCGGGCAGATTTCGGTAGATCGTGTTGGTGTTGTGAAATTGTGGAAATAAGTTCTCTTCGAGGAGAGGCCCGTAGGTGGTTTGAAATTCACAATAGTGACCCTGTTTCCCTCTAAAAAGAATTTGGCCGAAAAGTTGAAAAATGCCATTCTTCTTACAAGCAAACCACTTGCTAGGTACTGTAAGTATGCAAGGGAAAAATTAATTTTATTTAAATGTATTAAAATCAATTTTACTGAAGTAGAGCTAATAGAGCTTGTTATTGGCGAGATATGAGATGTCTCTGTAAAAATGGGAGCCTTAAATAGGAATGTAAAAAATAAAATGGGTAATAACATTGATTTATAAATTATCGAACTTAAATTGTTGCAAAGCGGTTAATTCATCTAATTACTTAACTCTTACTGTGATTAAGGACACTACAGTTTATTGTTTAATAGATACATGGTCTACCTGTTCTCTTATGTCAAAAAAAAAAATCAGATTTAGTTGGCTGTAATGTTGAGTATTGTTACTCTATTAAAAGGGGATAGGGGGTGGTCAGGTACCGACTTACGGCAAAACTATTGTTATGTTGGAGTGCGAAAATATTTCTATCGACACGTTTTTTTTTCTTGTTCGAAATTATCAGTAGGAATATGAATTATTGTAGGTAGAGACGCGGTACAACGCAATGATATCACAATATCAGTTGATAAACAGGGAATTGATACAGTTCGTAATAAATCGTTTATGAATTGTGTTTACGTTTTGTCAGGGTCGGATGGCGGCGATATCTTAAACGATGTCAACGTAAACACTCTTGAAAATGAAGACCGTAATAAATTGTTTGAATTGCTGAGAAAGTATAAAAATATAATTACTTTTGGCAATGCGGTGCGTTATGTTAATACGACAAAATTTAAAATTGATTTAAAAAATGATTGTATTGTAAATTATCGACCATACAGACTGTCCATAATTGAACGAAAAAAAAGTCAGAAACAGGATAGCAGATATATTGCGTAACAATATTATTCGGGAAAGTAATTCTTCATTTGCAAGCTCTGTCATTTTAGTTAAAAAGAAAGACGGGGGAGATAGGCTATGTGTAGATTTTAGCCGAAGATTATATTCTGAAAACTGCCTTCGTAATGGCAGATGGCCATTACGAGTACCTAAGAGTGCCTTTTGGGTTATATTGATTCCCTGCCCTAATATAAATGAGGGTATGCATTCTTTAGAATAAGTACTTGAAGCATAAGCGAAAGCAGGTTTTTTCCTTAAAAATTAAATAAATGCCGTTTTTCTTTTAAAGTGTCAAATATTTGGGTCGGCATGTGTCAGCTGAGATGGCATTAGGCCGGGTAAAAGTAAAATATCAGCTTTAATAAATTTGCCAGTACCGACTAATGTTAGAAATATTGAGCAAATGATAGGACGTGCAAGTTGTTTTCGAAAGTTTGTACCTGAATTTGCTAGTAAAACAGCATGCACTTAAAAAAAAACAACGTCATCTGGAAATGGGGCGAAGAACAAAATACTGCGCGAAAATATATAATTAATCATTTAAGCAGTGAGTCGTTATTAACTATTTTTGACTCTACCTTAGATACTGAACTACATACTGACGCAAGTTTCATAGAGTACGGGACAGTTTCGTTTCAAAAACATAATTCGAAGTATCTCGGTATGACTCTTATGAGCTGTAGACGCTTGTACTCATTAACTGAATCAAACATTTTCGTTTTTATTTACTGGAAAATTATATCTGAACTTGCTTAAAAATAAATATTCCGTTTCATACAATTCGTATTGATTGTATTGATCTGTAGTTTAAAATAACAAATAACCACAGATGGTTTTAAACACGCTTTTTTTATCGTCAATACTTTTACGAAATATGTAATTCTATACCTTTTAAAAAAAAGCTTTAACCAGAGCAGAAATGACTAAAAATATTAAAGAATTATATAATGATGTTTGGTAGGTACGACGGCACGTATTTTAATTAACCGTGGAACAAATTTTACCGATAAAAAATCCTTATTCGTAAATATAAATATTAAGCGTCATTAAATTAGCAGGGGCGCTACTGGGCAAGTTGAAAGGTATGTTGTAACAATAATTAATTTATTATTACTACAAAAAAAAACTGTTGAAGTTCGAAATTTGTCAGAATGGACGAGCGCTCTTTCCAAGTTGCGATTAACTGTTAATTCTACCATTCGGAAAATTAAGTACAGGTCAGGTTAATTCCTGAGGAGTACTTCCGAACTTAATGTTATTTTCATGTTACCAGAAAGTCAAGTACAGGTCAGGTTAATCTCTGAGGAGTACCTCTGAACTTAACGTTGTAATTATGTCACCAGAAAGTCAATTATAGGTCAGGTTAATCCCTCTGAGTACTTCTGAACTTCTCTACTGTTTTTATTTAATAACAAAGCTAAGTACAGGTCGGTTAAATATCTGAGGAGTACCTTTTTTGAACTTCCATTTAAAGCTTTTGCTTTTGTAAGTAAAAAAGTTAAGTACAGGTCAGTTAAATATTTGAGAAGAAGTACCTCTGAACCTTAATTTAAAGCTTTTGTTTTTGTGATTAAAGAAGTTAAGTATGGGTCAGCCACATATCTGAGGAGTATCTCTGAACGTATTGCTTTTACTTTTTTCTGCTTAGCACAAATGTACAGAAATCTTTTGAAATATTAAATATAGTTTAATTGTTAGCATCGTGTAAGCTTTATGTTTTATAAATGTGGTCTAGTGAATCGTATGAGGAATCTGAGGATTCACAATCATAGAAAAAAATCGATAAGTTGTATTGTCCTGGATGGGCGGCGTTAGCAAGTAATTCTTTTGTTTTTGGCTTTTCCTTTATGTTTTGTTGCCTAAATGAAATATTAACTGCCCGAGACCTATTAGATGACTTGTTTTTTAACCACGCGATGGCAGGTGGTAAGCATTTCGTGACTAGTAGAGTGAAAAATGCTTCACGGATATTGTTAAAATCCGAGGAGCATAGCTATTTTAAAATTAATTTAAAAATGGAAATTGAAAAATGCTGGACGGATATTGTTGAAATCCGAGGAGCATAGCTTTTATTTTGAATGATTTAAAAAATATGTAAATTGAAAATGCTGGACGGATATTGTTAAAATCCGAGGAGCACGAGCAACGTTTTTATTATTTTTAAATTTTTAAAGTGCTGGACGGATATTGTTAAAATCCGAGGAGCATAAGCAATGTTTTTATTTTTGAAGTGCTGGACGGATATTGTTAAAATCCGAGGAGCATAAGCAATGTTTTTATTTTTGAAGTGCTGGACGGATATTGTTAAAATCCGAGGAGCATAAGCAATGTTCTTATTTTTAAAGTGCTGGGCGGATATTGTTAAAATCCGAGGAGCATAAGCAATGTTCTTATTTGTAAAGTGCTGGACGGATATTGTTAAAATCCGAGGAGCATAAGCAATGTTCTTATTTGTAAAGTGCTGGACGGATATTGTTAAAATCCGAGGAGCATAAGCAACGTTTTTATTATTTTTACATTTTTAAAGTGCTAGACGGATATTGTTAAAATCCGAGAAGCATAAGCAAAGTTTTTATTTTTAAAGTGCTGAACGGATATTGTTAAAATCCGAGGAGCATAAGCAAAGTTTTTATAATTTTTAAATTTTGAAAGTACTGGACGGATATTGTTAAAATCCGAGAAGCATAAATAAGTAGTTTTTATTTTTAAATTTTGAGTGCTGAACGGATATTGTTAAAATCCGAGCAAAATAAGCAAAGTTTTTATAATTTTTAAATTTTGAAAGTACTGGACGAATATTGTTAAAATTCGAGAAGCATAAGCAAAGTTTTTATTTTTGAGTTTTTAAAATCTGAACGGATATTGTTAAAATCCGAGAAGCATAAGCAAGGTTTTTATTTTTAAATTTTGAAAGTACTGGACGGATATTGTTAAATTTAAGGAGCATAAATAAAAATTTTATTGCTGTGGTATTATAAAATATTGAACGGACATTGTTAAAATCGAGGAGCATATGCAAAATATTGCTCTTATGTGGATTTTGTTGGATATTGTAGTCTGTGAAACGATCTTTTTGTTTTTACAGAAAGACGATTCAATTTAACAGCTGACTGGAAGTTTCTATAATAAAATATTGTGTAACTTTATAATATTTTGTTTATACTTTTAAGCTATGGTAAACCATGTAGTGTGGGTTTTATTTTTCCTGGTCAGGACAATTTGTTGGTATAGAGTACAAAGGTATTTCGAGAGCGAAATACAGGTCAGTTTGGCCGTGTTAGCATCATTAATTATTATGATAAGAAAATACCAACCCGAAGGCAATAGCTCTCAAGAGTGGGTAGTACGGCACAGCGAGCCACGTGCAGGTACCGCTCCGGGGCAGATCCACAGTATCAGCCTTGAGTGCCACTATACGCCTTAGGGATTACTATTTTAAGTAAAATTATAACATGTAGGTAAAAGTTAAATCTATGCTCCTCTGGAACCACTTTTTCAAAATTCAATTCAGTTTTTTCTAAAAAAAAATTGAGAAAATGGGTAAAAAAGTCGAGTTTTGTATTTTTTTTTTATAAAAAACTAAATCAAATTTTAAAAAAGTGTCTCCAGAGGAGCATAGATTTAACCTTTACGTACACGCACATATTTTTTCTGTTAGAAGAGTCAAAAATAAACTTTAAAAGTGGGGTACTACGAAACCCTTGCATGCTACAGCCAAGTAAATACTCCTCTTAATGTAAATATTTTATTCAACCTTATTGTCTTTTAAATCTTTTAAATTCTTAACCTATTTTATGAATTATATCACGATTGTATTTCAGCACCATATATATTTCACTACATTTTAATTATAATTTTAAAATTGTAATTTATTTCTCAAATGGGCTTGCCCGTAAATAAATAATATAACCTAACTACGCCATTTGTCTGCATTCCAAATTCCGCTACATCTGCTGCAGTAGCGAATTCGATTAGTCGTTTTCTAATATAACACTCGTCACAAAGCAGTAACTGCTTTAACTGCTACTTAAAAATATACATGTTTTGCCTATGGGTTTTACCCATCGCTAATAGCTGCTGCAAAGAAGCAACTCGTTATCAACGCAGATGTCGTTATATATATATATATATATATATATATATATATATATATATATATATATATATATATATATACACACATATTAAGCCTCAATACTAAGCCCAAACCGCTATACTTTATCGCTTATACCAAGCCCGACACTCACTTACGAAGCCCACCTTCGGGCTTCCTAAAAATTTCTATGTATAAAGTAGTTTACCAGTCATTTTATTATAGATGGCATCAAATTGCAAAATTTCGTCTGGGCATGTTATGGTCATGGAACTTCTCAAAACATACAGCAGATAGTTCACCGTGTTTTGCAGAGATGGTGCTAAGGAGAAATCTGTATAAACTTTATATGACTTTGAATATATCTTATCGATTATTAGCTGCCCGGTACATTTTGATAATCTTTTGAAGCCCACATAACTGGCAACGTTGTTATGTGATGATTTATATTACTTTCGGAAGCGAAGGCAATAAAACTTATTTATCGCTACTTGAAAAATCAACTTATAGTATTCCAAAGTATGTTCTTTTCGTACACATTTAAATTTAATAATTAGGATTTTATTATGTTGGATAAAAAATTAAAAACTTTTTATATTAGAAAACAACATGTTTTTCTCAAAATAGCAAAACATGGTATCAAATTTTTTTTATTTATTATAAATAGAGGTAGGTACATTTTAAACCCAATGTTTCGTATCCGAAGTGCTATTATCAGGAATGTTCTTTTTTTTAACGCAGACCTATATTTTTATTTTATTTCCAAACTGCTAATAGAACTATGTAATTTACATTGACATTTTTTCTTTTCTATCTGTATGCAGATAAGGAAAGTGTAGGAATCATTATTTTTTTTTTACCTTAAATTTTCGACGGATTATTACGTTTTGGGGTCCCCTAAAACCGTTTTTTTACTATTTTCGTCTGTCTATGTCTACTCAATAACTCATGAACGGATTAAGAGAAAAACACCAAATTTTAAATTTGAGCTTTAATTCACACTGCAGTAAACTGATTAGATTTAGAGCATAGTCGAAACATCTGGGCGGGGTACTTTATAGGAGGTCGTTTTTCTACGTTATGAAATATATCTGTTATTTATTCTTGAAGAAGAAAATTCTTTAAATAAAAGTTACTTGTGTTATTATTCTCTTTATTTTTGATCCTATACATAATTTTCCTGTTCGAGATATTTAAGGAAAAGTGCAAATTTTTAATTCTGAGAACTCAAAAAAGCATAAAGAGAAAACACCAAATTTTAAACATAACTTTAATCCATCCTGCAGTGAGCTGAATAAATTTTGGATTTAGTTGAAACATCTGGGAGATACTTTATAGGGAGTCGTTGTTTACTTTAACGAATAGCTCTGTTATTTACGAATAAAGAAGAACATTATTTAAACAAATTTTTTTTTATAATTTTCGATCATTTTCAGATTATCAAAAACTTTTCGTCCCTCGTCAACAAGAGAGAACTTATTAAAATTTAATTAATAATTATAATTTTTATATCATTCGGTGCTAATACAGCAAGAATTTCTCTTAAGTGATATTGTTTATAGTTATTAATTATCTCGCAAACAGTAAGTTTAACATTTTAGTAAGTAATTTAATTGTAAAATATTTAATGTTTTATTTTATTTTTCAATTAATAGTATATTTCATTATACATCCAAAAACGGCGTAGCATGCAAGTACGCAAAAGGATTTCCGGATAAGTAATGAACGATATTTTTTGTTACAACTCTTTGAAAATCATAAAAAATTCGATTATGCTATTAAAAACTTTTATTAAGAAAGAAAATAATTGACATGAAAAGATTGATTACTGATTATTATAGACGCCTGAATGTAAATTATCAATATTTTGACAAGTAATGTCAAAAATATATAGTTAATAATTAGGAGTCTTGGACTGAAACTTAATAAAATGATACATTAAAATTCCATATGGCGTTATATCAATAGAATACATTCTGTTTTACAGCTTGTTATATGAGGTCCGTGAAATTTTGTGAAAGGATTGCCCATCGTTTGCCCACGTTTGCACAACCATTATTATTTGAAAAAAAAAAGTAATTTAAATTACAAAAAAACAAAAAAAAAAATCGTAATAAAAATAATTAAAAAAATATGATAATTGCAGTAGGTAATTATTCGTTTGCCCATTTTTTAGTTTTTCCAATTTGCATGTTCTTTTCAAAAAAAAAAATCAAAATAAAAACGACAATTTAACAGGTAACAATTTTAAAAACGGGTATGCAAATTGGAAATACTAAAAAATGGGCAAACATGGACAAACGAATGATTACCTTATACAGTTAACATATTTCATTTTTGTCAATATTTTTTTTGCAAATAATTTTTTTCTCTTTTTTTTAATTTAAATTACTTTTTTTTTTAAACTAATGGATGGGCAAACGATGGGCAATCCTCTTACAAAATTTTGCATTATTTTTTCAATGATGTAGTTCCAAGTTCACGGACCTGTAAAATTGTCTTTTTTTAAATTGATTTTTTTTTTTCGAAAAATGGGTATGCAAATTGGAAAAATTAAAAAATAGGCAAACATATTTTATTTTTGTGAATATTTTTTTTTGTTTTATTTTTAATTCAATTCTTTTTTAAACTAATGGATGGAAAAACGTGGGCCAATTTCACAATATTTTTGCAATGTTGTGGTGCCAACTTCACGGTTTTATAAAATTGTCTTTTTTAAATTGAATTTTTTCGCAAAAGGGTATGCAAATTGGAAAAAACTAAAAAAATGGACGAACATGGGCAAACGTGAATATTTTTTTTTGTTTTTTTTGTTTTATTTTTATTTTAATTTTTTTTTAAACTAATGGATGGGCAAACGTGGGCAAAATTTAACATTATTTTTGCAATGTTGTGGTGCCAACTTCACGGTTTTGTAAAATTGTTTTTACTTGAATTTTTTCGAAAAAGGGGATGCAAATTGGAAAAACTAAAAAATGGGCAAACATGGACAAATGAATGATTACCGAATGCAGTTACCATATTTTATTTTTGTAAATATTTTTTTTGTTTTTTTTTATAAAAGCTAATTAATGGGCAAACGTGTGCAAAAGAAATGCTATACCTCTAAGGAATTAAACTTTTAAAATGTTTACTTTTATCTGGAAGTTGGCCCGCGAAAATTATTTTTGATATATTTTAATATCAGAGGGTGGGCAAACGTGGGCAAACCAAAAATTTTCACACCATTTTCCTTTCCTATCTGTTTACAGATAAGGAAAGTATAGGAATTATTATTTTTTTCGATCTTAGAGGTGCTCGTTTTTCTACTTTATGGAATATATCGGCTATTTAAACCTAGAGAAGAAACTACTTCAAATAAAAGTTACTTGAAATATTATTCTCTATAATTTTTGCCATGTACATAATTGTCCTAAACTGGACCATATTCCAGAAATTTAAGGAATAGTGAAAATTTTGAATTTTGAACTTACCTCAAAAACGGATAAAGAGAAAAACACCAAATTATAAACTTAAGCTTTAATCTACCCTGCAGTGAGCTGAATAGATTTTGGGTCTAGTCGAAACATCTAGGGGGGTACTTTATGGGAGGTCATTTTCCTAATTTATGGAATATATCCGTTATTTGTTTGAAATATTATTCTCTATAATTTTTGTCCTATACATAATTTTCCTAAAATGGCCGGTATTCGATAAATTTGAGGAATAGTGAAAATTTAGAATTTTAAACATAACTCAAAAACGGATAACGCGAAAAACGCCAAATTATAAACTTAAACTTTAATTTACCTTGCTGTGAGCTGAATAGATTTTGGGCATAGTCAGAACATCTCGGGGAGTACTATATAAGAGGTCATTTTCCCACTTTATGGAATATATCTGTTATTTACGCTTGGAGAAGAAACTTCTTTGAATAAAGGTTGTCTACAATATTATTCTCTATAATTTTTGTTGCATACTTAATTTTACCAAAATGATCCGTATTCGAGAAATTTGAGGAAATGTGAAAATTTCTAATATTAAATTATATCTCATAATTGAATAAAGAAAAAAACACAAAATTTTTTAAACTTAAGCATTCTGTGGTGAGCTGTCTAAATTTTGGACATAGTTAAACATCTGAGGGTGTTTTATAAGGGGTAATTTTTTACTTTATAATAGGAGAAGAAATTTTTTTGAATAAAACTTGTTTGCAATATCATTTTCTATAATTTTTGTACCATACAAAGTTTTTCTTAAATGGGCCGTGTTCTAGAAATTTCACAAAATGTACAAAATTTTAATTTTTAAGAAACTTGTTGCCTATGATTTTATTCTTTATAATTTATGTTTTATACATGGTTTCCGTAAAATGAACCGTATTCGAGATATTTGAGAAAAACTGCAATTTCGAATTTTCAAAAACGGAGAAAATAAAAAAAAAGTTTCGAGTAAGTTGTGTGTGGAAAAAGTATGTATTTAGTTCATTCTCTAAATATTTACAGGGACGATACAATAGGTTGTACAAAATAACCGGAAAAGGTCTGTACCTAATAACTAGATAGGAAAGTCACGTGTTGGACACATCAGATTTTTTGAAATGTGGTGTCAAGTTCACGGACCTTGTATTATGTACTAATTTTTAAAGAAAATAACTGTTATTTTAGCATCGAAATTTAACGCACGGGAAAAAAATTTCCGGCACGATGCATGGGAAAACGTCAGTTATTTTTCAGTTTCATAAATATAGTGTTTAACAACGAGAACAATCATGACAAGATTTATTTGAAAGAGAGAAGCAATTTTTTTTGTTCTTATTAGAAGAATTTAATTAATTGCAAATTTTAATTTAATATTTCCTAAGATATTGTAGATCTCAAGAAGATGCAGTCGTTAGGGCATTTAAGCTATTTGTAAATATTTATATACCATAGATAACCTCCTTTATAACAAAATTCATTATTTTATTGGCAACGCTGTAGGGCTTCTTATAATCGAATAACTATTAACTTTTTATACATTCGGGCTTCATACAATGCATAAAACCTAGCGGGTTTCGCAATAACCGCAGCACACTTTTATACATGATAGTACAAGAAGTGTACCCCACACACCGGGCTTCCATTACCCTTTAGTATATGTCGGGCTTCATATTAATAGTTAGGTGCGTATATATATATATAATATAATAATATAATAATATAATAATATAATAATATAATAATATAATAATATAATAATATAATAATATAATAATATAATAATATAATAATATAATAATATAATAATATAATAATATAATAATATAATAATATAATAATATAATAATATAATAATATAATAATATAATAATATAATAATATAATAATATAATAATATAATAATATAATAATATAATAATATAATAATATAATAATATAATAATATAATAATATAATAATATAATAATATAATAATATAATAATATAATAATATAATAATATAATAATATAATAATATAATAATATAATAATATAATAATATAATAATATAATAATACAATTAATATAATAATATAATTTTTATATTTGTGTATAAATAACGCAATAAAATTATATGAAACTTTATTCTCCTTTTTGACAGATCCTTTTCTTTCATTCATAAAAAGACAACTAACTTAACAACAACGATAAAACAAAAACATACATAGGTTGTGGGTTTGGTTCCATGCTCTATGTCAAGTGTGACAACTCGCACTCTTTGAACGCGTTAAATAATTAATAGTATTAAAGCGTATGTGATTAATTGGCCGAGAATCTGGATGGTGGGAATCTCGACCGGTTTGATCTGCGAGGATTATGTGGCGCAGGTATCCTTTGCTGTTTTGGGACAATTGGTGTCGCTGGTACAACTGACCTTTGTTGTCTCGGAGTAAGTGGAGCAGCTGGTGCCCCAGAAGATACTGCAGAGGAGGCTATTATAACCGGACTATTTGAAGGTGCTGTAAGCTCATAGAAGCGTACTCGTCTTGGTAGTTACGTAGTCTCTAGTTGTTTTGAGTTAGCTTCAGAATCACTTGGCGGTTTTTGATCTGGGAAACATCTAATTTGGTCGATGTGTCTTTTCGCCTTTTTATTGTCTCCATACTGTATCTCGTAATGGATATCTCCTGGGCGGGTAATGACAGTACCTGGAATCCATTTGTCCAACCTTGGGTTGCCAGACAAGAAATAAATGGATTGTCCTGGCTGAAATATTCTAAATGTAGAATCCATTTCGACACGTTGTTTCTGCATAACTTTGGTGTGCGTGTCTTCTGGTCGGACCAAGTCCAAGCGGGTGCGCAGGTTGCGTCCTAGGAAAAGTTGTGCCGGGGATTGGCCTGTGGTGGCGTGTGGGGCTTTGCGATACTGACGGAGAAACTCGTTCAGATTTGTTTGTAAGGTACTCTCTGTTGTTTCCATAGCTTGAAGGGCATCCTTTACCGTTTGTACATATCGCTCGGCTTGTCCATTCGTTGATGGGTGGTACGGAGCAGTCAGTTTGTGGAACTTTACGCCCGATCTTTGGAGGAAAGTTTTGAGTTCATCTGATATGAATTGTGTTCCATTATCGGATACAATGGTAACTGGTACTCCGTACATGGCAAAGATGTCGTCCAAGATATTGACAGTTGCGATTGCCGTCACAGTTGCGATTGCCGTCGTCACCTTAGTAGGCTTCACTTCCAGCCACTTGCTGTAGGCGTCTACGATGATCAGAAACATTTTTCCTGCTACTGGGCCCGCATAATCAACATGAATCCTTTCCTTGGGATACTCCCAGTGGTGTTCTCTAAATTTGGGTGGTGCATTTGCATATCTAGCACATTCAATGCAAGACTTGGCGGCACGTTCGATGTCTGCATCGATACCTGGCCAAAAAACAAACGAACGAGCCAGCCCTTTCATTTTGACGATGCCGATGTGGGCAGCATGCAGATCCTGGATGATAGCGTCCCGTAGTATTGGCGGTATAACAACTCGGTGCTCAAATAATAAGCAATTTGCCGCGAGCGTATACTTAGCTTCTGGAGCTTTAAATCCATGGCGAACAAGGTCCTGTCCCGATTCCAATAGTTTGGTGATGTTACCAAGATGTTGATCTCTCCGGGTCTCCCGTGCGATGGTCTCTGCTCGGACTGGTAACTGTGTAGTTTGATGTACGACAAATTGGTCAAACTCGTCATAGTTCTCTGCTTCCTCCCTCCTGCGTGACGAGTTGTAATAGATGGTACTAACTGTTAACATTGCATGCACCCGAGAACAATAGTCGGCGTTCGCATTTGCTTTTGACGTTTTGAAAGTCACGTCAAAGTTGAAATTTGCCAAATAGTCCGCGTAGTTGGCCATTCGACTAATGCAGAGCACCGGGAGTGACTTTTCCGGGTGTAGGATCTGTGTCAGCGGTTTATGGTCTGTGATCAGCGTGAAATGGCGAGCGTAGAGGTAGTTGAAGAACTTTTTTACAGCCCAAACGATGGCGAGTGCTTCTTTATCTATTTGAGGGTACCTTTTTTCCGCAGCCGACATCTTGCGACTTGCGTATGCAATTGGACGTTCCTGTCCATTACTGAGTCGGTGAGATAGTACTGCCCCCAATCCCGTACTGCTTGCGTCTGTTGCCAACAGCAACGGAAGTGACGGATCGTACTGCATCAGGACTTGCGGCGAAATCAAAATCTTCTTGATGTCCAGGTAGGCCTCTGTACCAGCTGAAGTCCATGCAAAGGGGTCCTTGAGGAGCATATATCGAAGAGGACGTTCCCTTGTTGACAGGTCGGGGATGAAAGAGCTGTAATATGTTGCCTTGCCAAGAAAAAGTTGCAGTTCCTCCGGTGTCGATGGCTTCGGAGCATCTCGTACCGCTTGAATGTGTCCATCCGATTTATGTATCCCATTTACGTCGACCTTGTGGCCCAGGGCTTCTAGGACTGTTTTTGCGAAAGAGCATTTTGAACGGTTGAATCTTAATCCATGTATCCTAAAACGCTCCAGAGTTGACGTTAGTGCCTGCAGCAGGTTATCAAATCGATCCGCGTAGACGATGATGTAATCAAAAAAATTGACGACATTGGGTAGATCCTGGAGAACTGTGTCCATACGTCGCTGCCAAATAGCGGGGATATTTGCTGCTACATATACCGCGCGTGCAGGTCTAACGAGTCCATGGGTGGGAGTATTTAGCGTTAACGCGTGACTAAATTCTTCATCAACTTCTAGGTGCGTATAAGCGTCGACGATGTCCAGGTGGCAGAATAGGGTTGCGCCTCTCAACTTGTTGAAGAGATGCTCCACTTTTGGGATCGGATGTTCGTCAATTATGATTCTTGGGTTCAGTTTTGGCTTGTAGTTGGCGGTGATTCTTAATTTGTCGTTTTTCTTGGCCACAATGTAGGTAGTTGAGGCCCGTAAGGCGAGCGGTACTTCTCGCGATCGGGAGAAGACTGGCATAGCTCCTGGTTTTAACTTCAGTTTCGCTGGAGGACCTGTCAGTTTGCCAGGGGTTTCTCCAAATAAATCATCATATTTGGTTAGTAAATGGTCCAGCTGTTTCTCTTGGTCGACGGTGAGGGCTTTCGGAACTTCTGTGGTGGATATTTGGTGCACCGGGGTTGGTTTGGATTGCGTTAGCTATCATGCTGGAGAAAGTCTGAAGTAGTTCAGGAGTAACTGTCGGAGTGGCTGGCATCGTTGGTGATCACTAAGTTGGTGCAGGAACACTATATACTCTCGATCCCACTTCTGACACCACTTTTATATTTGTGTATAAATAACGCAATAAAATTATATGAAACTTTATTATCCTTTTTGACAGATCCTTTTCTTTCATTCATAAAAAGACAACTAACTTAACAACAACGATAAAACAAAAACATACATAGGTTGTGGGTTTGGTTCCATGCTCTATGTCAAGTGTGACAACTCGCACTCTTTGAACGCGTTAAATAATTAATAGTCTAGTCATATTCTTTCAAAAACATACACAACAATAATAATATAATAATATAATTAATATAATAATATAATAATATAATAATATAATAATATAATAATATAATAATATAATAATATAATAATATAATAATATAATAATATAATAATATAATAATATAATAATATAATAATATAATAATATAATAATATAATAATATAATAATATAATAATATAATAATATAATAATATAATAATATAATAATATAATAATATAATAATATAATAATATAATAATATAATAATATAATAATATAATAATATAATAATATAATAATATAATAATATAATAATATAATAATATAATAATATAATAATATAATAATATAATAATATAATAATATAATAATATAATAATATAATAATATAATAATATAATAATATAATAATATAATAATATAATAATATAATAATATAATAATATAATAATATAATAATATAATAATATAATAATATAATAATATAATAATATAATAATATAATAATATAATAATATAATAATATAATAATATAATAATATAATAATATAATAATATAATAATATAACAATATTATATGATATAATGAAAGTCGACTAGTTCAATGAACAATCAGCCAACACTTGATAAGATCTTCCGAAAACATCATTTGATATACTTAATTTTTTGTTTAGGAAAACGCCTGCTTCAAGAAATCCAAGAGGCTACTCAATCCCATCAAGTTCAGAGCGATCCACAAAATTTTCAGAATTACTTATTTAATTCTCAAAGAGATAAATCAAAGTCGTCTGAGCAACAAAGTGACCAAAAAATGTGTGTTATTTTAATAGAAGATGTAGATATTGTTTTTGAACAAGATGATGGATTTATATCTGCTCTTATACAGTTAACAACAACTAGTAAACGACCTCTAATTGCAACTACGACTGATTATCATTCAATATTTGTACAAAAATATTTAAATCAGTATGAATATATTCAATTTTTACCACTGTCTTCATATTCTCTGTCTACGTGGCTTCAGATTGTGTTTCTTTGTGAAGGTTTGTACAATACTTATTGTTACAACACTTATTTATCCAAAAATAATGTTAAATCCAGACGTTCATTATTTATTTTTTACAGGATTGTACATATCCCAAAATGAAATTGGAAGCTTTTTAGAATATAACAAAGGAGATATAAGAAAAACTTTGCTTCAATTCCAATTTTGGGTCCAGTCAGGTGGCCAGATATTGCAAAATGCAATGCCAATCAAAATAGAATACAATCAACGTAATTGTGAAGAACAATTAGAAGTAGATGAAGATAACAAGGAATTACTCATAGATGATAATATAGACCATACATTTTTTGAACACAAACATTGCTTTCGAAGTTTTGAAATATTAGAACTGGAGGAGTCATTTAAAGTGCCCTTTTATTTAAAGATGGGTTTACTTTGGTGGAACATCCCTAATATCCTTAGTATTCCAGATTATTCAAGACATAGAATTGATAAACTAAAAGGCAATATTATGGAAATGAAATCACCTGATATTTCCAAACAAGCCAATAAAGAAAAATTACACCTAATAAGTAAAGTATATGATTCGCTGATATATGCAGATGTTACATTTAAAATTATAAAATACTATGATGGTGTAGAACCTTTAGTTAGAAAAGGTGTTAAACTAGGTGATAGTTTAGAATTACGTGAAATGACAGAGAATAGAAATAGCGATTTAGAGTTTGTTCATGATTTGACCCACACTTTGGTGAATGGATCCATTAAAAATTATACAAAAACCTACGAGGACTGTCGACTGAATGTCACTTTGCCCAATAAAAGTGAAAGGAGGTAAGTTTTTTGTTTTAACCCCTTCAGGCACTCCTCTGCTCCCCTGAGGAGATGCATAGCCCCTGGTCCCCCAATCAGACCCAACTTGCCTTCCCTCATTAGGGGTGTGCATGGTGGTACTGGACCCTCAGAATCTTATTATATCACCATTTGGACGCACTGCTTCTTCCTTACTGTTCATTCAATTAATATATATTCACCTAACTGCATTTTGAGAGAAATTCTACGTAGTTTGAATTACAAGCCGTATGGGCTTGCTTCCAGCCGTATATACTTATTGTTAACAGAAGGTATGATTCATCCCTGATAAAAAGGTCTAAACTATTTTTTAATTGATTTAATTTACAATTAAGTAATCTCAAATACAATGTTGGTGTGGTATTGCCACTGTCTATTTGCATATTACCTACTGCCACTGGTCTTCCTTCTTCCACTCAATCATCCTGACCCCCTATGTGTATGGACTTTGATAATATGTAGTGCGAGCAGAGGCACACCGCTAACATACTTTTCTTTAGTCTACCGACCAGGTTGTTATCTACTTCCAAAGTCTTAGGGTTGCCACCTGTCCTTTTTTGAAGCAAAATGTCCTTGTGACTTTTTAAAGCTGAAAATGTCCTTTTTACGGCAAATGTCTTTTTTACAGCACATGTTTTTGGAAGGGACATAGTGTGCACAAAAAGACCTCTTTTTTTTTGGAAATATGAGGACTTTTTGTATACCTATTCTAATCAAAAATTAGCTGATACTTTGACAAGTATATTTCGAAATTTTCATTTTTACCTTCTGATTATGGTTTAGATTATGGAAGGCAGTTGATTTGGGCCCATAACTTGTTAAGATTCAACAGAGGTCTGGGAATAAACCAAAGGCTTGGTATACTATTAAAGCTGACTTTTTATTTTTACATACATACATACATACATACATACATATAATAGACCTTTCCCATTATTGGTGATCTCTATTATTCATGCGCAAATCCTACTTTATCTTAAAATCATCAAAATTTATTGTTATGTTTCCTACCCTAAGTTCCTATTTCGCAAATGTCATTTTGTTTTTTTTTGCTTTTTTTTTATTTAACTTTTATTATTGGTAGGAAACCCGTGACACTTTTTGGTATGTTATTTGTAAAAGACAAAATTACAAATATCTCGTTAATTCTTACCTTGTAGAACATGGAAATACTTTGCTGCAGTCCCTGCAGATATGGAGTCCTCGAAGATGGCGTCCTAAAAAGCCTGTGTAGAAAATGTTGCTGTAAAAGTAAAAGCTTGAAACTTTAAGATATTATTTACATCAAAAGTGAACAGAAAATAGTTTACTGCCACCACTGCTGGTATATCTAAGGGGGTCGCGACATAGACCCAGTAAATGGATGAGGGGGTGACTGAGGCTAGGGGGGAAATAGTAGTCAAGCTTAAGTTGGCAACACTTTTCTGATGTTCGTTTGAACGAGCATCGTGCATAATAATGTCAATATGGTACAAGTGGAATGAACCACTGTTTTCCTCGTAGTCGTAGTCCAATGTCGAATTAAAACTAAAAACATTTTGTACTTTTTTATATACCAAATTATGCAATTTGTTTCCACTTTATATTAAAATGTTACATGAATAGGTACATGCGTTTGTGCTGTGGTAAATAAGTGTTCATGTGAAAATTATATCTTAAACTACATTTTGACTGCACTCATCTCGAAACTGAATGCTGTAAATCCAGGATTTAAATCTTTCATAGTGTTGCTTGGGATAAATTCTAAAAAAAGGTGTTGGAAAAAACGTTTACAACCTAAAATTGCATGAAAAACACGATAGAAGAAGGAATTTTACCTTTATGATATTCTCTTTCAACATTTTTAAGTGACTTTGTGGTTTGGTGAATGGACTGTTACCACAGTCAAAAGATTTAAAGTAAAAAAAAAGTGACCAAGTTCTAATAAGAATACATAAGTTGAATATGAAAATGTAATTACTTGATTTAAATGTGATTTAATTAAGAGTTCATCAAGAGTTCATATAAACAAAGTGCTGTAAAATGTTAATAAATGCAAAACCATTATTAAAGAGAAATTAGTTATCATCAATAAGATATTTTGTAGTAGCTGGTCTCTATAAATAATAAACTTGAAAGACTGAATTAGTAGTCACTTTTACACTAGAAGTAAAAACAAAAAAAAAAAATGTGTGGTTGAGACTAATTTGTGTATTTAATAAAAACATATTTAACATAAAAGCAGGTGTTATTTGAAATGTTTTATTTTAGTTTAATAATCTTTATAAATTGTGGGTACATTTGATCCGAATCTTGCAAATACTATAAAATGCATATGCTTCTATATGGTTAGTATTGGAGTAGAAGCACAAAAGTTTTGAATAAAAATATATTCTTTAAATACAATATTCACTAGATATGCTAATTTTGGTAATTTTCTATTTGAAACCATACATACGTTTATAATTCTGGAGATACCGGAATATTTTGCTTGATTACTAAACTTTGGATGTTTTGTGTTGTAGTCTGCTGTTAACACTATTGTCCTGAAATATTAAAAAAGCTAGACAAAGGTTTGTCCAACTCTTTTGTCAGCTTTGTTAATCTATGCTACTGTTATTCTGCATACAGACACTTTTTACTGGAGATTTTCTCTAAGAACTGTATTCAGTTTAAAATTTCGGCCAGTTTTAGGAAAGTACCTCTGTTGTAAAGGTATTTCAAAGCCATCCTTTGTGAGATGTAGACAACAAATACATGCTAAAATGTATAGAAAACAAATCGCAAGATATTACACAAAATTATTTAAATTAACTAAAAACATACAAATGAAGTGAATAATACCTACCAACAATTTAAAAAGACCTAAAATAAATAGACTTAAGGGACTGGAGCTCTAAAAAAGGGAGCAATAATTTGTTATGCATCCTCATCTATAAGAAAATTGTCTTCATCTCTTCAATTACCTTTTAAAATAAACAAAACCAAAACAGCACAAAATTAAAAGTGATCTACTTTTCCCGACGTATTCTATGTACATCTGAGATTAATAATTTATTAAATTGAAATATTTTATCCTAAAAAATATGGGCATTTTATAATGGAAATGTCATTTAAAAAATGACATTGATTTTTTTTCTTATATTGGTAAACCTGGCGACTACAAGTTGCCACGTTGCCAGATCAATGGCGACTACTATGTGACTACCAGGGCTGGTATATCTAAGGGGGTCGCGACATAGGAGTCCATTTTGGACGCCATTTTTTTCGAAATAGTAGTCACATAGTAGTCGCCATTGATCTGGCAACGTGGCAACTTGTAGTCGCCAGGTTCACCAATATAAGAAAAAAAATCAATGTCATTTTTTAAATGACATTTCCATTATAAAATGCCCATATTTTTTAGGATAAAATATTTCAATTTAATAAATTATTAATCTCAGATGTACATAGAATACGTCGGGAAAAGTAGATCACTTTCAATTTTGTGCTGTTTTGGTTTTGTTTATTTTAAAAGGTAATTGAAGAGATGAAGACAATTTTCTTATAGATGATGCATAACAAATTATTGCTCCCTTTTTTAGAGCTCCAGTCCCTTAAGTCTATTTATTTAAGGTCTTTTTAAATTGTTGGTAGGTATTATTCACTTGTATGTTTTTAGTTTTAAATAATTTTGTGTAATATCTTGCGATTTGTTTTCTATACATTTTAGCATGTATTTGTTGTCTACATCTCACAAAGGATGGCTTTGAAATACCTTTACAACAGAGGTACTTTCCTAAAACTGGCCGAAATTTGAAACTGAATACAGTTCTTAGAGAAAATCTCCAGTAAAAAATGTCTGCATGCAGAATAACAGTAGCATAGATTAACAAAGCTGACAAAAGAGTTGGACAAATCTTTGTCTAGCTTTTTTAATATTTCAGGACAATAGTGTTAACAGCAGACTACAACAAAAACATCCAAAGTTTAGTAATCAAGCAAAATATTCCGGTATCTCCAGAATTATAAACGTATGAAAACTATAATAGAAAACATGTATGGTTTCGAATAGAAAATTACCAAAATTAGCAGATCTAGTGAATATTGTATTTAAAGAATATATTTTTATTCAAAACTTTTGTGCTTCTACTCCAATACTAACCATATAGAAGCATATGCATTTTATAGTATTTGCAAGATTCGGATCAAATGTATCCACAATTTATAAAGATTATTAAACTAAAATAAAACATTTCAAATAACACCTGCTTTTATGTTAAGGACGGGGTATCCCTGTGTATTAAAAGTGTATGTGTAGACCAAAAGTTAAATCGACAGTTTTCCGAATATGTAGTGTTTAAAAATCTAATTTTTGGCCAAATTAAAAATAAAGGTCTAACTTAGGTCACCTTACTATTGAAAATTAATAAATTTATTATTTTCAATAAAAACCAATCGTGTAAAATAACCCCCTTTTATTTCATCTCAAAGGTGCCGTGTAGATTTATTTTAACCTCGATGTCAAACAAATAATAAAAAAAAATGTAATACGACCTAAGTTCAACCTTTACTTGGAATTTGGTACACTCAGAATATTTAAATATTGTATATTTTTCAAAACGTGTAGATTTGAAATTTATAAGTCACTTTCTTTGAAAAAACATGTCAAAACGAATTTGGACCAAAAATGGCGTCTAATTTAACTCTAAATAAACCCCGAAAAATCAATAATTACTTCATGTAATGTAATAAAGATGGTGCTCCGATCGATAATATTTTGACTAGTATTTGATTATTTCCGTTTATATTATGTGTGCTTACGGGGGATAAACGAGATGATAATACTGCCTCTGATACTGTTTATATGATACAATTGGAAACGACCTTTTTTCATCGGCACTCTTTTTTCGCCGGTGACCTTTTGACACGCGCCTATTTGTTATGTTATGATTATCGGTTATTTATCAACTAAAAGTATAGGAAATTAGTACATTGTGAATGATATCATTTTAATGCTATTTTTGAAACTAGTTCAAAAGTTGCATTTAACGATACTCAATGTTTCATTTTACCGTCAGTTTTAGTTTGACATATCCGTCATTTTAAGTTTACAAAGCTCAGTTTCTATTCGAAAGTAAGAGAAACAGTCAAAATAAAATGCGAAAAACACTTTTTATCAATTTCGTTTATGTCAACTGAAAGCGACAATTGCTGAAGACGTAACAAATAAATTAGGTCAAGAAATAAAAAAATCTATACTATAAGTAACATACCATATATTATACCTGTTAAAATAAATCAAAAATAAAAGAACGTATCGTTGACGTATATACTTTTCCATCTGTGATTAGTGATTACCAATTGCAAATTACGTATGAACATGCTTATGCGCAAAAAACCATTATTTCAAGTACTTGTATGATTAAAGTCCATTAAATTATTATTTTTATAAATTTGCTAATCTTTGCACTTTAATTTTCATTATATGGGGTATCCAGACATTTTAATCCTCGTCCTCTTCTATTTAAAATTATCTCAGGTGCCATATATTCCGAGTAAAATTTTTCTAATTTTTAAACCATATTTAAAAAAAAAAAAAAATGGGTTGAAAATTAATTTTTTCAACAAATAGTGGATTTTCATCTCCAGTATATACTACAAAGTAGCACAATTTTCTTGGAGCTATACCTAGCTGTCCTTGAATCTAAAAGTATATAAAATCATTATTAGAAAATCAAACATAATAAGAATATTAATATTGTAGTATCATTTCTAGCACATTTCTTAAAAATCATGAATTATTTTAACATATTGAAATTTTTCACCTGGTAAAAGTAGTTATGGTTTTCTTTTAAATGATTGTCACCATCTTCTATTTTTAAGCATGGAAATGGGTTTGAATATTAGGTAATGTGCGCCAATAATGTCAAATTATGACAATTCGCAGAAAACGTCAACTTTTTATTTAGATTTTAATGTGCAAAAGCCTACCTACTTTGGATATTAATCGTAGAAAAAATATATTCAGAATAATGAAACATTATTATTAAATAACAAGTTTTTTTGTTGTCAATTTAATACGTAATATTATTTTTTAATTGCAAATGTTTGAATGTTAAAATTATAGCGTTTAATTTTTTTATTCAATGACGAACTCGAGAGTGATAGAAAAAAAATACTACCTACCTTTAATGCAGGAAGTCGATGTCAATTTATCCAAAAATAAAACTGATTAAAATGTACACTAGGACACTTGGCACAAATAAATAAATTTTCTATTAAAGAAAATAACACTTATTAAAAACAAACAGCACAATAAAACACTTCAGAAACGTGTAATGTAATTTTGAAAACTAAATACCCGTAAGCTTGTTTGTAAATTTATAGACTCTTAACTCCTTCCCCCAGCCTTCATTAAGTATATTAAAAGTCGTGACGTCATATTGGCACAGATATACGGTAATGTGTTATTGACAATCAGGGAAATAACTACCTAAGATAAGATAAGATATATGAATGTTAAATACCTACTCATAATATCTATTGTAGGGTTTTTGTACTTTAATAGGATAAATATTTTTGCGGGTCTGGAAATTCCAGGAAATGACAGTCAAAATTACCCAAAAACATTAGGTTAGTACCAACATCAGATAACAGATAACTTCGGTGTTTAACCAATTAATCACAATTAATATTCCTGAACATTCAAATGACAAAAACTTCCATCTTTAACCAATGAGAATATAGTTTTCATTCGATACTTCAAAATCACAATTTATTAATTAGGTAGAATAGTTTTAAAATATATTGCGAATTGCAACACGTCAATAAGCGTCCCACTCCGACTCAATGTGACGCAATTATTGTCGCAATATATTTTGAAACGACTCTATATTCGTGACTTGAAATTATAAACATCCCTCGTATTACTACCCGTATATAAACCAAATTATTTATTTTAGGAAATATTTATATTTAATGTAAGGCAAGATATCGTTTTGGTTGTTACCATCTACATTCTTTACTTTGGTCCAGGAAACAAAGTCAATTTTCGATAAAAATAAAATGTAATAAGTAGGTAATATTTTATGAAACAGTACAATAAAAGTATTGAAATAAAGTATGCTCATACTCCAAAATGAGTCCTAGAGTTAACATTTTTATAATATTATAAATGGCATATAAAACGATTGGACCGTTTTCACAATCGCGAAATATTTTTTTTTATTTGGTGAAATCCCGGCAATTATTGAAAAATAGATTTTATGTTCAGGACTATTATTATGATTCTTCGAACTCAGTCTACTAAAAACCGGTTTATAATACAATATCCCCTAATAGCTAGTCGGTCGATATTTATAGTTACTTAAAGATTTCTGTAATAATTTGCACTAATTCAATCTCTAGTCGGTAGGTAACAGCACCTCCTTGATTGAATCTAAAGTGACATAATTTTGTTCAGAAATTCCTAGGAGACGCTGTCCTTAAATATGTTTTTATTAAATACACAAATTAGTCTCAACTACACATTTTTTTTGTTTTTACTTCTAGTGTAAAAGTGACTACTAATTCAGTCTTTCAAGTTTATTATTTATAGAAACCAGCTACTACAAAATATCTTATTGATGATAAATAATTTCTCTTTAATAATGGTTTTGCATTTATTAACATTTTACAGCACTTTGTTTATATGAAACATCTATGTAACTCTTAATTAAATCACATTTAACTCAAGTAATTACATTTTCATATTCAACTTATGTATTCTTATTAGAACTTGGTCACTTTTTTTACTTTGAATCTTTTGACTGTGGTAACAGTCCATTCACCAAACCACAAAGTCACTTAAAAATGTTGAAAGAGAATGTCATAAAGGTAAAATTCCTTCTTCTATCGTGTTTTTCATGCAATTTTAGGTTGTAAACGTTTTGTCAAACACCTTTTTTACAATTTATCCCAAGCAACACTATGAAAGATTTAAATCCTGGATTTACAGCATTCAGTTTCGAGATGCGTGCAGTCACAATGTAGTTTAAGATATAATTTTCACATGAACACTTATTTACCACAGCACAAACGCATGTACCTATTCATGTAACATTAAAATAAAGTGGAAACAAATTGCATAATTTGGTATATAAAAAAGTACAAAATGTTTTTAGTTTTAATTCGACATTGAACTACGACTACGAGGAAAACAGTGGTTCATTCCACTTGTACCATATTGACATTATTATGCACGATGCTCGTTCAAACGAACATCAGAAAAGTGTTACCAACTTAAGCTGACTACTATTTCCCCCCTAGCCTCAGTCACCCCCTCATCCATTTACTGGGTCTATGTCGCGACCCCCTTAGATATACCAGCCCTGGTGACTACTATTTCGAAAAAAATGGCGTCCAAAATGGACTCCTATGTCGCGACCCCCTTAGATATACCAGCCCTGACTGCCACCTTCTTACAATTTGCTGCAGCCAGGGTATTCCACTGACATTGATTGCAGCAAACGATTTTCATTAATAACATACAAATTGTTTCTACTTTCACCAATAATTAAGATAGTTGTTACTTTGTCAGCTAGTGCATATACCATTTTGTTTGTGTAGATACTTAAACGTTTCGTTAAACAATAATTAAAGTAAAAATTCAAGATAAAAACACCTATAAAAAATTTTTGACAATTAACTTAGGCGGACTTTTGAATTTTAGTAATTAAAAGCGAAACTTAAATTTTAGTGTTTATTCTATCCATCAAAATCACCATAAATCCAAAAATAATTAGTATTTCAAACGCGAAATCACTTGCCATGAGGTCCCTTTTAATATTGTTATCCTGCACCCTGCTATTAAAGAAACGTGCGAATAAAAAAATGCAATGTCATTCATCTCTCTTTGGTGTACTGTAATAAGTAAAAGTAGGAATAAAAGAAGAAGAAAGAACAGTCTAGAAATATCATTCAATATCAAGAACCATCTAGAAAGTTCGAGAAGGTTCAAGAGAATTATATAAGTCGATGATCTTGATGTCACAGTTTAGTTTTATAATACGTTAATGATATAGTTGTATATTGTAAAAGTTTTAGTTGAAATAAATTGAGTTTACCGAAAACCAGCGTAACAATAAATGGGTTCCAGTCGCCTTGTGGCGTCATCAATGACTATTACGTCTAGGGTTGCCACCTGTCCTTTTTTGAAGCAAAATGTCTTTAGTGACTTTTTAAAGCTTGAAATTCTCTTTTTTACTACAAGAGACTTTTTACGACAGGGACGGACAAAAATATATAAGCTTTTTTTTAGAAGCTCGGTAGAATGACGAGGAGGATTTTTTTGTTACCAGCTCGGGGCCCTTTTTTTTTTGGAAGTTCTGTAGAAGGATGAGGACTTTCTGTATACCGGAGCCCCTGTCAGCATCGTAGTCCTCTATTCACTTTTCAAAAAGGTGGCGACCCTAATTACGTCACCTGTTACCACTAGTAGAGAAGCTTACAATAGTTCATATTCACCCTCCAAATTCAGTCTAAGTACCCCACCATTAAAACGAAAAGAGCGAGGGGACTTTTGAGAAGCACTGTATAATAATTTCATTTTTTAAACTCGGTTTTCCATCGCTGCCAAGATGACGGCAAACTAATAAATATCTGAAAGTTTCGAGCTTGCCGTTTTATATTAGCATTTTCTACATCGGCTTTTTGAAGCGCTCCATCAATGGTTCGTCTGTAGCAAAGTATCTTCTACATGAATAAGAAGGAGAAATTTATAATTTTGTCTTGGGCAAATGTGTACCAAAAAGTGTCATTTGATCGTAGCTATGAAGATTAGAAATAATCGTAGCCCACGGTTCGTAGACAACACGGTGGCCTCATCACGGTTGCTAAGGACGCAGTGACATCACTGAATGAAAAAGTGAGTTGACAGAAAATATTTTACTTGGTGTAGTACATAAGTTTTATAAAAAATTTTTTTATTGTTATTTAGTGTTTATGTTTTTATTTTTGAACTTTGTTCTGGTGCTATAGTTTTCATAATATCGGTAGTTTGATTTTTTGAAAGACAAGATACGAAACAGCAAAGAAAAATCATGTAATGATTTCCATCAAATTTCAAATTAAATACTTTTTTTTGAATTATAAAGAGAAATATTATTGTGTGAATGATTTATCTTAAACATTTTGGATTAGGGTACGGGCTCGTACGGCCTCCGAGCTGAATTCGGATCACACTTTGTTTATATCCCGAAATATTTTGAAATTTTGGCAAGCCTGGAGCTAGCTGTAGTGTTGCTGTTGCCAAACAATTTTTAATTTTTACACACAAAAATTGTTAGAAGAAATAAAGGAACTGAGCATAAACTGAAATTAAAGGGTAATGGCAGCGGCGGCGCGTGGTTCAATACTTTGGGGGTGCACAACGTAAGATAAAAAAAAAATTGGGTGCCACACGACCACGTCCAAAAATATTCTTTAAGCGCTATCAAACCGTCAATCTGGGTTAGCAAATTAAAGGATCTTATTAAAAAATTAAAAATTAATAACTTACCCTGCTGTCGCTGATGAATACTTCGGCCTTGCCAAAACAATTGTCTTTATAGATACAGGAATAATAGTTTTTATACTTCACAAACACGTTTTGAATTGAAAATCAATACGTCTGTCCTTTTTCGAGATAAATGCATCAATAACTAATTCATTAAAATTTGGGATCTCTTGAATCATTTGTTTCTCAATAGATAACATTGCGAGGGCAGTTAACCTATTTTCACCCATTGTACTTCTAAGAAAAGTTTTTATTCGTTTTAATGTGGAGAAACAACGTTCCGCTTCTGTGGTTGTCATGGGCCTCGTAACAATTGCTTGTAGCACTAAAAACGTCTCTGAAAAATCTACTTGCAAATTATTTTCAATTAAAAATTTAAGTAGGTGGACTGCTCCTGAAACTTCTCTAAAATCTGATCTTTTGTATATTATTTCCAGTTTTGTCTTCAATTTATCCTTGTTCAAAAAAGGAAAATTCATAATCGCTGAATTTAGGTTTAGTATGGGAAAATTCGTTGTAAATGTATCAAAATTTTCAACTGAAAATAAGTGCGCTATTTCCAGATGGCCAGTGAATGAAAATCTTCTTTTGATTTCTGCAATTATAGTGTCACATACCTCCTTGGCTTGCACCACCGTAGAAACATAAGAATGTCTATCTTCTGTCTTTCTTCTTTTCCTAGCTTGACTGTCATCAATGTTTGCTAACTCAGTTTCTTTAATAGTATGTATATTATCTCGTTCTTTCTGAATATTTTGCTCAAACTCAGTAATGCATCTTTTTACGGT
The DNA here is from genome assembly GCA_927349885.1 of Psylliodes chrysocephalus. Taxonomy (NCBI): domain Eukaryota; kingdom Metazoa; phylum Arthropoda; class Insecta; order Coleoptera; family Chrysomelidae; genus Psylliodes; species Psylliodes chrysocephalus. The sequence goes on from OV651814.1 coordinate 104,838,196, forward strand.
TACTGAATCAGTAGCTCTTTTTTGCAGCTGTGAATATAAAATGTTGACGTGGGGCATTATACGATGAAAAACTGACAACCAAAAAATAAACTTAGGATCATGCAATAATCTTAAAAGTGCGCCTGCCTTCGTGATGGTATCAGATTGTCTGGATGTAGATTGTATTTTTTCCATACACGCTATAAGGGACTCCCGGTTTTCATATACTGTATTAACGGTTCTAATTTTGAAGTTCCACCTGCTAGCAGATGCTCTTGGAACTCTATTTCCAACCACTTCAATATGGCAACTCTTTGTGGAGAGTTGGAAAAAAAATTGGTAATGTCACTCAGATCGGCAAAAAAAAATACGTGCATTCGTGTTTATGCTTGTTGGCTGACATTATCAAGTTTAATTGGTGAGCATAGCAATGAATATAATGGGCGTATTTAAATTATTTATCTTTAATAAGTTTTTGTACACCACCATGAGCGCCACTAACTTTGGGATATCAACTGATCAGAATTTCTTAAAACATAATTTAACGCTTCTTCTATGCAGCGAGCTAAAGCAACAGCATCATGTTCATTCGGTTTTACAAAAGTCCAAAATCGTTCAACGGGGCTGCCGTTCGGTAAAGTATAACGGTAAACTATAACCATTTGGAAAATATTGGAAATATCACTTGTTTCGTCACTCATAATGGACACAAATTTCGAGGCGGCAATTTCTTTTTTGATATGTGCCTGACACACGGAAAGCATACATTCCAATAAATCGTTTTGAATGTCTTTTGATGTACCTTTAAACACAGTAGCTTGTTGCAATGATCCCTCAGTGCTAAATCCAGTTCGGCAGAAAAATTTATAAGTCCTCTGAATCAGGGTTCACAGAATCTTCTTGTTCATCATGTCCACGGAGAGCAAGCTCAAAAGCACCACAAAATTTTATACAGTTTATAATTTTAGATAAAACATACCTATTTTTCTTTACTTGGTCATTATGTTTTTGAATGCTTGATCGATATGCACTATTTAATTGTTGTCGAATATCTTGTTTACCTAATAAATTATATCCTAATTAGCAGATAAATGTGACTTTGAATTTTGATGTTTTTTAATTTTTTCGGATAAATGTATTAAATCTCTAACGCCCGATTTTGTCCATTCTGATGCCTCGTCGCTTCCAAATAATAAACAAGGAAAGCAGTAAAGACTGTTACTCACATCACACCCGCACAACCAGTCAGTTTTTTCATAAGTATCTGTTTTAAAAGTATGTTTATATTCACGACTTTTGCATTTAGTTACATTCGTAATTAATACACTTGGTTTCGGACGCCCAACACTTTTAATTTTTATTTTTTCTTCTAAAGGAAGGGAAGAAAAATTAATTGTCTTTAAATATTGCACGCTAATGTCCGTCATTTTATCAAAATTCCCGTTTCGACAGCGACACCGATTATTACGCTCCCCACGCAAGCTACAAGTGCACTGATTTCATGTGCACGCGGGCCAGTATAAACATCGAACGTCACACTAGACTGCCGCGGTGAGGGAGTTATATGGGAAAACCGATTTAAAAATTGTAACTTCAAGGCCCTCTGGAGCCCAAACGAAGCAACTTTTTTACTAAGGTAATTTTACTTAAATCGACTTATTTTGGTCTAAGGAATATGTGGTATGTTTTTGTAAAGACCTTTTATAGACACCCTGTATAATGCCTGGCATTCTAAATGATACTCTTCGCAGTTATGTTGATATGGCTTTTCATTTTGATTTTTTTTTTAATTTCAACCCCCCTTAAATCCCCCATATTTAATCAGATTTTTTTTATAATTAAAGGGCTTCTCCTTTTAGAGATTTATGTTTGGTAAAAATTTCAAGTTTATATCAGTTTTCGTTTTTCAGTTAGGATTTTTTTTTATATTTTAACCCCCCTAACTCCCCAATATATTCATATTTTTTTCAGTATCAATAGGCTTTATCTTCTTATATTTCATGTTGATATCGCTTTTCGTTTTTAATTTAGAATTTTTTTTTTTTAATTTCAAGTTGAAAAGTTTTCAACTAGGGGTGTGCGAATAGCGTTCGAATCGAATCGAATAGTACTATTCGATTCGAATCGAATAGTACTATTCGATTCGAAATTCGAATCAAATAATTCTAATTTACGAATTATTCGAAAAATTCGAATTATTCGAAAATTTTCGAATTATTCGTTATTTTTCGAATTATTCGTTATTTTTCAAATAATTTGAATTATCCAAAAAATTGACGAATAGTTCGAAAATTTTGAAATTTTTCGTCCATTCACGGATCATTCGTAAATTTTTGAATTATTCGAAAAATTTTCGAATAATTCGTGGATTTTTCGAATAATTTGAAATTTTCCAATAATTCGCAAATTCGAATTAATCGATTCGATACGAATAATTCGTAAATTCGAATTATTCGCACACCCCTAATTTCAACCCATCTTAACCCCCTATTTTTAATCAGATTTGTTAAAAAAATCAATTGGCTTTGTCCCCTTATAGAGCTTGATTTTTGCTTAAAATTTTCAAATTGATATCATTTCTCGTTTTTGACTTATCCTGCAGACAAAAAAGTGACATCGGACATACAGACAAAGTAAATCTATAATACTCTTAACAAAATACTGTATGAAGAGTAGAAAAAAAATGTATGAGGTAAAATAAACAATTTAAAAAGGTCAACAATAATATTCAACTTCTTTTATCAAAGGATACTAAAAGTTTGAAATAGCAGCACACAATTGAACACAGAACACATAAATCTGTGAACTAAACTAGTGAGATACATATCGTAAAATGGTATCACACTTAATTCTCCATATGACCATTTCTAAGTGTATTTCACAGCACATTCCAAAGTATTCTTGCACTCACTAATGTCCTACCCTCCTGGCTACTTTTGCATGTCCAAGTTTACTAAAAAAAATAATGTGTTTTAATAAATAGAATAATAGTAGTTTTAAATAGGTAAATCGGCTTCATCTGTATTTTCAAATTATTGTTTAATTGTAGATAGTATATTAATGTTTTGATATGTACTTATAGGATTGATTAGCCAGAGCATGTAGATATGTGGGATGTGACTTGTTAAGTGCCTAATCAAAATCACAATTTATGTTTGATACTTATTTCGAGACTTTTTTCGAGACATTCTTTATTACCAACTGTAAACTAATTTACCAATAGCCTTATTTTTATTTAATACCTGTAGTAATTCAAATTACCATAACATCTAATATTTTTGAAAATACTAAATTATACAAACAAGGCAATAAAAAAATGTCATTAAAATAAAAGATTTCTGGTTTGTATGGAACAAACGGTCTTGGTTAGAGGGTAACACGATTGATAATTGCAGGCAAACATAACTTTATATAGATAAACTATTTAAATGTACATACCATTTCTTAGGTAAAATTTCTCATCGGGTATATTAACTGGTTAATCCATTTTTCCGATTCAGACTTTTAAAGTGAAGAACCATTTGTCTCTTTATCTTTATCAAATTTTTATTGTACATTTCCATTTCCATAATGATGTCAAGTAGTTACCTCATCAGAATAATAAAATTTTTCCTTTTAGCGGATTTTGTGGGAAAAAAATTTTTTTGCTTACTTCTTACTTCATAGAATTTACAATTGGGTATAAAATAGACCATTTTGAATTAGTCTTTGGATGGTTTAGGCACTGAAACAAAATATAAAACAAATTACACTCGTAAATCTTTATTATATGTAAACAACATAACCTTAAAAAGTTTTTATTTACCTTGCCTTTTTCGGGAACAATCATTAAATTGACATACATCCTTCCAATTTATTAAAGTTGCAGTTCTCAATTAAACACATTTTTTTTAAATGATCACAAATAATAATAAAATAATCTTAATTTTATTAAAACCGTTTCATATGATGGAAAACAAAATGACAGTTTCTTTTATTTGGTACAGTGTTGCCAGAATATGTTTTTGTTATGTACCAGATTTGTCTAAAAAATGTACCAGCTTCCTTAAATGTATCAGATTTTTCGAATTCTATTTGCAGTGATATCTAATTCATTGAAGGGGAAAAAATGGGGGTCTTTATTGATAACGAACCCAAACAAGTAACAATATATATATTTTACACGTGAACACGCAGAATGTACTAGACTGGCAACAGTGGTTCGGCAACCTTGTTTGTGAGCGGCGCGCCAATTAATGTGTTCTTTGACAGTTTAAAGAATCTGTTGGCGTGTTTTCTTCTCTTTTTAGCTATATGCATTCACCATATCGTCTCACTCGTGTTAGGCTCACTCATCATAATGCGCCACAGACACAATATACTTAGGTACACTGTGCTACAGAGATGCAATCAGCCAGAGGACAATGATGTACCAAAAAATGTAGATTAACATGTATGAAAATAAAAAATATTAAAATTAAATTTATATTTTTATGTTATTTATGTAATTTTAAAATAATGTGTTTTTATGAAATTTAACTGGGTGTTCACTGCACAAATGAACCAATGGAGAAACCGCCCCTGCACACAGATATCATTAGAAGAAAGGGACTGAGCTTAAACTGAAATTAAAGGCTAATGGAAATATTTTAGAATATTATTCTGAAAGTATTATTCACTATTATAAAATTAATTGCAGCTTTGGCCATCCTATATTTTAAAGCAGATGAGATGTTTTCTTACAAGCATTAAACACAACCAAGAACAATAAAAGTCAATTGGCTTTACTAAAAGAACAAACATTATTGAAAAAAGGGTTGGCTACAGGAAGTTTTTAGTAAAAATGAGTTACAGATAATTTTAAAGAAAGTTCAAAAGCATTTATGACGAGATATATGAGTAAAACGTGTTATCTCATCAAAAATAAAATTTGCCGATTTTGCAGCTCGATACAGGGTCGACAACATTGTCAAAAATGACAAAAACCGTAATTAATGGATTGCTAGACGGTCAAAAATATTACATAGCTGCAGATTTGATATAATTTTCATTTCAATATTTAAGATCTAAAGCTATATTAACATTATTTGATCTCATTTAGTAATCAAAATATTAACATACTTGCTGAATCAAAAGATACTTGCTAATATCGCTTTAAATACCTGTGAAAATTTGCAATTCTTTCCTATGATGGCACAATACATTTTTTATAATTTACAAGGATTTTCTTTTGTAATTTATCTAAAAATGATTCGGCAAAAATATTATAACATTATGCAAATATTAATTGCTAATGATCGCATTCGTAGGTTAGATAGGCATACATTTTGACGACGCCAAACAGACGAAACTAGCAATAATGAAAATTTCCAAAATATGTATTAATGCTAGTTTCTTCTGTTTGCCGACGTCGTGGGCTGTTGCAAAATGAATAGCATGTCTAACTTGTATATGAATTAGCAATCATTATTTGCACATGTTACAATTTTGCCGAATCATTTTTAAATAAAAAAACGAAAATCATTGTAAATTAGAAAAAATGTATCATGCTTATCCTAAAGAGTTCCAAATTTTCACAGGAATTTTAGGCGATATTGGCGAGTATACTGTGATTTAGCGAACATGTTAATATTTTGGTTGCTAAGGAGATCAAATAATGTTCATTTACAGCAATTAATTACATGGCCGAAGTCATAAGTAGCTGCAAATTCAGCTTTAGATCTTAAATATTGAAATGAAAATGATATAAAATTTGCAGCTATGTTACATTTTTGATCGTCCAGCAATTCATTAATTTAGCTTTTTTACAATATTGCTGACCCTGTATCGAGTTGTAAGATCGCCAAGTTTTGATTCACTCGGAATATTAACTTAACACGAAGTTTAAAAAATTTAGAATTAATGTTAAATTTTTCGATTTGTATGTCTTTACTTACTGGCCTATATCCATTATTGGGGATTTCAACTTTACAAAAGTGCGCTTGGTTGTATTTAATATGTAATTTAATAATCGTGAATAATTGCGGAATATATTCTGAAATCTTACCCATTAGCCTTTAGTTTAGGTTTAAACCCTTTCTTCTGATGATTTTTGTTTGTAAATAGTTTGTCTGCAAACAGCAACACTACATCTCGCTCGAGGCGTACTAAAATTTCAAATTATTTTAGGATATAAACAATGTGGTCCGAGTTCGGCTCGGAGGCAGTACCCTAACCCCATAATGTTTAAAATAAACCATTCGCACAATAATATTTATCTTTATAATTCAAATAAAAAGTAATTAATTTGAAATTTTATGTAAATCATTACATCATTTTTCCTTGCTGTTTTTTAGCTTGTCTATCAAACGATCAAACTATCGATATTATAAAAATTCTAAAACTAGAACATAGTCCAAAAATAAAAATATAAACACCACTAAATATTAATAAAATATTTGATTTTTTCAAAAAATTAATGTGACGTCACAATACTGTCCTTAGCAATCTGATGAGGTCACCGTTTCACTCTACGAACTGTGGAAAATAGAAAATAAGTTATTTGGAAAATTATTAGATTCAAAATTCTCGCGTTTTTTGCGCATGAATAATGAGAAATAGTCGAATAACGGAAAAGGTGAATTGACAATAATTGCTCACTAACTATGCAAAAAACCTTAATCTATTCTGACCAGTCCCACACGGCACAGTGGGACGTTCACCTATTTTTTTAGCCAAAATATCAAACATTCGCTTTCACGAGATGAACGTCTGTATATTGGGATTTTTGGGGTCGCTGCTTTTGAATTTGAAATAAAAAATCAGAAATATAAAATGGGGGATCCAATATGGCGCCCGAAAATATTAAAAATTTCTTGATTTTGCATAAAAATGAAACCAAGGGGGTTTCTAGGTGATTGATTTTGAATATGATTTTAAAAATTAAAAATACAAAATGGCGGTTCCAATATGGCAGCTGACAAAATAAAAAAATTATCGATCAAGACTTGAAATTAAAAATTTAATGAATTACGACTTATTTAATATATTCGTCTTCAAGATCATCTAAATGAAATACTTTATTTTCAAGTTGAAAGTTTAACTCGTCTTCGTCTTTAATTTCGCTAGAAAGATTTTTTTTTAATTAATGTCAGTCTGTATCATTAATAACTAATAGATATATACACCTCTGCTGAAATAAGTTCCTTAACCTCCAGTTAGGAGTCCTCACGAGTAGGCTGTAAAGCCTTTTTCCGGAAATTTTAAAGATTATGAATGAATGGACTCACGCTGGAACGAAATACACATATTTACATCATAACGATTACATTTTTTTCTATATACTTTGGATTTCTTTTATATACTTTCTACATAATATATTTATTTTGATTTCAAATTAAGATTTGGTGAACTCAAAAACCCCTTGGAAACTGCTTTCGTTTTAGTTTTATGCGCCAAAGCAGTTTTTCATATTTTTGGTCACCATATTAGATCTGCGATTTTGAACTTTGGATCGTAATCGGTGACTCAAAAAACCCGGATACTAAAGGACCCCGCACGTTTTACATTGATTTTTGGTAATGTCAGAATTTGTTCAAATTTTAGAATGTTATTTTTCAGGTCTTTAAAGACAACTTTCTTATGGTCTTCAAGTTTGCAGCTTTACAGGGTGAGCTGTTAGAAGGAGTCAAATGTAAGGAGTGCAGAATTAAGTAATTCTTGATTTTTCCCATGAAACTTATGTCATGTGTTACACTTGTATATAGTTTATGCTTACTTACACTTTGCAAAATAAATCATACAGCGTGTTTAAAAAAATTGGGAATAGCAGTATTAACATAGTTAGAATATGACATCTGACTATTTTTTTTTTGTTTCAATTCACACTAAATCATTTTCATAAGTAATTTAGGGTGTAATAGAGCTACATAAATAACTAAGAATGACAAAAACGCATTTAACCTAAAATATTGTAGTCTTGAAACAGAATTCAGTTTGGCTCGTAATGAAATCATAGCTCTTTTTAACTGACCAAATCCCGTTCTACTTCTTCTTAAATGTAGAAATAGTTTACTAACTTTGACTTGAATGAATGACTGAGAAGATATTGTATACAGTACAGGTGCAGCTTATCACTTTACTTATAAATATAATTCTATTCTTGTAGATTTAGTAGGTTTATTTTAGTTAAATTAAAACCTCATAAAAAACCTTGTTTTTGCAGTATTACATTAATAAAAAAACTTCGTAATATGAATAATGATGGTATTTACCTGGCAATTTAATATTGTTTAGCTGTTTTATACCAATACATACTTTTATCTTGCTTTAAACTATTTTCTAAGCATATGACATAACTTTTTTGTATTTCTTTGTTTATCAATCAGAACAAGCGCGTAGCTAGGTTGTTTTCTTGGAGGGGGTAACACTTCTCACATTATTGGTGAATGCGCAGCGTGTTATCTTAAAATATGGTAACAATTCAAAATGCAACGTCTAAAGTTCATATGTGTATTTCCAGAAAAAAGAGTGAATTTTATAATGAAGTTTTTAATTTTTTTATTTATTTACACAGTGTTTTTCAGAATATAGTACCGTAGTTGGGGATTTGTATCAACTAATTGTAAAGAAAAGCCAAATATAATTTTCCTATTAACGTCCCAGTTTTCATTCTACAGGGTGATAAAGTGAATTTCATAAATACATAATTTTCTAAATATCTTCCCTTACAGTAAATACTTTAACTTAAAAATATGTATATGTTAGTTAATCGTTATTATTAGTTAACACACTCTATTTCGATAAATTTCGATGACCCATTGGGGTAGAATCAAGGGATAAGGAAACAATTTTAATCAAAACTTTTTGAACACCCTATATTTTATAAAACAAGATTAATAATTATTTCTCACCCAATTTGTAACAAAAAAGAGACTTCTGGTTGATCCTTGTAGATCATTCTATTTCCGAGGTGATATAACTGATTTATTTTATACAGAGTGTTTTGAAACATGTCTTAAATATGGCTAATTTTAAGTTCAATTTACTCGATTTTTTCAAATGCAACACCTTGTATATTATTTTGGCATAAAATTCCTTATAAATTTACCTATCCAACGATACTAACATGTTAGCCAATAACACATACAGGGTGTCCCAATAGTGCGTAATTGATCGATAGCTGTTTTATTATTGGAACTAGGAAAAAATAATATAAAAGTTGAATGACCATGTTTAATAAATAATCTTAAATATACAAGTGGTCCATAAACTAGGGGCTTACCAAACTTGTACATTTTTATATTTGATTGTTTTCACATCGTCAAAAATTTTTAATAGACTTCATTTATTTGTTATGTTGTATAAAGGGTGTTTCAAAATGAGGGGTAACGATTTGTCATTTCTTTAAATGGAATACCATATACGTCATACCACCAATTTATTAATACAGGGTATTCCATTTAAAAAGTTGAGAAAATAGTAGCCTTACGTTTTGAAACACCCTATATACAACAGAAAATAAATGAAGTCAATTAAAATTGTTTGATAATGTTTAAACAATCTTATATGAATAACTACATGCACGGTGTTTTGCTTTAAAAAAAGTATAGAGTATAGAATATTTGTTAAATATGGTAATACAACTTTTATATCAAAAATGTATTCGTATTTCTAATAATAAAACAGCTATCGATCAATTACGCACTGATTAGACACCGTATATGTGTTATTTAGTAAATTGAACATAAAATTAGCCATATTTGACGTTTCAAAATATTAAAATAAACCAGTTCTGTTCTCTATTCGTTAGCTTAGTATCTTATAAGTCTGTATATTAAAATATTAAACAATTTTTAAATCAATTGTTAGCAGTTTAAAAAAACTAAAGCATTTAATCAGAACGGCTGATTCGACGAATTCGGCATCAGTGGTGTGATTCACGGCTGTATGATTAATTGCTTTGTATTTAGCCGAAAGAAAATAAAGTCAGTCTTGCAATAACCGTGTTTTATTTAACATCGATTACACAATGTAAACCTACCTAAATTATGATAATTTAATTTGGGGTCTGCATTATTCTCTAATTTAAATAAAAATTAATTGTTTGGGAACACTAATATTTTTTAAAAACATTTTAGTGTTGAATACAATATTACCAAACCATTTTAAAATTAAAACATAGAGTGTTCAATTTAAAAGCATAGATTTTTATTTACCAGGCGCAAACACAATACCCTGTATATCCAAAAATATTTTTAAAACATGTTATTTTCAAATCTATATAATTTTTATTTCAAACTTGTTTGCGTGTCTATAACACAAATTGAAATATTGAACAATTACGCACTAATGGGACCCTGTATATACGAGCTGTTTATTTTGAAAGTGGTCTAAATCCATTTTATACTGAAATTAAGATTATCATTATTGATAATGTCCGAATGCAGTGAAGAAGGTAATTTTAATTAATTAGTATTTAACAAGTTAACCTCAGTTTTTGGACAATTGCATTAGTTGAATAAATCAGTACGTTTAATTAATGCAGTTAAACAAAATTTACAGAAACCCTTAGATACCTCAATTAGTTGAATAAATCAGTACGTTTAATTAATGCAGTTAAACAAAATTTACAGAAACCCTTAGATACCTCAATTTAGGTATAAATAGACTTAGGCCACTTTCAAAATAAACCGCTCATATATTTAAATTTTAAATTTTTAGGAATATTTTTATTTTAGATGACAATATTTGAGAAAATCTTTGTTTTATTTATTGTATTTATGTTATCTCTCTATTTTTGTTTAATATAACGGTTAACAAAAATAACGATGTTGACTATGGCTTGGGGGGGGTAGTTACCCCTATTACCCCCCCTTACCTACGCTCTTCAATCAGAATAATTAGGATAAAAGGATTCTATAATCTTAAAGGTTGGCGAGTGTTAGATTAACAACAGCTAAATTATCATGATAGGGTTAACAGCCAGCGTTGTAATCTTTGCAATTTCAGACTACATTCTATTTTACATTGTATATTTGTTCTTTTTTCTTGGGCCATGTTATTAGCAACAATTTGTAAAGTTTGTTTTTAGAATTTTTTGATAGTAGGTAGTTTATTTTTGTTAGGAAACTTTCTACACAGCGTGCCTTCGCTTCTTTTTGCAATATATTCGAGATTTGCGAATAATGTAAAACATATTATTTATATAGTACAAAGAAATTCAATAGAATGCCATTACTAGATATTACTGTACATGTAAGACTGATTCAAAATCTATAGGCATGTGTGCTCATATTTTAAGTGTTTTGTGATATCTGGAACACGCATGATTCGATAATTATATCGCCGTTCCGGTGAAATATCGACGTAACTGCAAATTGGTAAAACTTTCAGGAAAGACAAATAACAATTTACTTTTCCTTTAATTAATTATTGCTAAAAGAAAGTGTTTATGATAATCGTAATTTTGTGAGAAAGTAGCTTGTTAAATAGGTAGAATAAAATGGAATATGTGGCTTTTCCGTGCCCTTAAGGCGAAAATGGATTTTGATAGTTGCGTCTTTGTTTGACCAAAAATAAAAGATCACGTTAGGAGTTGTGTCCTTTTTATTACAACAAAAATACATAACAAAATAAAAAACTAAGCTTATAATTTACAAAAATTTTAAAATGTAACTAACTATACCTTATTAGAGAATGAAACTTTAAAAATACTTATTTTAAAATAAAAGTATCTGTAGAATGTTGGTATCAGCTTGCTCTCTATTAAACTTTTTATATCCCTTTTTTATTTTCGGATAACTGCAAAGGCTTTGAGTAAGCTTTTTTAAGTATAAGATTTTTAATGTCTTGTAGTTCGGACCGTCTTCTTTTAACTTTGAAATTTAAAGAAGACCATTCAGCTTGCCCATAGCTAGTTTTATAGCGAATTAATTTACTTCCTTTCTGAAAATCAAAAATCTTAACTTCATTTATTTTAAATTCATTACCATCAACATTTTCAGCAATGTTAAGGCCCATGGCGCTAAATAATGTTTTCAGATCATAGAAACTTTCAAATCCCATTTCTTTAACATCAATCTTATTTCCTTTTCTTTGCATCACGGATCATCGATACAAATTGGTCTGGGACATAAATGGATCCAGACTTTTTTGATCTTCTAATTGTTTTTTTCAATTATGATAGCATCTGTTTCGTTTTGCGTGTGCCCGCGGATTAAAAATTTATGTGTTATTGACTTTATTGCAAATCGTTCCACAGCATACAGATAGGCAGCAATTAGGAATCTAAAAATAATTAAAGACAAATCCATTAACAGATAACTTCTATTTTATAATTGTTTTAAATTTATTTTAATAAGTAGGTAGTATCTAACTACTTATTAAGGACAAAAAGCGCATCAATAATTAGGCTTGTCTTATCTAAAATTAAATAAAAAATATAATTTCTATACATACTTTGCTACATTTACGCAAATTTTAGTTAAGAGAAAACCTTTTTCTAAATAAGAATAAGGTACACTTATGGCATTTTTTCTTGTATTTCTGGCTTTTAAGCAAACTATATTTAGTCGAATATGGCCACATAATACACTTACGTCTTTGTTTTCCCAAAAGTTTGGAAACTAATCGTATTCTAATAGGCAAAATTATCACTTGCGTCTTTATTCCACTTAGCAACGTCCGTTTCACTCCGCGGTTGAGAAACAACTGACACTTGCGGCGCTGTTTTCGCGAAATATGCTTTAAATATCTGAAAATGGAATAAGCGCACAACATCCATCTGGCGGCAAAAATTGGTACTACACGTACGTCTTTATTTTACCATATAAACACTGATTTTTTGGATCCATTTATGGCAATTACTCGATTTTGCAAAAAATTGCAGTTACGTCGATATTCCACCGGAACGGCGATATAACGCTGAAAGATGAGTCAGATTTTGATGATGAGTAAATGGTTAATGTATGTAATAAAACAGGTTTATAAAAATGCTGTTTCTTTTTTCTTTTATAATTTATTGGAAAGTCCAAAAATCTATGTAAAGAAATTTATATTTGTGTATTAGATATTATTTATGTCTTTCTGTCACACCCCGTATTATAAATAAAATATTATCTAATATTTAATATAACAAATAAGTGATTAGAAGTCATGTTCTAATTATGGAAATACATGAAAATGCACCTTATTTCAATAATTAATATTCCTATTTTTTTAACACTCTGTATGATGTATTTTACAAAGTGGAAGTAAGCATTAACCAACTATTTATAAATGTAACACATGCCATAAGTTCATGAAAAAAAACATGAATTACTTAAGAGTGCTAGAGTTATATGTGACAATATTTTTTCTGCACTTCTTACTTTTGACTCCTTCTAACAGCTCACCCTGTAGGCCCATAAGAAAGTTGTGCCCATAATGGCCTAATACGTAACATACTATAATTTATACAAATTCTGACAGTACCCAAAATCAATATAAAAAGAGCGGGATCCTTTCATGGAATTTGGAAAGTATTCATTCACGGTCCGACATATTGGATCTACCATTTTGAATCTTTTATCTTTGAAATCGGATTCATAATCAGCGACTCCAGAAACCATCGGGTAATAAGTTCACTAAATTATATACAGGATGTAACAAAAAGATGTACAGTAAATTTAACCACAGTTTCTTGGATGGACTTGCTTATATAAAAAATGGATAATAAAAAACTTTCATGGTGTTAAAGTAGACATTTTATGAGTGCTTTTTTACTCTTACTCTAAAGTGGCTTTTTATGAAAATGTATGTGAGATGTTACGATGTTTGTATACCTATAGTGACCAATAAAATGGAGTCAGGGGTTTAAACTTATTTCAATTCTATAGGTTTTTATAGTGGTTCTGTACCCCTTTGTCCCCCTACTTTTTTAGACAATGAAATTCATGTAAAAAGAGGGTGCCACTGAAATCCTACATGTACTATGAATTGTTTTTGCCACTTATTATTTGAATGTGAAAGTCTTAATTACGTAGTTCTATGCCCCTAAAGGAAGGTCATAGTGAAAAATATTCACAATGAAATTTTTCTATTGATCTTAAACCACTAAATATTTGTTCACGTTTTTTTACTATATTATAACTTCATTTACAATAATTATTCCCTTGTAATATCGATCATCTATGGAGTTGTGAAATGGTAAAACAAAACGTGAACAAATATTCAGAAGATATAGAAAACTTTCAATGTTTTTCACTATGACCTTCTTTCAGGGGCCTATCACTCAGTAATTACCTAAGTAACACACAAAGTTATAAAATATTGGTATAATTAATTTTTTTTTTTTTATTTGGTGTACGGCTTCAACATCTAAGGTCATTAGCCTAGTGTTATATGTAGGTTATGGATTGTATTAGTAGTCTAATACTCCATAGTGCAGGAGTATTAGTACTCTAATACTCCTACACCCCTACAGACAGGCCTTGTTACTGTTTCCTTGCGCCACTTTAGGAACAGCACTGTTAATTAGAACCCAACAGTGAATGGTCGAGTGGGGAATCCTACCAAGGCATCAGAATTAATTTTAAATAATTAAATTAAATAAAAAAATCCCGGCCAACGGTGGGATTCGAACCTGGGACCCTTGGATCCACAGGCAGAGACTCTACCACTGAGCCACCCACCCCCTGGTATAATTAATTAAAACGTTACAAAACACACGCAAACGACACTTTCAATATTTTTATAACTGATATACAACTTTTTAATTGTGTAAAAACAAACTTTTTGTTATATATATCGACAGCTATATAAGGGGCAGTATGTGGGTGCACTCGTCTTTGACTTGTCCAAAGCTTTTGACACAATTGACATATCAAATGTTCAAAATAATTTCATGCATTAGATTTCAGAGGCATAATTTTAAAATGGCTAAGTTCTTATTTATATTTACGTCAGATATGTGTAAAAGTGGATAACTGTAAATCAGAATTGAAAAGTCTAACCCGAAGAGTACCACAAGGCTCAGTTTTGGAACCACTAATATTTTTGTTGTATGTAAATGATCTTCCCAGCATGTGTCTGCAGATTATACCATACTCTATGCCGACGATACAACTTTAGCATCTCATGCTACTTCTCCAGATGAGCTGCAGAAGAAGCTTCACTTAGTAGCTTCAGATTTTTTAACTTGGTGTAATAAAAATTACTTATTCTTAAATTCTGATAAAACAGTTGCTCTTCAGTTTTTTTCAAGGAATAGAATTTATGGCAATATATGGGTGAAGGTAAATTGGAATGATGTCTACTTGTCGCAGAAAACAAAATTTCTGGGGGTACTGCTATATAGTGATATAGGCTTGGAATCAAATATTAATTACATCTGTAAAAAGGTTAATAGCGGTTGTTATGCCCTACTTCAATTAAAACAGATATTTACATTTAACCAACTTCTACAGGTATATTATGCAATTGTATATTCACATACAGAGCTGTCACCTATCAGTGAGATTTAAATCATTTTTTGATTTAATTACATTTTTTGATTTAAATACATTTTTTGATTTAAATACATTTTTTGATTTAAATACTTTGATTTTAAAAATCTTTTTAAAAAAATGATTTTTGATTTATGATTTAAATCTTTCTGAAAAGTATCTTTGATTTTTTATTTAAAAATTAGATTTAAATCTTTTTAAAACGATTTAAATCTTTTTATTGATTTAAATCTTTTTATTGATTTAAATCTTTCTGAAATGATTTAAATCTTTCTGAAATGATTTAAATCTTTCTGAAATGATTTAAATCTGTAAAATGATTCGATCTTTTTAAAATTATTTAAATTTTCTTAAAGATTTAAATCTTTTTTAAGATTTAAATCTTTTTAAAACGATTTACATCACCTAATTCGTCAAAATCATTATCAACATGTCTATTCCTGAATAATAATCTAGTCAGCATGTCAGTAGGGTTGGGTCAGAAATCCGGGAGAAAAGAAAAATAAAAAAATAGTAAAGTGTAACAAATAATTGCAATGACTAAAGATTATTCCTAAGTATGAAATTTTACAATATTTTTGACCCGATATTTTTTTTGTAAAGTTGTATTTTTTACACCGCAAGCAGCTGGAAATACGTTTTCATTATCGATATAATCCTAAAACTCTTTACATATGTATTTTAAATGTATGCACACTTTTATTTCAGATTTGACAAGAGTTGCATTAAGACGATTATGACTTTTTGACCAGTTCAATAAACGCGCTTGGTATAGGTAGAGCGAATTAATTAATTTTTTTTATTTCTATGCCTGATTCATCCACACATTTTTCAAAAAAATTAACCCAAACGCGCCTACTTTGTTTATTTATTTACTCGCAATAACTTCACGTTGAGAGAAGAACTCTTTTAATACAACCCACTCAATTTCATTTTTCATAGCCGGGAGATTTTGAAAATGAAATGCATTTTTCCGGGAGAGTCTCCTAAGTACAAAAAAAACATATTTTTAAAGAGTCTGATGTATGTGCATCTATGTGAATTCATTATCTTTGGCCAACCGACAGCATTTTTTAAAGAGTTACCCAAATCTATAAAAATATTTAAATCTTTTGAAAATATTTATTTCGTTTAAAAAGATTTAGATATTTCGAAAAGATTTAAATCTTTCGAAAAGATTTAAATCTTTCGAAAAGGTTTAAATCTATCCTAAAATGATTTAAATCTTTCCTAAAATGATTTAAATTCTAAAAAAGATTTAAATCTAAAAAAGATTTTTGATTTAAATCTTTCTTTTTAAAAAATCGATCTTTGATTTAAATCATTTGTTCAAATGCAAACGATTTATGATCTTTGATTTAAATCGTTTTTAAAATTATTTTACAATATTACACTCTGGGGAAATTCTCCTGCTGCTACAAGAGTATTTATTGCACAAAAAAGAGCAATTAGATTATCTTCAATCTGGAATCAAGACAAACATGCGGGGATGTGATGTTTCCTCAATATATATTTATAAAACAATCTTATATACAAAAAAATGCAGCTAAATTTTTCAGGAACAATGATTGTCACAACTATCCCACTCGTAATGGCAATATGTTACGTACAATTAGGCATGTATCTGCTCTCTATGAACATAGACCTGAGTATGCAGGAATTCAATTATTTAATAAATTGCCAGCTGATATTAAAAACATAAAATCCATTAACAGCTTTAAACAAACATTAAAAAAAATTTAGTAACAAAATGTTTTTATAATATTAAGAGTTATTACTAGGTAACGTAATATATATTATGTATATGTATGTGTGTGTATATGTATGTGTGTATATGTGTATGTATATTTAAATGTAGATTTTAAATTGTGTTTTGTCCACTACATGTATCTTGACATATCCTACATCATTGTATAGTGATCAAAAAGGACCAATAAAGATTTATTATTATTATTATTATTATTATTAAATTATATAATACTATAGAAATTTTACAGTGGTGAAATGTGCATATTATTGTATTCCTAGAATGCATTATTATCTTTCTGAGGTTAGGAGTTAGGAATTACTGCTTTCTTGCTTTAAATGTAATGTCATTTTGTAAGAAGTAATTCTAAACTGTTTATACCTATTAGTCTTCTTTAGATATATAAATAATAATATAGGTATAGATAAAACCAAATTATATCATACCATAACAACTCTTAACAACGTTATTATATCCATTTGTAATGACCCAATAACATTATAGCAACTACTGTAGAACGTATGCTATTAGGTTGTATATATCCACCAAAAGTCGCATAATAATATATAATAACAATATAGTGTATTAGAATATGTAAGTTGTTGAGTTTTTAGAAAAGTTATTGCAACATCGGTATAACCCTTATATAACTTTTTGTGTTACTTGGGTAATGCTTTCACAAACAAATACTAAGAGAAAAATATTGAAACAGATATAGGGTTTCAGTAGGATCCTGACTTTAATTAAATTTCATTGTCTAAAACAGTAGGGCGGTCAAAGGGATGCGAAATCCTTCTAAAACCATTTTATTTGTTCATTGTATATACATCCCATGTACATTTTCATAAAAACATGTTGTTTTAGAGTAAGAGAAAAAATCACTTTTGAAATTTCAACTTTAACACCTTGTAATTTTTTTACTATCCATGTTTTATAAGAGCAAGTTAGCGGCTTATTTTAGATCCCAGAAACTGTGGTTAAATTTACTGTTACATCTTTTTGTTATACCCTGTAGGCTAGAATGAAACGTGCAACGTTTAAGAAAAAAATAGTCGATTGTGTTTACTTATATCTTCCGGATAGGGTTATACTGGGTAATTTTCGAAACGGTTTTACCTAATATTCAAACCAAGAATCTCCTTGTAATTGTTTGTTATTTGAAAGTTCTAGTCTTTTAAATATCAGAAACTGATAAATTTATGATAAACTATTAATTTTTGTGCAATTCAAGTTTAAAGTTCTCTCCTCCAGAATGGCTGAAGCTTAATTTGTTGTTATTATTTTCAAGCATTAACTTATGTTAAAAAAGTATTCCAAGCAGTGGTTTGAGGCGAAAAAAAAATCAAAGAAATAATATTTAGTGATTTCAAGGTACATTTTTACACACTTTCGAACACAAATGCAACAGGAAAAATACTTTGCGTGCAACAGATGGTTTTAAATTTTTCCCCAGGTCAAACTAATGTTAATACAAACTTTTCCAGTCGTTAAACGTTACGAACTTCGACTTTGATGTTTACCACTTTTAGCAAGAAAATAGGTGGAACGTCCCACAGTGCACGGCTGGGCTATGATCGGTGTTTTTGATTACCTTTCAGTCAACCAGCTATCCGGTTAATACTACAAGTACAACAAAACAATTTTTCATTGTGCCTAAAAAAAATTGACTTGATAAAATTTAGATTTTTTATGTTTTTTCCTATATCCTTGGTTAAAAAAATACCATTAACAAGTATTGGGAATAGTAGTTTATGTTATAAGCCCGTTACTTAGATTTTTACATGCGAGCACGTAGAGATCAGGTAACGGGCGTGTATCGTACAACGTTTTATGATATACTGCAATTTACTACGTTTTATAACCTAAAATCAAATAAAATTTTATCATTTGCCTCCATCAAGTTTCCGAATGTGACTTAAAATAATGACAGTTCAGTTACAACTGACAGTTCAGTCATAACTGTTGTTAAAATTTTTACCAGGCTAGCCACAGATCTAGAGGAGATAGGCACGCGCGCGCGCGCACACTCGCACGTACACACAGGCGCATACACGCACACACGCACAAACGCAAACACAGATACACGACATCATCGCGAAAATAGTCAAAATGGATTCAAAAATCTGTATACAGACAAGAAAGAAAAAATGAGTAATAACAAATTGGAGAAAAAGGCGTATTCATCCTCCAATAAAATTTTATTTACTTACAATCTATCCGACCCATTTAATAATTAACTTTTAGTAATCTATACAGGGTGTGCCAACGAAAACTTCACACCCCAATTTTACGGCTTTAAAATGAAAATCGGGAAAAAAGCTCGAACCTGTCGATTTTTGAGTCGAGGGGGAACAACTTGTATGGTCTTTAACAAACAAAAAGATCATTTACTTCTGTGACTAGTTTATTAAATGCTGGAAATGGCCACAATTCACTTCCATGCAGTAAAATAAGTTTTGTTCAAAACGCTCCCGTACATTACGCAACATGTCTGGTGTAATTTGACGACATTCACTAATTATACGATTTCGCAAATCATCCAGTGATTCGGACTGGGTAGCGTAAATCTTAGATTTTAGATGACCCCATAGAAAAAAGTCTAGTGGATTCAGAACAGGTGACAGGTTGTACGAAATGAGGTGGTGCGCCATCTTGTTGAAAAATGATGTTATGATGGTCTTTTTAACCGACTTCATAAAAGGAGGAGGGAGGTTCTCAATTCGTCGCAATATTTTTTTAATTTTTTTTTTATGTATGTTCAGCGATAATTCTTTAGCACGGTGTCCGATTTTAATGATTCTTTTTTTGTTAGAAAGGGGGTACTTCAGGGGTGGTCCCATATAAATTTGGTCAAAATCTAATAATTGGATCCATGACAAAATCCTCAAACTCTTCATTTTTTATGTATGTTTAGCGATAATGCTTTACCACCTTGTCCGATTCATATGATTCTTTTTTTGTTAGTAAGGGGGTACCTCAGGGATGGTTCCATATAAATTTGGTTAAGATGTGATGACGGCATCTGCACATTTTTGAAGTCGGTTTTTTTAAATTTTTAATTTCTAATACTTGTTCATTCTCTAATACTTGCACGAGGGCTGGATAAATAGCGTTCTCTAATAATTCCAGATACACTTCGCCATTGAAATTACCGGGTATAAAAAAGGGACCGATTATGTGATTTCCATGAATACCCGCCCAAACATTTATTTATTTACGGGCAAAGTCCAATTCAGTTTAAATACAATAAAATAAAATATAAAATAAAAAATACAATAAAATAAAAAATACAATAAAATAGAATAGTAATATCATAAAAATTAAGTAAAATATAGAATAAAATGGTAAGATAAAACAGTGGACATTAATGTACAGAACAGCAATTAAATTATAATGTGTATGAAAAGTATGGAATTGCTTGAGACGTTCAAATATTCAGTGTGAGTAAGTGGTTCTTAAATCCTTGAACAGAACTGTCAAAAAGTTGAATATCTAAGTGTTCTAGGACTAAAAGTATTAAACGCATAATTGTAACGATGAAAAGGTACATGGAATGTTTGAATTTGTCTAGTAGCACGTGACTGCACAAAAAGATTAATTCTGGAAAGGAGGTCGGGGCAATTACACCTGCCATTGATAATATTGAACAGTACGGTAAGATCTTTTCGTTTCCTACGAATTTCCAGAGAGGGTATGCTTAAATATCGTTGCAATTCCGCATAATTGTAGTAAATGTTAAACCTAAATGCTATGTATCTAAGAAAATTATTTTGAACTACCGCACAGTGGGCTAACTCGCTTCAAAACCTGGACATAGACATAAAATGAATACAAAAACCTACAAAACTGTGTCCCTATAGGTTTTTTGGGTCACTGATTACGAATATGATGTAAAAAAAATAAAATTCAAAATGGTGGATCCAATATGGTGGTTCAAAAATGATAAATTTAACGGATTTGTATGTAACTTTGGATATATGATATTTTGACGTCATTGATTACGAATTAGACATAATTCAAAAATTCAAAATGGTGGATTCAAGATGGCGGATCAAAAAAGTTAAATTTAGTAGGTTTAAATAAAAATTTGGATATATGGTAATTTGAGGACACTGATTACGAATTAGTCATCGGAATTGTAAAATTTAAAATAGCGGATCTAATATGGCGGATAAAAAATATACATTGCGCGAATTCGTCTAAAACTTTGTATTTAAGGTAATTTAAGGTACTTTAAGGTTAATAAATATGCATTAAATTTTGGGATTTAAACTTTTTATTACATATTTACTTTATTATTAAAAATAGTATTCTTTTTTTTTTTTTCGCTAACATCTATTTCGCTATCATGCGGGTCGCTGTTGGATTGTCCAGCCAACTCTTATTCGTAACCTCGAATCTGTCGCGTTTCCGTTGAGCCTGATTCCACCTTGTCGACAATTTCATCTAAGTTAATCCCAAATTTTTTTAGGCAGCAGCTGTTATCTGAAAAGGACTGCCCTACGTCTACACACAATTTTGACTGTACAGCTGCGACTTGCCTGTCAGTCCCTTCTGCCAGTATATCTCTGACAAATTCAAATATTTTCTTTTGTATGTAGGCCTTCGAAGTGGAAGTATATGCTGAAAAAGAAATCAGTCCGAAGTTCATCACAGAATTAATAAAATTAATTGCTCAACAATGAATTTGAATTAATTAATGACTAAATTATTATATTGAATATCAAGGGTTGGTATAATTTAAATAATTAAGTAATTAAATTACTTAATTTTTTATAATTAGTTTTGTACATCGAAATAAATACTAATTGTAAATAAATACTATTCGAATCACTTTAATTTAGATACAAAATAAATATTTTTGATTGAAATAAACAAAATCGATAATTAAAATTTTTTTCGAAAAAATTTAAAAAAATTTTTCAACCCATGATTATAATTAATAATTTCTTATTCATTATTTATTAGCTGGTATAAACTGCGAGTTTTCTAAGTGCGCGGGGAAGTACAACAATACAGCCATCCCTGCCACGCTTGCCGGGCTCTTCCACGCGGCAGAAAAACTATCGTTTACCGAAATGGCGCAAACATGCCCAAGCGATTTCTTTTGAACTCGTCAACTACATCATTAAGGATGTAGGAGAGCCATTAAACAAAGTGGAGAAACGTTGAGAAAATTTTGTAGTCAATGATTTGTGAGAATGGGCCCGTTCACTTTCATTTTTGAATGTGAATTTATTATATATTTATAAAGATATTAAACTCTTTTGTCTGGTGGTACTTTTCCCGTTAACATATTTTTGCTAGAAGTAAGGGAATTCCCATAAAATTCTTTCAGTGACTCATTGCGTCAGAAAACCCCTAATTCCCTTCAGGTCTCGTATCGGTTAATAGTTAAAAGAGCGCGGTTGTCGGATGTATCATTGCACCACCATTCCTCTTCTGCATTTATTAAAGAAATTTACATGATAAAAATATATTATTTTTTAAAAATAATGTGTTTATATTTTCAGATAAAGCTGGAAGCCTTACCTTTTTTAAATTTTAATAAAAACAATTAGTATAACTCAAGCTGAATATTACCAGATCGAAATTTTATTTGAGAAAATGTATCTGGTAAACGTGACAACGTTGTAAGTACTTCTAAATAGTGTTGTCTACACACACTTCTAGAAATAAATGCAACGTTGCCACGTTTACCAGATAAATATTGCAAATCAAATTTCTACTTTTTGATTATGGTCTGGTTAATTTTCAGCCTGAGTAATAATAATTGTTTTAATTAAAAAGTAAAAAATAAGCTCCCAGCTTTAAATCTGAAAATATAAGTTTATGATTTTTAGAAAACTAATGGAAATTTTACTATTTAAATTACATATATAAATGCAGAAATGCTATATTAGGGATACTTCCGACAACACCGCCGTCTTTAAGCATAACCGATACGACACGTGAACGGAATTAGGGATTTTCTGACGCAATGAGTCACTGAAATAATTTTATGGGAATTCCCTTACTTCTAGCAAACATATCTTAACGGGAAAAGTACTACCAGACAAAAGAGTTTAATATCTTTATAAATATATAATTAATTCACATTCAAAAATGAAAGTGAACGGGCCCATTTGGGTGTTACGGGATACAGGTTAAAATATACTTTCATTTAAAGTCAAAATATTTTTTTAAAATGGATATTAATGTGATAACTTACCTTTTGGGGTGCTATCCATCGTATGTAAACAGAAGAACTCGATCGGATCACTTTCAATAATGTATAACAATGCGCTAAATGTCAGTTAAAATGCTGTTATCGACGTCGCGTCTTTACTAGACTATCACGACACGTATCATCGAGATTAGAGAATGGAATGCCACCAAAGTGTTGGGACTAGTATTCACTAGTGTCTTCTTCGCGGAATTTCATGAAACTAAAGTTTGAAATCGCAACTTTTTTTTTACCTTCATGGCCAGGTTTTGCTGCTAGTTAGCCCACTGTGTACCGTCCAGTTTACTTTTATGAATTAAGTAGTATGGGCACCAGACTGAGGAGCAATAATCAAGTTGTGTCCTAACTAAAGAGAAGTATAGCATTTTAATTGTGTTTATATTAGTGACCAAAACATGTTGAAATAAACTATAATTATAAGTTATTAAATTATGGCTGCGACAAAATCGGATAATGTGACATTTGTTAGTATTTAGATCCATGCCATTACTAGAACACCAACTTTCTAGTTTATTTAAATCTGACTGCAAAATCTGAGTGTCGGCATAATCATGAATGATCTTGAAGCATTTCAAGTCATCTGCAAACAATAGTGCTTTAGTGTTAGGAAAGCAAGTTGTGATGTCATTAATAAACAAGCTGAATAGTAGCGGTCCTAAGTGAGATCCTTGAGGGACACCCGAAGTTACTGGGAATAATGATGATATTTACTCGAACCTGTTGAGTCATATTTGTTAGATAACTAGCGAGCCATTGTAAGACAATCCCATCAATACCATATAAATTTAGCTTATGAACGAAAAGATCATGGTTCACCTTGTCAAAGGCATTGGAAAAGTCTGTATATACAGAATCTACCTGAAGACCCTTCTCCAAAGCTTCAGACAGAAAGTTAGCATATGTTAATAAACATAGTTCAGCAGATTTGCCTGGCGAAAAACCAAATTGTTGGGAATTTAAGATATTGGAGCAGTCGTGAGTTAGAAAATTAGTTATTATACTTTCAAAGATTTTTGGGATTGTGCTTAGGATGGAAATGGGGCGATAATTTATTACATTAGATTTGTTACCCGATTTGTAAATGGAAGTAACATAAGAGAGTTTCCAAAAGTCAGGAAATTCACCTGTGCTCAGTGATTTGTTAAAGATATGAAAAAGTGGCCTAGATAATGCAAAATTAAATTTTTTGAGGAAAATGGGTGGAATTCCATCGGGACCTGACCCTTTATTAGTGTCAAGTGTTGACAGCTTAACATAGATCTTGGAAATTTGGATAAAATAAGAAGATACGCATATTGCAGATTGGATTTTACTTCCATTTAAATTTAGCGTTTGGTTCGTGTATACGGTTGAAAAGTGACTAGCAAATAGATTGGCAATATCATTATCGCAGGAAGCCACTGTATCGTTTAATGTCATCGAGTCAGGTAAAGAATTATTTTCTCTCTTATTTTTTACAAATTTCCAAAACGCTTTAACATTTTTTACAACTGAATTCTCAGTACGGCTTACGTAACTAGCATAACACTCTTTTGATAACATTTTGTATTGAGCTCTGAGTTGACTGAAATAATTGTAATGTTCAGGAATCTTATTACATTTATAAGTTTTATGGGCTAACTTTTTATCGCGTAACAACTGTCCAAGCTGCGGAGAATACCAACAAGGAAATTACCGATTTTTTTCACTGGAACAAATTGTTCTATCACTGAAAACATTACATCGTAGAATATGCACACCATATCGGAAAGTTCTTTACCATGAAGAAGGCCATCCCACTCAATTGCGTCCAGACACTGGCGTATAGCTGAAAAATCTGCATTACGGAAATCATAGAAGTATTCTGTTCCAGAGAGTATGTTTTTATCAACATAAAGCTGCAAAATAGTTACAAGTGGGGGGGGGGGGGGGTGATAAGAGTCAGGTGGAATTAAAATGTCTACAGCATTGGAAACTGTGAGTTCATCAGGTGAAAGGACTAGCTCAAGAATTGCTCTCCTACTGTTGAGCACCCTGTTTGATTGAAAGAGGTTATGTAAGGCACATATATTTGAGACAAATTCAGTAGCTTCAGCTTCCGAAAATTATGTTTTGTGCTGTATAGTTGCCAAGGAACAATAATCTTCCACCTCCCAAACTGCAGACGGAAGATTATAATCACCAAATAGATGGAACTTGGAGTTTGGATATTGTTCGCTTAAGTGTGTAATCTGATCAAAATGAGTTTGATAATTAGCAACAGGTGACTTCAGAGGGATATATAGTGCACCCAGGATACATTTATTATTTATGTGGACAAACAGCTGTTCAACTGATACGTTGGACTGAATAAGGCTGGTACAAAGTTTTTTCTTCGTAGCTATTAGTACACCTCCCCCTCTTTCATATTTACTGGATTGCTGCGTGCGATCTTGTCTATACACGTTATAGTTAGCAAGGCCAAGTTCAACATCATTAAAGTCGGCAGTAAGCCAAGTTTCTGTTAGAATGATAATGTCCTAAGAACTGTTTGAGGTATTGAGACTTAATTCAGTTAATTTGGTTCGAACTCCTCTAACATTTTGGTAGTATACAGAGAACTTGAGCTTGCCCAGGTCAGTATTCTTTAATGTTTTTTTTTTGACGATATTGGGTACATTATTAACATATTTAATTGTTAAATCCTGCTCACCTGAATTTTGTCGAACAGAGAGTTCAGTTCTTACTGATTCTAGGAGTTGTCCAGAGACATCAGAATGAGGAGTTTGATCCAAATGAATGAACAGTTTCTTATTTCTAGTAATGTTTTGTTTATTTTTGAGTATCAAATAAACATCTCTAGTTGAAGATAAAATTACTTTGAGAGGACGATGCCCATTTTTGTTATTCTTGCCATAACGAAAGATTTTCTTATCATTAATAGAGTTATCGGCATTTGTTAGAATAGATTTTACTTGCTCGACATCATCATGGGTATGGCTACGTGACAACTGTCACAAACGACAAATTTTTCAGCAAGGGTTTCCTTGCAACAAGAGGAGATGTTTACCATTTTCAACAATTAGTCTCAGACTATTAGATTCAGAGCTGCAATTTTATGCGTTTTCTCGTGGACTATAGAAATAAATAACCTCTTTGGTATCAGCACACTGTTTTTATTGAGAGTTTTTTTACTTTTTATTTTTATTCCATCGACAGATAAATCAGTTAAATTTGATTTAAATATCTAAGTTTTATTTATGTGGACCACGACTTGTGTTGATTCTACTTCCACCGATAGGATAATTAATATGGATTCACTGGAAAAAACAACGAAATTTTTAGGCACAATATAACCACTGATTTTTATCAAATATGAGTAAAACAGCACCATTAGCATCGATATTTTACTTTATTTCGTTTTTGGGGATGCTGAGTATGTACTTCAAGAAATACTCTTGGATTTTCTGACCAATACCAACAGTTATGCCTATTTACAAATGCCGTTAAGGTAAAATGAACACTTATCCGAAAAACACTTATCGAACTTGTAATTTTGATTATTGTTAATATTTTCACTGATCACTTCACAGAACTAGAGTCGGCGATTGAAATCATCCTCATTCAGTTCCTGAACCAATCGTATTTTAAAAGAATGAAACATATGTCGTTTAAGGATTCTCATGATTGTCGTGCGTGATACACCAGATACGTCGGACAATTTCCTAGTACTAATGGTCGGATTCATTGCTACATGACCTAAAACAGCCACTTCCTTCGCTTCGTCTCTTTCATGCACTTCGACTGAATCAGTTGCATCAAATTTGGAAACTAGTTTGCAAAACGTAAGCAGCGGAGACATTTTTTTCAGGATGACGTTCGTCTTCGTTAAATAAAGTCGCTGTTTCTCACGCAGAGTCGTTATTTCTAATGAACAATTTAATAATTTCCACCCTTTCCCCCACGGAATACACCATTTTAATCCTACTAAAAAATATATCAATCGAGTAGACACGGTGGCAACGTTCTTAAAAATTTACGATGAACTGAGGTAAATAGAGTCAACGGTGCGGTGCGTCCATAAAACAAAAAAAAACTTTCTTTACAAAAAATATACACATAAATAACTACTTTTGAAATACCAGTACCAGTCTCATAAGAATAATTATCCTTAAGGTTAACAAAACTTATTTTACTGCATGGAAGTAAATTTCCAGCATTTAATAAACTAATCACAGTAAGTAAGTATTCAATTAGACATTTTTTCCATATTGTTTCTTTCACTGTTTTAGCTGTCATCGATAAAAATTTTGACGCGAAATTTTAGGGTCAACTAGTACTCGATGAGATCTTCAAAATGAGGTATTGTAACACCCCTCACCTCTTTTTAAAAACAGGGGGTTGTGCTTCCCCCTGTTAGAGGGTTAAAGTTACATGGATGAATAAAACAGACAAGTTTATTTATTTATTTGTTACACCACCCAACAGTAATCACCATTTACTGGGTGGGAAAGACAAAACAAAATATAAATACAAATACAAAATTGTTAAAAAGCTATACAATACAATGTAAACATCCAGAAAAAAAACTGACCGCACACAGGATAAAAAAAATGATTATCTACATTACATTACATGCTGTACATCATTTTTTTACAATGTTAAAAAAAACATTTTTAATCATATATTTTCTACATGCAAAAATGTCCAAGCTGTCTTGAATTTCATGATATTTCTGAATAGATTGGTACATTGGAGATGAGTTCAAAACATTAGTTCTAGAAGCTGGCATGTAGAAATTCAAGTAAACTCTTAATCCAGCACGGGGGATTTTTAGATTGACGTAATTGAACAAATCAATACTGTCGACTGAGCCATTTAAAAGATTATTAAATAGGAGTACCTGTTGGAAATTTCTACGTATCACGAGCTCTGAAAGATTGAATCTAGATATTAGTAAAGCGTGGGGATATCCCCTTGTAGGGTATATACCATCTAAAATATAGGAAGCCGATTTCATGAATTTTCTTTGAACTTTTTCGAGTAAGTCAGTATAAATGTTATGCACGGGATTCCAAACAACAGAACAGTATTCAACTTTTGACCGTACAAAGCTAATATATAGTTTTTAAGGTGACTATGTCTCGCAATTCTTTCCATCTTCGAATAACAAACCCTAAGCTCTTGTTAGCAGCAGATAACATCGTTTCAATGTGTTTAACGAAAGATAGTTCAGGATCAAAATAAACTCCGAGATCTCTTATACATTCGGGTCGATTTAGAACAATGTTTTGTAGTTTATAATCAAAAATTATAGGTGTTACTTTTTTAGTAAAGGACATTACGGAACATTTCTCAGGATTTAAAGCGAGTGAATTATCGAGACACCACTTTGCAATGTCGGATAAACACTTTTGAAGCATTTGAAGCAATGGTTAACAGAATTGATTTCAAGCAATAATTTTAGGTCGTCGGCATACATTAAAACTTTAATATGCTCGATATTAGCGACTATATCATTTATAAAAATTATAAATAAAAGAGGACCTAAAATTGATCCCTGCGGAACTCCTGATGTTTGTTCGAAATTTTTTGACCTGTAACCACGACATTGAACTTATTGATGCCTACCCAACAAATACGAACCAATCAATTGAATGATTTGATCGCATAAACCAATGGAACTTATCTTGTGGAGCAAGATGGAATGATCAATTTTGTCGAAGGCCTTGAAGAAATCTGTGTATATTACATCAACTTGACTTCTTCTACCCAAGGCTTCCGAAATGAATTGCGTCGAACATACAAGGTTTGTAACTGTAGATCTATTTTTCATGAATCCATGTTGGTCACAAGATATAAGACGGGAAACAAGACTGGAAATACGATCGTGAGTAATTATTTCGAATACTTTAGCAAAATTGCAAAGAATGCTTATGGGCCGATAATTACAAACATTATTTTTGCTACCTTTTTTATGTACCGGAGTAATTCTGGAAATTTTCCAGGCAGTAGGGAAAATACATGTTTTCAAAATTAAATCAAAAATATGTTTCAACGGAGTGGCCAAGAAACGAAGGAATAAGGCCAGTACCCATTGACATATTGGGCTTAAGCTTTTTTAGAGCTCTAATAACTTCATCTTGAGATACAGAATTAAAGTGAAGCAGAGGTAAATTAATGGTAGATTCGTGAATGAAGTGATTTATTTGAGTTGGCTTGGAGAAATTGCTTGAAAAGTGATCTGCAAAAGCTTGAACAATTGCCTGTGGATCTTCTATACAGTCATTATTATATTCAACAGTAGTGGGTATGGAATAGGAATAATTTTTAGAATTTATGTATGACCAGCATTGTTTTGGATCATTTTTAAAATTATTTTCAATTGATCTTAAATATGAGGAGTGAGCTATAGAAATGTCTTGTTTAATTTGGTCTCGAAGGTTCTTAAATTTAGTAAATGCATCTAAGGAATAAGCGGAATTGTAGGTTTTTCGGGCTTTTTCTTTTTCAGGAATCATGCGTATTATATGACCATTAAACCAAGGAGGGTAGGTCCTAAGGTTAGGTTTTTTAGCAGGTATATGCTTATTAAAAATAATAAACAATTTATTGTTCAAAAGTTGAACACTTTCATCAACGCTGCTTGCAGAATCAAGAAAATTCCAATTGATATTGAGTAGTGCGTTGTATAATTTTGGAAAATCTGCTTTATTGTAATTATACTGCACGTGGTCTGGTTTTCACTGTATGCTCTTAACTCTAATTTTAATGGGTACATCAATACACAAAGAGGGGTGATAATCATCTTCATCTTAGACTACTTCATCGGCTTTATATACGTGACATGCTGAATTGGAAAAAACTAAGTCAAGCAGACGATGATATGTATTTTCTATCAAATTGAATTGATTTAAGTTAAAAAAATTCGCAAATGATTGTACGACATTTAATCTAGGCGAGCAGCTAGAATTGTTTTGAAAAATATACTCTGGCACATTGAAATCTCCTAGTACTAGGAGATGATTATCATAAAGAAAATTTAGTAATGATATCGCCTCGAACACAGCCTCATAGTCATCAGCAGAACAAGCTGGTATGTATATGAGAAAAATAAAGGTACACTGATAGTGGGGTTTAATTTTTACAAGAATAAAATCAATTTTGTTTACTAAAATAGAGCTACAAACATCAGATGTATCAATCAGAACTGCATTTAATTCTTTTTTAAGGGCACAAAGAACTCCTCTCCCCCTTGAAGTTTGTGTTAACTCGTAATCTCGATCAACCCTATAAAGATTAAACACTGCAAGATCAAATAGCTCAGCATTATTTATGGTACTGTTACACCAACTTTCTGTAAAGAAGTAGCCCGCATACTGTGTAGCAGCAGAAACATTGTTAAATAGACGAGTTGTTTTTGTTCTTAAAACCCTCTAACATTTTGGTAATATAGTTGAAGACTAATTTGTGAACAATTATCAGAGCCAGATACGGAAACCTTCAATGGTTGCTACTGTGACGGTAACGGTACAATTTTATTTTTAAACATTGTCAGAGCTCGTTTATAGTAATGGCAATCTTTATCCCATGCTACATGATTGACAGAGGTATTTATATTATGATTTGCTACTATATAAGTACAATTTATACATTTATTGGTATTAGATTTACAATCTTTGAGCTCGTGGTTAAGGGAACATTTAGGACAGGCTGGTTCAGCTTTAGTACATTGACTTGCTAAGGGCCAGTTTTTCAATCACAGTTTAAACTTTCGTTCACCTGAACTTATATCAAATATAGAACTAAGATCAATATGAATAGCGTTTTTCAATCACAGTTCAGGTGATCTTAATTAAATTTATATTGGTAGTTCTGAATCGAGGTACTTCTGACAAAACTGAATGCTCTATGTAATAAGAATTATTGGTAAATATTATAATCTACAAATTATTGTTTAAATAAACTATCGAAACATAATTTTAATAGGTATCGCTAGTGTCCAAAAGGAAAATATTTTAGAATGTAAAAAAACGGATGTCAATACATCAAGAGTAAAAAATTTAGAATGGCTACAGCTGTGTCAAGAGTTTAATGCAAATAATATTACTCCCAGGGATGTAAATACATTGAGGAGAAAATATGATAATTTGAAAAAAAGAACAAAACAAAAATATGCTGATGAAAAATTATATATGCGAGGGACTGGCGGTGGACTGCCTAAAATCATAAACATTGATTCAGTTGAAATTTTAGGCAGTCATATTACAGGAATGGAATCAGAATTCGAAGACGATAGTATACTTAAGGCTGTTGAAAATAATAAAATTAACGAAGACGATATTATCGAAAATCAAGAAGAAGCGGGTTCTTCAAAAATAGAGGTGCCACAAAAATTAAACTGGGCAACGTATAATCCAATTATGTTAAAAAAACCTAGATTTTTTCCACTTCTTCCGTTAAATATACAAGAAAAAAAAACGAAGCATCAAGTAATAAAGCAGAATCAAGTAAACAACTTGAAGATACTGATAAAATAGACCAAGTAGTATTTACAAAAAAAAATAATAAAACGGCTAAAGCGCATAAATCCACACCCAGAAATAATGCCAAGTTTTAATTTATTGTTCCAACTTTCTGTATTTTATTTAAATTAATTTCAGTTTATTGTGATATCTCTAATTAGTTTCAATAAAAATCTGATGTGTCCAATACATGACTTTCCTATCTAGTTAATTCAGGCTCTTTCCGGTTATTTTGTACTATTGTATTACCTCTGTAAATGTTCACATTCACATTTAGATTTTCCACACTTACATTTAGATTTTCCACACTTACATTTAGATTTTCCACACATCTAATTCGGAAACATTTTTTTATAATATATTCATTCCCAATAAAAATATTGAAAAATTAAAATTTTACACTTTTCCTCAAATTTTTCCATTATGGCCAATTTTAGAGAAATCATATATTAAACAAAAATTATAGATCGTCAATATCGTCAACAACTTTTAGTTTAACAATTTTCTTAAAAATTATAATTTTGCACATTTTGACAAATTTCTCGAACACGGATCATTTTAGGATAATTTTGTACAGAATAAAAATTATAGAGCATAGTATTAGAAGTAATTTTTATTTAGAGAATTTTATCTTCCAAACGTAAATTACAGATATATCCCAAAAATATATAAAAACGACCTCCTATAAAGTATCCTCCTAGATGTTCTGACTCTGTCCATAATCTAATCAGTTCACGGCAGACCGAAATAACGCTGAAGTTTCAAATTTTGTTTTCCTCTGTATCCGTTCATGAATTATCGAGTACACACACACACGCACGCGACCACCCACACACACACACGCACGCGACCACCCACACACACACACACACACACACACACACCATCGCGAAAATAGTCAAAACATTTTTAGGGGATCCCAAAACCTAAAAATCCGTCGAAAACTCGAGGTCGAAAAAAAAAGTTATGAATCCTATACTTTCCTTATCTGTATGCAGATAGGGATAGGAAAGTAAAAATAATAATAGGGACAGTAAGTATTTGTATTTATTTTATCTTAACATTACATTAACTGTTGAAAATAATGAATAAATAAATTTTTTGTTGAAAAATTGTTATTTTGTTGGTTTTGTTCAGCGTAATGAGGTTCAACATTAATCAATTGCTGTTCAATTAACTCTTCAAGTTCCTGATCCATTGGTGGGTCTCGTTCTCTCACTTCACAGGCAATATTATGTAAAACTGCTGTTGCTACTATAATAGCTTCTATCCTTTGTAGTTTTAGTCGAATACCCAGTGCCAGTATCGGAAATCTTCGTTTCCATACACCATAACTTCTTTCAACTGGATTTCTCGTTCTGATTATTGATTCATTATATAGCTGCTCAGCCGGAGTTGCTGGATTCGCAAGTGGAGTTAATAAATATTTTTTAATAGGATATCCACGATCCGCTACAAGCAAATTGTCTCCCATTTCACCCCTTTCAAATTTCATCCTTATGTTAGAATTCCTAAATATGTTTGAATCATGTTGCGATCCTTCCCATCGAGCTACAATATTTTGAATTCTTAAATCTGGTCCGGAAATAGTTTGAACATTATTTATTGAAAAGTATTGCTTCCTGTTTCTGTAAATTTCAGCTTGATCCCCACCAGGACTTTGAATTTTTACGTGGGTGCAATCTAAAGCTCCAATACAACGAGGGAATCTGACAATATTAAAAAAACCATGGCGCACACTTCTAATTTCCTTCTGCGTTTGTGGCATTTTAACATATTGAGGACGTAGTGCAGCTATTGCTCTAGATACCTTTTTAATAATTTTGCTTGCCGTACTCTTATGAACTCCACAGTCCACAGAAGTCACCGGTGGTAATAGGCCTTTTCATTATGTGACGAGCGCAAGCGCAGCCACCATGTTGAAATAGCGTTAATTCAAATGTTTCGTACTGTTTTGATCGACAATGGCTGGGAAAGCAATATTATCCCTACAGAAAAATCAATTATTAGAAAAAAATCATTGATGGTAATTAACTGTTTTATAAATTTGTGGAAGCACATAGTTGTGAGCAGTTGAAAAGGTGGTTGAAGTGTCTTGGACGTTTGCTACAAAGAAAAAAAAATGGACTGATTGGTTAGGTGTATTAATACTTCTTAACTGAGTAAAAAATTAATGAAAACAAATAACTCTATTCTAATAAATTATGCCAACCAACTATTAGTACTTGCAAAAACACTTTAATAAACATGAAAGTTAATCATGAGTATAATTAATAAAATACATTATTTAATATTTTGAGGATCAACATGACATTTTTAATCATATTACTGTGTATAGCGAAGTAGTATTTAATATTAAAAAAATATTGTGTAATACCAGATAAGAATTTTCTTATGTTGGACCACTTTCTCCATGAACATGTAGTGAACAAATATAAGTATATTTAGTAACATCATCAATCGATCGAAAACTGTTGTCACTTCGACCAAATTTTTTCACACATTTTAAACATGTTTTAATATGGATTTTGCCTGATAATTTGATATTTTTTTACGATATTGCAGCCAAAGCTTTGGAAAATTTATAAATATGCATTGCCTTTGAATGATTTATAACGTGCGTCACTTTTACATGCTCCATAATAACACCGTTTCGTTGTTCCTTTCCGTACAGGCAACTTAATTATTATAATTGATTGCAAAAATGTATTTTTCAATTAAGACAATAAACTTATTATTACTTTGCTTTTTCCTCCTTTTTTTGAATGAATATACTTAAATTAATATTTATCGATTATAATTTTTTTCACGTGGGCATTTTAACATGCTTGTTTACAAAAGCAGTACGAAAAAGATGTCTGATACTAACGCATGCGCAAATAAAAAAATTGGTGATGAAAAGGCCTATTAAGAAAGATCCCGTTGCAAAAAATCGTATAGTCAACAGAACCATGACTTCAGAAGTTAGTGCATTATTTCTAGAATAATAAAATAAGATCACAAAATGCTATAAAAATATAATTTTCCTATTACCTATTAGTCGGATTTGCAATTCGTCCTTCTATTTCAATAATTATTCTGTTAACCGTTTCCTTAGGCCCGATTGTACAATGCGAGTTGAACCTCGGTTTAGCATGAACCTGGTTCTTGGCGTTGTAGAATACTAGTTCAGAACATAAACTGCGTTCATCTATAGGTTCAACAAAGCGGTCATGTTTCCGCGCTTAAACCGAGTTCAGACTTATTTTTGAATTTAGTCACTTTTAATTTTTATCCAGCACTCATTCTTCTTGTGCGTTACATTCACATCTGTGTTTTTATTTTCTAAAATATCTTTATATTTTTTACTAGTTTCACTAGTCCTTCTTCGGCATGCGTGAAGTTTGGCGTTCTTTATATTATCAGTTTGGAAACAAGGGAAAACTACGTATAACCTCTAAAAATAATAATTTTAGAGTAAAAATGCCAAAAATGACATTTTATATAGCTCATTTATTTTCTAATAAGAGAAACAAAAATACACTACGTATTTAGTAAAATTAAAATCTGGCAACCCTGAACAATGAAGTTTATCTAAACCGACATTGAGCGGGGTATGTACAATTCATACCAATTTTTAAAGTAAGTTCAACCATTTACCGAGTTCACCTGAACCTAGGTTTTAGCTTGCTTTGTACAATCAAACGAAATCTTGCAAAAAAATCCTGTTCATCCCAATTTAAAAAATGATTAGATCTCACTCGAATCATGCGTATTCTCCTAGGTATATTAATATGCATTAAATAGGCTGCAATTTCCTCATCGTCTTCACTTATTACTTCCAAGTCATTCATGAGCACGATTTATTTTATAAAATATGCAAAAACTATATTGTTTAATATACTCATGTGTCAATGTCAAAACGTTGAACTTAGTTTAAACGCCCAACTTTGACGGTTCAATTTTTCGGGTAGTTTAAAGTAAGTTCAGATTTGAACTACATTTGAAATACACCATTTTTCAATTGAACCAAGTTCATTTACTGAACTCAGATTAAACTTTGATTGAAAAACTGGCCCTAAATGATGTAAACCCCAACACTTATAACACCTACGTGGTTCAACCCGAGAATAACGATCAAGGAGAAGCGACAGTAGCTGTCGGTGCCTTTGATATCGGATGTACCTTTTTCACAGCATGACTTTGATTGATACACAACTTAGCACGCTGAGAAAACATGCATATTTTCTACACTGAGCGAAATAGTTTGGCAAATTATCTGAAATCATTGTTATAGTCCATGCGCAAATGTTGTAATGTGATTTAATTACATTGAAGTAGTTAGGGTTAATAGCAATGGTGAAATTTCGGCACCAAAATATAATTCATTATGTAATAATTAATTATTTGTTATAAAAGTAAAAGACGTTTAATATTTTATAATTTATCTATAAAATTTGTTCATTTGGTTTATTTATTGTTAAAAATGTAATAAAAGCCCCATTTTGAAATTAAATTACCTTTTCCTTAAGTAAAAATAAGGCAAATAAAATTAAGGGTGCCAAAAAAAATTTAGGTAACAATTAAAAAGACATTAAGTTTGAGAGATTTAACTAAATATGTGCAATGTGCTTAGATTTTCAAAACTTTTAGGTTTAAAAAGTACTTACATATTTTTAGAATTTCTGGATTTATATTATATTAAAAGGACTTTCAAGTTTATCACTCATTTCTGTATAAACAAGTGTTTTCTCGCCAAGTTAAGCCAGATGTTATTTAAGGTTTATGTATTTAGAGTTAAATACCTGGCCTGGCTATCACCCAGACAATACAAATATGTCCATTGGACGTCCATTCGATATACAATTTTGGATGTCTAGACGTCCAAAAATGAGTGTTTTCTGGACTTCCGACATCCAATGGACGTCCAGTGAAGTATACAAATTGCACACTTTTGACCATTAAGAGGACGTTCAATTCTGGAATATATTTGGACGTCGAATACTGGACATTCAAAACACTTCCAGGATTATATTTCCATTGAGACCACATCCCCACTTTTTTTACAGAACCGCAACTTACCACACACTATTTTATATTATTAATAATTTGTTTATTATTTTCGCAAACCACTATAAACCATTTATTTTTTTTTTATTAAAAATTGCTTGACCTGAGCACGAATCGAACTCACAACACTTCCATTATCGTTTGACGCTTTCAATTGCTAGACGAGCTCAACCAAGGAAACACTTGAAAACTTTACACCCCGATTTTCCGGCTTTAAAACGAAAATCTGGAAAAAAGCTCGAACCCGTCGATTTTTAATTCGAGCGCAGTTGCAGTTGACCCTTGAGGTTAGTTGTGATTCTGTCCTCGTAAAAGTTCAAATTTATTTCACAATTTACGAATTATAATTTAGTTTGATAGTACCAAACGGCTTATAAAGTGTTCTTTATCATTAGAAAGTGAAGGTACGTTACAGAAATTTGTTTTTACTTTACATTGGGCAGTATTATGTTTTGAATTGACTTGGAAATAATTTATCTATTGCCAACGAAAACTTTACACCCCGATTTTCCGGCTTTAAAACGAAAATCTGGAAAAAAAGCTCGAACCCGTCGATTTTTAATTCGAGCGCAGTTGCAGTTGACCCGTCAGGTTAGTTGTGATTCTGTCCTCGTAAAAGTTCAAATTTATTTCACAATTTACGAATTATAATTTAGTTTGATAGTACCAAACGGCTTATAAAGTGTTCTTTATCATTAGAAAGTGAAGGTACGTTACAGAAATTTGTTTTTACTTTACATTGGGCAGTATTATGTAAGTGTGTAAAAATCTTCATGTTATTACTACACAAAACAAACACCAAAAAATATCACTTAACATTGCTCACGTACTAAACACAACTTGGACTGACTTTGACAGATAACATCATTTTGAGTGATACACAACTTATTTTCGCACATGCGCGTTACAAAACGGTACGCTAAAAACACCAAGCTGTCGCTTCTCCTTGATCGTTATTCTCGGGTTTAACAGCACAAAAAAATAGGAGAATCAAAATCGAAACCAACAGTGAGCTTACCGAGTTTCATAGCCTTATGATAGGTGGCCGTGTCAACTTGTACGACAGCTTGGAAAAGTTTACTGTTTCTTTTATGCGGTTTTATATATATAATTTCAATGGCAGAGTTTTCGTTAAAGCAGCTTTTGTTTTGGGATTTAAGATAGTCCAGTAGAATGGGATCATCAAATTTTTCAGACGTGCTCGTGACTTTAATGCGCGGATGTAAAGAAGAAATAGACTTCATTTCGTATTTGTCGCCCAAATTGGTGTTGATAATCTGCTGGTATCTGGATGAATCGTCTTTGTTATCACAACTTATAACCAAGACACCTTGACTTGTAGTAGATACATTTGAAACATTAATGTTAGTCTTAATTGGGTCAACACTTCGTAGGATTTCGGCTTTGGTAGCAGCTATGGGTTGAGTAGTATTTTTAGGTTGAAGAATGAATTTTGACCTATTAGCAACATCGGAATAACATGGTTCAAAAATTGACTACATCAATGTAGTCAATTTTTGGGAAATTAAATCTTTAATCTCACAAATGAAGATTCTAACTTCTGAACTATGTCCTGACGAAAACTTTCGAAAATTGTAGACGTGACAACTTCGGCTATCATCTTATTGATATTAGACTCAATATCATCTACTTTTGTTTTGAATTGATCATTCTTGGTTTTATCGACAATTTCAATTTTATTCTTGCAAGTGTTACAAATGAAATAAAGATTACGGGACTTGTGTAGTAATTTGAATTCAGCATCACTTAATAAAACACAATCTGGAAGGTACCAATTACCGCATGGACCCTCACATCCGACAAGATTCTGTTCCCTTTTCTTTAATTGACATTTAGAACATGACTCGGGCATTTTACTTTCTATATGTACAAGTATATGTGCGCAGTTGGTTCGCATCCAATAGGTTGAAATCGAGAAAAAAACAATAGATAAATTATTTCCAAGTCAATTCAAAACATAATACTGCCCAATGTAAAGTAAAAACAAATTTCTGTAACGTACCTTCACTTTCTAATGATAAAGAACACTTTATAAGCCGTTTGGTACTATCAAACTAAATTATAATTCGTAAATTGTGAAATAAATTTGAACTTTTACGAGGACAGAATCACAACTAACCTCACGGGTCAACTGCAACTGCGCTCGAATTAAAAATCGACGGGTTCGAGCTTTTTTCCAGATTTTCGTTTTAAAGCCGGAAAATCGGGGTGTAAAGTTTTCATTGGCAATAGATAAATTATTTCCAAGTCAATTCAAAACATAACACTGCTCAATGGAAAGTAAAAACAAATTTCTGTAACGTACCTTCACTTTCTAATGATAAAGAACACTTTATAAGCCGTTTGGTACTATCAAACTAAATTATAATTCGTAAATTGTGAAATAAATTTGAACTTTTACGAGGACAGAATCACAATTAACCTCACGGGTCAACTGCAACTGCCCTCGAATTAAAAATCGACGGGTTCGAGCTTTTTTCCAGATTTTCGTTTTAAAGCCGGAAAATCGGGGTGTAAAGTTTTCGTTGGCCCACCCTGTATATGTATATGTCGTAGCCAAATTGTAAAACCCGTCGTTTTATAAAATATCTATACAAAATTCTCGTTTAACATTCATATTATTTTCCGATCTGGCTAGTAGGATTGTAAAATACCTAGGTGTTTTATGAAGTAACGGTTAACACGCAGCCAAATTGTTTAAAATTATATTCTGCTTGATATTCTGGCGGGTAAAATATTTTAGTCGTTTTATAAAATACGAATTTTACTTTAAAAGTTAGGGCCATCAATATTTTACATATTTTTCTTATAAACAGAACAAATGAAGCTGAAGAACAAATTAAACTATAGATCAAATAAAACTGAAGAACAAATGAACATGAGATAAAACAACACTTGCTAAGCTTAAAAGAACCAATAATAGTCTTCGTCCGACTGTATGAATTCTGCAAGGTTTTTTAATCTATAGATTATTATTGATGAATAAATACGGTTTTGCTGGGTTTGCTATCAAAATATGGTCTTTAATATTACTTAAAGGTATATTTCTATTATTTATGATTATAGAAGAAAATTATTTCAACTAGAGTTGTTTGTGATATTATTCTCTATAATTTATATACGTGATTTTTTTTAATACTTGGACCGAAATGGAGAAATTTGAGGAAAAGTGCAAAATTTGATTTTTTCAGTATTTTTGTTGGCAATGAAGTTATAATAGTATATTATTAAACGAGCAATTTATGGTAGTCATTATTCACCCGAGTGAATAATTGCCATAAATTGCGAGTCCAATACTATACTTTGTCCACGACCATTTTGGTTTCTTTATTAAATAAAAGTTAAGTGTAGAATGGAAAGTTTTTATTAAACATAGGTAACTAACTGTTGTTTTTTCAACTTTTCAATTTTTCGATTCCCAATTTTTCGAATTTCTGATTTTTAGATTTTTTGATTTTTCAATTTTTCGATCTATAAAATATCATTATGAAAAGTATCGCCCATCTAAGGCTATCTACCGGAAATTGCCAGAATTACAAAAGCGTTTATCATAATTCACTCTAGTGATAATTCACTCTAGTGATATATGGGTACAATATGCTTTTAGTTAGTTAGGTAGAATATTGATTTATTATTAAGTGGTCGTGGACAAAATAATTTTTTGAATAATTTTTATCTGTAATTCATTTTTTGATTAGATATGCCCCCTCAATATTTATTTTACAAAAATATTTGTAGTTTTCCACAAATTTCTCAATTATATTCCATTTTAGAGAAATCGTCTATATGACTAAAATTATAAAAACAACTATTATTGAAAGAATTTTCTTTTATAAACAATAAGAGAAATACATCTGAAAGTAGAAAAAAAGTACTATTTAAAGTACTTACGACCATATTTTGATAGGCAACCCAGCAAATCTGCATTTCTTTATCAATAATTATCTCTAAAAGACTATAAGCATATTTTATTTATTAGAACATGGACCATTGAAATGACACCTACTGTGGCATTTTCCTCGTGCCATAAAACCAAGACATTTTTTGTCTGTACAGCATTAAACTTTATTAGGTTTTCACTGGCTTTATTTAAACTCTTGTCCCCCAAATTAAAAACCCTTAGAAAAAGTTTCTCTTAACGTAATACTGGTATTTTCTGGATTTAAGTTTGACATACCAATTGAGTTAAGTTGGTCCCTAGAAAACCGTCGATTCAGAGCCCATGTCCAGTATACTCTATTTCGTACATCAAGAATAGTTTTTAACGCAGCTTTAGGGTCAAGCGCAGCTCTGAAAAATGTTTGAAATGTTATAGAAACATGCTCTCCTCCTGCCAATATTTCTATTTTTTTTTTGTGATTTTGACCATTTGGTACACGTTTTTGATCTATTTTGCACTGTGTTTTTAATACTTTTTCTACACCCACATGGATATTGGCTTATCTACGCACAGATTACAAACCGAAAAAGTATGCTGTTGTCTTCAACTGAAAGAATATATTTCATATCCATTCTAGGTAGTGAGAACACTGCAAAAAATGAAATCCACCAATCACCGTTCATATTTTGATCAACCGACTGCTATTATTTTTAACCGACTTCAAAAAAGGAGGAGGTTATCAATTCGTCGCGATATTTTTTTTTTTTATGTATGTTCAGCGATAATTCTTTAACACGGTGTCCGATTTCAATAATTCTTTTTTTGTTCGAAAGGGGCTACTTCAGGGGTGGTCCCATATACATTTGGTCAAAATTTAAAAATTGGGTCCATGAGAAAATCCTCAAACTCTTCATTTTTTATGTATGTTTAGCGATAATGCTTTACTACCTTGTCCGATTTATATGATTCTTTTTTTGTTAGAAAGGGGGTACCTTAAATTTGGTTAAGATGTTGTGATGGCATCTGCACGTTTTTGAAGTCGGTTTTTTTAAATTTTTAATTTACACTTGTTAAAATTTTAAATAAGTGACAATTCTGTCAAACTAATTGTCAGTATATTTTTTAGTTATTGAGATTAAACACATTAAAATGGGTTATTCTTGTGTAGAATCGATTTCTGTTTTTATTTCGTCTATAATTATAAATAATTTGTTAATTTAAATAACACAGTGTCTAGGTACACGCACTTGTACGCA
The DNA here is from genome assembly GCA_927349885.1 of Psylliodes chrysocephalus. Classification (NCBI taxonomy): domain Eukaryota; kingdom Metazoa; phylum Arthropoda; class Insecta; order Coleoptera; family Chrysomelidae; genus Psylliodes; species Psylliodes chrysocephalus. The sequence continues at coordinate 104,880,280 of OV651814.1, forward strand.
ATTCAAAAAGTTATATACACGCGAAACGTTTGGACAGAGTAGGTGAGCTGTGTCCATGCCGGTCGGCGTAGCCAGTATGGATTGAAATTTTTTGGTGGCGGCGAAGCCGCCACCCTACGAGAATTCGTTGTTTATTTTTTTGTTGTCACGGTATTATTATTATTTGTTCATGTATGTGAAATGTGCTTCTAAGGTTTATAAAATACTACTGCTAGCTGCTAGTCACGGCGTAAATGAAAACAAACAACACGCATTCACACAAACACCTCTCACCACAGCAATATGACGTTTCGCGTGTATATAATTTTTTGATTTGTGTACACTTTAGCGTGTACCTAGCAACAGCGTTTAAATAAAACTATATGAAGTCAATTTAATTACGAGTAATAAAGCAACAAAAATAAAAGAATAGGTGGTCCTGTGGTCGGCGTTCTTGCCTTCTACACGGAAGACTCGAGTTCGATTCTCGGATGGGGAAAAATTAAATGAACTTTTTTTTTCGTTTATTTTATTTTAAAAATTATTAAAAATCATAAATTATTTTAAAATTAGTTATTTTGTCTTAATAACCTAAAATATTTTTAATCTATTACATAGCTTTTATCGCGGGCTTTGAGCGCGGCGACCGAATCAAGAAATTCCGTAACGAAAATAAACCTAACACCCCCCCACTCCGACCGGCACAGCGTGCGACTAAACGTATGCGTGTAGACTAGCTGCTAACTGCTCATAACTGATTATATCTCTTTTAGACACAATGCTAGGTGAGACAGCGTGCTTTTTGGCCGCGTCCACGAGTGAGTTCGAGCCCACTAGAGTTGTACAGTATATTTTTTCTACGACTCACTAACAAAAATCGAAAAATCAAATAATCGAAAAATAAAAAAAATCGAAAAATTGATGAAACGAAAAAGGCAATGAACAGCGTGCTTTTTGGCCGTGTCCACGAGTGAATTCGAGCCCGCGACTAGTTGAACCTTAACTTGTATGTATACGGTACGACTGTATGAAGCTCGCACGGATCGAGACGAGCTGCTCCGAAATCGGACGAATACGTAAGCAGCTGTTTGTGAGAAAGTATATATAAAAAATGCTATGCAATAGCTTTACCGCGGCAGTCCCCGAGTGCCACACGTATTTTTTTTTAATTTGTAGATTTTGGTTAGTGGGTTGTAGAAAAAATATACTGTACAACTCGAATGGATTGCCCACATCGCATTTAGACGATTGAGCACTTCGCCTACGGCGTCGTGCTCAAATTTCGTCTTCGTACGATTTGGCCATCATATCCACTCGAGTTGAATAGTATATTTTTTCTACGACCCACTCTTTCTTTACAGCAAAAATTACACTTCCTTTAATTTTATCACTTACTGCGAAAGTATACATCATACATGTAGTTTGTTCTTTATCATTTGATTTATTTTTTATTTTCTGCATTTCCATCTATACAGTTGTTATCAGCCAAAATTAAATTGTTCATGTCGAAAATCGGCAGTTTTACAAAACGACTGAAACTCGCCGGAATGTCAACCAGAGGATAATCTTAAATATTTGACAATCTGGTCGTGTGTTGATCGTCTTTTTATAAAACGCTAAGGCATTTTATAATCCGGCTAGCCAGATAGTAAAATAATGAAAGGTAAACGGAAATTTGACAATTTGGCCGCTATTTATAAAACGACGGGCTTTGTAATCTGGCTACGACATATATATTTACATATATACCAAAAAATACCTCCATATTAAACTACCTCAATGTTTTTTTTTTTCGACTACATTTGTTGACAAAAAGAGTTTTGGAAGTGCATTTTTTTATGGTAACTTTTTTAATGCCGTCCAATTATTTTAGAGCAAATTCTATTTGTAGCTCTAATATTTTCGCTGGTACTTCTTCCAATAGCCCTTAACCAGGCAGAATACTGTTTCTTTCCAAGACTAGAAAATGCAAGGTAAATTATAAATATACAAATATGACAATAAGCAATCATTGGCAGAATGCAAATCAAACATAAATTATTGAAAATATTACAATAGATTAATACAGAGAAGTAAATTGGGGCATCGTAAATCCAAATAATAGGACATGTGACATGAGTACGACTCTGCTAAAGTCAATAAATTTACCTGTGAAAATGTAATTCCTGCACGTTATCTCTTCTATCACAATTCAAGACTAAACACGTTTTAGTCATATTAAAATGATAAAAATAATACTAAAAAATCTGATGTGTCCAACACATGACTTTCCTATCTAGTTTTTGTTTTGTCATTATCTTTTTATTATAGGCTTTTTCCGGTTGTTTTGTACAACCTATTGCAGCATCTCTATAAATGTTTAGAGGATAAACTAAATATATACATTGTCCACATATTCATGGAAAACGAAAATACTGAAAAATTTAAATTTCCTACAATTTTTTCATTACGGTCCATTTTAGAAAAATCATGTATAAACAAAAATTATAGAGATCGATATCGCAAACAACTTTTATTTCAAAAACTTTCATAAAAATCAGAATTTTGCACATTTTGTCAAATTTCTCGAATACGGACCATTTCAGGAAATTTTTATATAAAACCAAAATTATAGATAATATTAGAAGTAACTTTTATTTGAACAATTTTTTTCTCCAAACATTAATAACAGATATATTTCATAAAATATAAAAGTGGCCTCCTATAAAGTACCCCCCCAGATGTTCCGACTATGTCCAAAATCTAATCATTTCACGTCAGGCCGAAATAAAACTTACGTTTCAAATTTAATGTTTTTTTCTTTATCCGTTTTTGAGTTTTCTTCAAAATTCGAAATTTACACATTTTCTCAAATATCTCGAATACGGTCCATTTTAGAGAAATTATGTATAAAATAAAAATTAAAGAGAATTATATGACAAACAACTTTTATTTGAACAATTTTTATAAAAAAATATTTTTTTTTACATTTTGTCAAATTTCTCGAATACGGACCATTTTAGGAAAATTTTGTATAGAACAAAAATTATAGATAATTATATAAGAAGTAACTTTTATTTAAAGAATTTTCTTCTCCAAACGTAAATAACAGATATATTCCATAAAATATAAAAATGATCACCTATAAAGTACCCCCCCAGATGTTCCGACTCTGCCCAAAATCTAATCAGCTCATTGGACGCTGGAATAAAGCTTAAGTTTAAAATTTGGTGTTTTTCTGTGTATCGGTTCATGAGTTATGCGTTATACAGACACACACACACACACACACACACACACACAGACACACACACACACACACACACACAGACATCATCGCGAAAATAGTCAAAACGGATTCAGGGGACCTCAAAACGTAAAAATCCGTCGAAAACTCGAGGTCGAAAAAAATCATGATTCCTATACTTTCCTTATATCTGTATACAGATAGGAAAGTAAAAACACTCAGTAATACAATTTGTTAATAAAAACTAACAAATAAACCAGAAAAACCATAAATAATCATGACATCAAACGCAACTGACACATGAAATTAAATATATTTTGGTGTGCAAAATTCCTCAATCCCAATTTTACCAAAATGGCGGGGCCCTATAATAAATATATTTTAAATATAATGGAGATGATCATCGCACTGTGGGGCTAGCCCGTTATGACTCCATTAAAAACCATAATCAGAGGTTGGTTACCACGGTATAACATTGCAGTATATCATAAAATAATATAATGGATGTCCAAATGAGAAAGGATACCGGCCTATATTTCAATAATGTCATCAAGAAAAATCACTGGAATTTTCCAATTTATAACTTCGCCACTAGATTTAGTTAAATGTCGCACCTATTACAATTTTCATCATAACTTGATTTGGCAATAAAAAAAACGAGTTTTTTCATTGACCCCTAGCGGCGAATCTAGAAATTTCAAAACAATTTTAAGAGATTTCTAGGGACTACTTTTGTTAAAAAAAATGTCAGATCTGTATGATAAACGGTTCTTTCGATATGGCCGACCTCCTTCCTTATTTGGACACCCAGTACAAAGCTTTTACGTATATCAACTTAACCTTGCTTTGCGACCCACCATAGCTAATGCCTAATTATTGTGTACTTTGATGAATTCCTATATTCTGAAACGAATTTTTCAGTTAAGCGAAGGCCTATTGGTAAAACATCAAGCTAGAATATTTTTATCTTCAACTAAAATTTCCTAATCTTTGCGGAAGTGAAAATAAAATTAAATGTTTTCAGTCATTTTTTCCATGGCTTATGGCTCTTAGTCATATTTTTTCATTTAATTGCTTGGTTTTTCTTTGTTCCTATTTCTTATAATTACTTGAGCCATGTAATTGGGCTTAGTTTTCTCCTCTTACCTGTCTTCTTTACTTCCAATGTTCTTACCAATCGTGTTTTGTCACCATTAACCATGATTCACTACCATATATTTATTTTTATTTCCTATATCAAGGTGGAGAACAAAACTTCAAGAATATGAAAATGTTTACCGAGATGCCATACCAGTATCAACTGAGAAAAACTCAACTGCTCTTGACTACATGCCTGTTTTACGTGATATTACTAGGGCAGAGTGCGCGCGAGCGGCAAATAATACCAAGCGTGGAAATCGTTTTAGGAACTATTTAAGAGAGTTGGGTATACATTGCAATGAAATTACCAATACAGTGGCTTGTAACGTTTTAAGTAAATTTATTTAAGTGTAATAGAAGTTATGTTTATTTTATAACTAAGAAAAGATTATTAGATAATTTTTCAAGTTAAAAAATCTTGTACTATTGACCATTTGCATTGCTAGTCGTTAAAAAATAAGCGAAGCTGAAAATTATGTTTTTAATGTGAAAATGTCATTTTAAACTTATTGGCTTATTTTTTAACGACTAGCGTTGCAAATGAACCTGTATAATTTTTCAAACCATTATCTTTAGATTATAATTTTGAAAGTAACAATTTTAGACTAGTGGTGTTCTACTTATTGTGTAGTTTAAGAAATGAAAATATCTTTAGTTTTTATATTGAAATAACATTATACAGGTTGTTAAAATATACGTAGATATTAAAGCAGATTATTATTTAGACGACTTTCCTAGCATATGCAAAAATATAATTTTGAAAAAATACCAATAACTCTAGTTGGAAACGTAAGCATTCTCTAAATGCCTATAATTCTGTGGTTTTTCAGTGGCAAATTTATATTAATTGGGAATTTTAAAGCTATTTTAATCCGATTTCAACTAAATTATTATTGAACTTAAATAATTCCAAACTCAAATGTGACCAAGTTGCAAAATACAATCAAAATAATCTCAAAGCCATGCGTCACAATAATATGGGCCATCGTTTCTCTTTTGGCAACAACTTACTATTTTGGCTAATACCACACAGGTATTGAATTACGCCAAAAGAAAAAAGCAGAGAAAATTAAAGTCATTCTTGGACCGGTTTCGTCCTTATTAGGACTCTTCAGCAAGAAATAGTAAATCTCGACTCCAGTCTCTAATGGAGTCTGATGGCAATACGAAATACACTTGACCACATTAACAACAGGTTGAGCAAGTGTAGATATTCAACGAGCGAAAATGGTATCGCCACCTGTACTTAGTAAGCAAAATTAAAGGTCGCTGAAGAGTCCTAATAAGGACGAAACCGGTCCTAGAATGATTTTCTCCTTAGGAAGCAAAATTAAAGGGAGAGTGTTGAAAATATTGTTACGCATCACCCTGCAGCATAAGTAAAGGTACGAGTAAGATAGAGAATAGTCCAGAAATGTCTCGAAATGTCATTCGTTGTCAAAGAAAAATCCGGATTATTCGAGAAGGTTCTAGAAGGTTGAGGCAAGCTATATAAGTCGATGACCTGACGTCAGAGTTTTAGTTTTATGATAGACATTATACGTTAATGTTATCAGCTGGGTAGCTATTGTAAAAGTTGAATTGAGTTATTGTAAAAGTTGAATTGAAATACATTAAGATACCAAAAACCTGCGCAACATTGGTGACAGCGGTGGGATACAAAGTAAAAGTTCGTGGTAAATAATAGATCCACTGAATACGAAGCAAACATGGATACTTTAGGCCCACCAGCATGGTTTTTGAAGATGGAAGAGGAAAAGGAAAGGCGTAGGAAGGAAGAAGAAGAGGAAAGAAAAGGCGATAAGATGAGAAGGAAAGACGCAGGAAGGAAGAAGCGAAGGAGAAGGAAAGACGCAGGATGGACGAAGAAAAAGAGAAGGATGCGAGGCGTAGAAAAGCTGAGGTAGAAATTATGAATGGTTTGCTGCACATTCAAGAAAACCTTAAGCAAGAGGTAGGTCAGCTAACCAGCAAGATAATTTAAAAGCTAATTTAGAAGAACAAGAACAGGCTAGAGTGGAGTTAGAAAAGCAAATTAGAGCTGAAATGGCTGAGTTAGAAAAACGAATTCGCAGCCAAGCTTCGATAAACAGCATTGAAGCTGAAAACACTATCTCGTCCTCATAAACGCCCCAAGCCATATTCGAACCCCAGTATCACAAAACCCTAGTAGCAAGACCCTGAAGCCACCAACGTTTGACGGTCAGACAACATGGGAAACATATCGACTCCAATTTGAAGCTGCAGCTAGAGCCAATGGTTGAGCCGAGAAAGAGATATTGGCTTTATTGATAGTGTCACTGCGAGGTCAGGCAGCAACCGTTTTACAGCTACTTCTGCAAGAAGAACCTAGTTAATCATCTCTCGTCCAAGCCTTGGAGACAAGATATGACCAGCAGCATTTAAAACAAGTATTCCAAAGTCAGCTAAAAGTTTGTAGTCAGAAACACAATAAGAGTCTACAAGAATTTGAAGCCGATATTAAAAGATTGCTGCATCTGGCCTATCCACAGGCACCTAAAGATTTCTTAGAACAAACACAAGCATTCATTGATGGACTACAGGACGTGGAATTGCAGCAGGCTCTTCGGCTACAACATCACAACACGTTGAGTGAGGCACTTATTGCAGCTCAGGAATACGAAGCAGCAGAAAGTATATCTAAATCTTCTCGCGCAAAATTGGGAGAAATTCGATTTCAAGAAAGTGAAAAGGCCACTACTAATACTATCCCTCAACCTACCATCTCACAAATCTTAGATATTCTGCAAAGTATACAACGGAATACCCAAAATGAAAGCAGAAGATGCTTCAATTGTGGAAGAATCGGACATCTTCAAAGAACTTGTCGAAGCAGGACTCGTTCTATAAATCTAGAATCGGGGAATGATACCAGATAGATCAACCTCCTGAAGCCCGTCACGAAGTCTGTTAAGAAATAATTACAGCAGATATGCCTCCCGGAGAAGCCGGTCACCCACACCTAGCCGGCTCTCTAGCAATAATCAGGGAAACGAATAAAGGTCGATACTACGGGCGGGCGTCGGTTGTAACAGAGGGCCCCAAAATTTGCACTTACACCTAAATAAAAACAAACAAAATCTATTGGTCAAGGGGTATATCGATAACCAAAGCACCTTCGTTCTTGATACTGGTGCAACCAAGTCTTTCATTCGAACAGGCATCCTGCATCGAAAACCACGGCCAACTCGAAGAAGCTTAGTTCTGGAAACAGCTACAGGGCACACTACTCCTGTTCTAGGCGAGATATCAGCAACCAGACAGATTGGTAATACCCTAATAGAACACTTATTTCTGGTGGCCGATATTAAAGATCAGTGTGTCCTTGGTATGGACATAATGCAAAATAAGTTTATTATCGATCTCCAAAATAAGATTTTGGTAATTGGAAACGAAAAAATTGTCCTAAATTCGGAGGAAAAGACTCAACCGATAAAGGTACTGATGGAAGAAGATATAGAAGTACCCCAACATTCTGAAACTGTCGTCTCGGCAAGACTTAGCGAGAAATCACACGGCTTATATGTGGGCATTGTGGAAAATGAAGAATCTGTGAGTGAAGGAATTCTGGTATCTAGATGTCTCGTTAAGGTAGATCAACTGATTCCTGTAAGGGTAGCCAATTTATCGAAAAGACCGTTAAAACTAAATAAAGGACAAAAAATAGGACTCTGTACACCGGTAGAAAATATAATAAAGTGCGAAGACAGTTCTACGGGGAAAGCCACCACAAGTAACCCAGTTGACGCCAGCTTTGTGAAACGGCTAGTTAAAAATTATGACCATCTGACAGCTGAAGAACTTAGAAAAGTCAAAGAATTTATCAATTCCAACCGTGACATTTTCGAGACAGGAAAATCTACGGGGCGTACCAGTCGTGTCCAGCATAGAATTTATATAGCCGATGCAAGGCCAATACGGCAAGCACCTAGAAGACTTCCATTTGCTAAACAGAAGGAAATAGCAAATACGATACAGGACATGATGGAGGCAAATATTATTGAAGAAGCTTCTGGTCCCTGGTGCTCATCTGTGGTCCTAGTAACCAAGAAAGACAGATCTACTCGTTTTTGTGTAGACTATAGAAGATTAACCCCCTTATTCTGTAACTTATCGTTATGTACCGATGTCGTCAACTAACGATATGGATCTCTAACGACTTTTTACGGAAACCTTATTCTGTAAGAATGCCGTTTCATAAATTCACGCTAACGACAGCTAACCAATGTTTTTAGTATAGTCTATATACGCTAGTTGATATGAGTGGGATTAATATTCAAAATAGTTCATTTGAACCATCATTCAAGTTGACTTTTGTATAGATTTTTAAACCATTGAAAAGATAAATCTTTATAAAATATTTTCCGAATTTCAACATGGATAATAATACGTAAGTACCTATTTATTAAATTAAGGCAATATTTTATTTTCTTTTAAAAACTTAAAAAAAAAATGATTATTTGTAAATGTTTCAGCAGATCTGAACCGCAATAAAAAAAAAACAAGAAAAATGAAAACGACTCCGGACCAATATAGATTATATTTGGAAATGTTAGAATCCAATGTCCACTTCCGGGAAAACAAAATAGCTCCAGATAATCCAACTGGGCTAACAGACAGTTGGGAAAAGTTAGGAAAAAGCTTGAATGGAAGTGGTGGACCTCAGAGAAATATTGCAGAATGGAAAAGAGTAATATAAATTAATGGAATTAAATAAAATAATTATTTCATGTATAGGATGTTATCTCACTTTGACCTTTTAAAAAATGTTCATGGTTTAATAATATTGTCTACATCTAGCAAATTACATAAGGCGGTATAACAAATATACAGCTACTTCTATAAATGTGGGTAAATTGTTCATGGGATATGTACATAATATTCATTGTTATAGGTATTTACTGATTGGAAAAGCCAAGTGCGTAAAAGAGCTCGCCTCATCAGGAATTCCATGCAGGAAACTGGCAATGTGGGAGATCCAGAAAAAGATTTAACAGAAATAGAAAAAAAATTGTTGTTTCTAACTGGAGATATAGCAGTAGAGGGTATAAAGGGTATTCCGGAAATTGGAATAAATAATATGGAAAATATAAATAATGCAGTAGAGGAAGCTAAAGCTGTAGAGAAAGAAAAAAAAGAAGAAAGAGCAAGAAAGAAAATTACAACAAGAGCTGATACCAATGTATTAAATTTAATAAATATGAATTTGGAAAAGCTAGTAAAACTGAAAAAGAAAGAACTTCAGTTAGAACGTTTTAAACTTCGTTTAAAATATAACATTGAGCTGGCCTCTGAAAATGAGGGGTCTGAGGAAGACTGATTATATAATCAGGCAGAAGAAATTAACTGTGTTTTTAATTTTAAGTTATAAAAATAATTATTGTTTGTTTTATGTTTCCGATTTTAAATAAATAGAAATTAAAAGTTTCCAAAGTTTATTGAAAATTCCAACTGTAAGCAAGTATTATATAAAAACTCTAGCAATAATTGCATTACATAAAATGATTTCCTATTAAATTATTTCGTATATTCAAACCAACTTGATGCAGTTCTTGGCCATCGATATGTCTATTCTCCTCTTCACCATCTTCATCAAAAGCATAGTAATCCATGTCTACATTGGCATTTCTTAGAACATTATACAATGTAGCACAAGCAATAACTATTCGTGCAGCATTGTCTGGTTTGTAGTGAAGTGTTCTTTCCTTTAAAAGACATCTGAATGTTCCTTTTAACACTCCGATACATCTCTCGATACAATTTCTTGCTAAACATAGGGCTTGTGTGTACCTACCTTCTGGTGTACCTTCTTCTGCATTTAGAATGGGCGTTAACAAGAAAAGCTGTACTGGGTAACCAGAATCCCCAAGTAACCATGAATTTCTTTCACCATTGCGATAACGATGCTTTAGTTCCATGAAAATGTTACTCATTAACCAAATGGCAGAATCATGGACACTTCCAGGATGTCTGGCACAAATTGCAAGTATTTTTAAATTTGAATCACAAATTATTTGGCAATTTATGCTGTAATAATTTTTTCTATTTAAAAAAACAGCTCTCGGTGGATTTTCTCCAAACTTAGGTGCTACTATGGAAATGTGAGTTCTATCTACAATGCCAATTACCCCCGGAAAGTTGAATTTTTCAAAAAAAACATTTTTCACGTTTGTGATTTCATCCAAGGTTCTCGGAAAATTAATGAGTCGTCCGGAAAAATGTACAATAATTAAATTGGTCACTTCTTTTATGCACTTACTTACTGCTGGTTGAGACATGCAACAGTGTCTATCAGTTCCCACTGATCTTTGATAACTCCCTTGTGCATAAAAGTGTAAACAAACCAATAATCTGAGGGCCTTTGGTATCCTATTTGCTCGAGTTCCATCTTCGAGAAAGGGGTAGATTTCCAAAAATAACTGATTAGCTAATTCTCGTAGGAAGCGATACAGTCTTCTAAATGATTCATCTGCTATTGTGAACGGATTACTGGCATCTCTTAATTGTCTGGATCTTACATTGTATGCACGCCTATAAAAAAAAATGAGCAAAATTTATATTTTAAACTTTATTAACATATAGGATTATCATATACGTACCTTCTTTGCAGTTCTTCCATTATATATAAATTTCTATTTTACCTAAAACGGACATACACCTCGAAAATATTAGTAAATAAACAATTAGCACCATATATTTTCTGGAACGACCGCTTGCTTAACGATCACAACGACAGCATTTACCTGTATCGTTGACAACGACGCTAACCTAACCTTATATTCGTTACAAAAGGACATCGTTACGATTTACAGAATCGGAAAAGTCGTTGGCTAACGATAATCGTTTCATAACGATGTCGTTAAGAGTTACAGGGGGGTGGGTGGCTCAGTGGTTAGAGCCTGTGCCTGTGGATCCAAGGGTCCCAGGTTCGAATCCCACCGTTGGCCGGAATTTTTTCATTTAATTTAATTATTTAAAATTAATTCTGATGCCTTGGTAGGATTCCCCACTCGACCATTCACTGTTGGGTTCTAATTAACAGTGCTGTTCCTAAAGTGGCGCTGGGAAACAGTAACAAAGCCTACACAGAACACACATGATTGAGAATTTAAACACAAATTTGAGACTGGCATATTAGGTATACACACCTAGGCCATAAGTTACAGAATAAGGCTGTAAATCAGATAACGCTAAAAGACAGCTATCCACTTCCACGAATAGACGACACACTAAACACCCTATCAGATGCAAAATGGTTTTCCAAGCTAGACTTGAAGAGGATACTGGCAAGTGGAAGTACACATTGACGATCGAGACAAAACAGCTTTTTCAACTGGCAGCGGACTATACCGATTCCAGGTTCTCCCGTTCGGTCTCTGTAATGCCCCAGCTACCTTTGAACGACTAATGGAAATGGTTTTGAGAGGATTAACCTGGAAAACTTGTCTAGTATATCTCGATGACAATGATCATGTCAAAAACTTTTGATAAACATCTCATCTCATAAATTTGAGTGAAGTATTTGACAGATTAAGAAATGCCAATCTAAAGCTTAATCGCAATAAATGTTCACTATTCGAATCGGAAGCTTATTATTTGGGACACAGCGTTTCCGCGGAAGGAATCAAAATTGATCCAGAGAAAATTATCGCTATCAAAGATTGGCCTAAACCAGCCATACTCAACCTGCGGCCCTCCAAGCTTTTTTTGTGGCCCGCTAAATTTTTAAATAAACGTTTGGAATTTTGTGAGGTTACTGCAAAAACAAGATAGCTCCACATTTGGAATTTTTGAGTTAAGTAGGTATACTTTCTACAAGGTGAAAGAAGTCTATATTCATGATAAAGAGATAGCCAATAAAAAGTAACTCCATGTTAATACATTAACAATATGAACAAACCAAAATATAATCAATCATAACATTGTATTTAATTGATAAGTGTGTTAACCAAAACCAGATAATAGACATAACTTATTTTTGCTAAATATATTTAGTCCGATTCCTAATAGTGTTTCTGTCAAAACAAGATAAAGGCCAGAACCGAGGGGAAACCACTAAGGTCAAAATTTACCTGTATTCCGAAAATCACATAAAAATTTTTTATGTGAATTCGGTAATTTCACTGAAAATCCACCTTATCCATATTAGCCGGATAAGGCATGGTCACAGTTTATAGCTTAAAAGAATCAGTTCGCTCACTCTGCGTCGGCACTTTTGATCTCAATGTTCCAGTTTTACATTGCGCAACTCGAATTTGTATCCCTGGCGCATACGGAATCAAATCATAATAGCCCAAGAGCCCACTGTAAACTTTTACTGCCATCTGATAATGAAATAAAATATACCCCAAAAGCTTGTAAAAACATTGTACTTTACCGAATGGCACCTGTGACAATCCCAATCCTGAGCAAAGTGTTTAAAAAAAATATTTTATATTAAAAAAATCACATAAGGCATGACAGCGCTAATTTTGTTTGCCCTTAAAGTTTTCCAGATAATAACATATTCAAATATATCTTGATATATATCGTTAACGGGAAACATTTTCTTGCTCTTAACATCGAGCAAAAACATCTACACACAGTAGGTAAAAATCATTAAAAATGTGAATCAATTTTTGCTGACTTTGTATGCCTTTTGTTGTGATTCATTTTTACAGGTTGTCATAGAAACGACAAAAAAACTACTATGATTATAGTTTAAAAGAAATTGTCTAACAAGAGTTTATAATTATTATTGACTATGGGGTCTATTCTGTAACAATTCCTTTATATTTAACGGCCTTTAAAAATATTTTCTTCTTTACTTCTGTCATTATTTAAACGGATCTTTAAAATACATTAGAGGACTATCTTAAAGAAATCTGTTTAAATAATGACAGAAGTAAATTAACGAATACAAACATATTTTTAAAGGTCGCCAATATTTTTAAAGGCCGTTAAATATAAAGGAATTATTACAGAATAGACCCCTATCTCTGCCAAAGTTAGGCAAAAATATTAATAATTCAGGTTTAAAAGCTAGATTCACAATGAATTAGGATTGTCATTTTTAGAGAAAACACAATTATCGCTGTCATGTCTCATGTAATTTTTTGTATATAAAATAATTTTTTTTAACCGCTTTGCTCTAGATTACAGATTGGCACAGGAGCAATTTGGCAAAGTACATAGTTGTTACATGTCTTTGGAGCATATTTCATTTTATCAGATGGCGGTCGTAATTTGCAGTGGGCTCTCTTACTATTAACAATAACTGTCAGAGAGAAGGTCTGGTATATCTAAGGGGGTAGAGACGTAGTCTTGCATCTTGAACGTTTTTTTTTTTATTCGAAATAATAGTCACAAAGCCTGCCAATTTATGAAAAAATGTATCTTATTTTTATTGTGTTTGACATAAAATATTTAAATGATTCATGATTTTACGTATTGTAAACAGAAAACATTGTATGTCGCAACCCTTGGATATATCAAATCTTCCCACTGACAGTTCATTTGTTTGGAATGACTAATGCAATTATGACAACCGCCCACATACTTTGATTTTCTTTTACTATACGGAGAATGGTCGCACTGCGCAGCTTTCTGAGTGCCTTTTAAAAGGAGATAGAAAACTCCGCCATTTTGAACCCTTATTACGTGTTGCCTACATCTTGGCGCAATATTTTTAATAGCTTTGTTCGCGGAGCCTGTCGCCGACAAGTCCCCGACAGATACACATGCGCATTAGGATTTTAAGCGTTCGCGGAGCAACAAATCCGGGATTTTGACAAAATGTCCTGCGTTCGCGGAGCACTTATCAATGGTACAGGACAAGTTACCGACAAGTCAAAACTATCAGCAAACATTAGCATGGACAATTTGTCAGGACATGCGTAGTAGGTACATGCCCTGGTAAACAGAAAAGGAACGGATCAAAGACAAAAATTGTTAACATTGACTTAACACAGTCAGTAGGTAGCAGTATTAGCCATTTTTATTAAAAGTTCAAATGAAACAATTAAAACTCTACAATCAATGTAAAAAAATCGAATTTGTCAGACATTTGTATATAACCATCTTTCATCTGTGTAATTACAATTCTTCTTTTCTTATAAAAATCAAAACTTCCAAACGCTCAATTGCAGCTAATTTTGTGATAGTCATTTTTGTACACAAGTCGTTCGCGGTGATCTCTTGTCGGAGATTTGTTACCAGTCGCAGTTGCGCACAAACGTGTCTGATTATTTATCAGGGATAAGTCGTGTACTTGTCGGCGACAGGCTCCGCGAACAAAGCTTATAGGCACAGCTTATACAATACAGCTAAAACACTCTCTTGGCGGCAACGGTTTGCGTCGATTTCGTCGCGCATCGCTTAAGCTCCGCCTTCGAAGGGAAAAGACGGTTTTGGCGTTCAGAAGCGTACTTAGGTAAGGTGTTGAGTCGTGCGTATAATTTCGTTGATTGTATAATTTCGTGGAGCCTATAATTTCGTTGATTTTGTTTAAGTCAAAGGTGCTGTTATTATTTTGGTGACTCTTTAGCTGTGAGTAGAATGAGTGAAAAAAAAAGACATCATTCTGTTTGTGCAGTCAAAAGCTGTTTTAATAAGGGTTATACCTGCAAGAAAACATTCTTTAGTTTTCCCAAGGACCCAAACCGATAAGTACCACATTATAAGAAATTTTCATTGTTAAAAATATAATTTATACAGGGTATCCCATTAGTGCGTTATTGTTCATTATTTTGTTGTAGACACGCAAGAAAGTTTTAAATAAAAGTTATATAGATTTGAAAAATATCTACATATTTTAAAAATATCTTTGGATATACAGGGTGTCACGTTTTTGCCTGGCAAATTAAAATGTACGTTTTTTAAATGGAACACCTTGTATTTTATTTTATGATAAAATTATTAACACCCTAAATTATTGTAAAGACGAATTGATACAGAAAAATTTTATCTGGTATGTGTGTGGTTACCTTTTAATAAAAGCCTTGCGGATCCACTCCTCTGCGATACCTGTCTTAAATATAACAAAGATCACGTTGAATTAGATGATTTTTCTTTTTATTGCTTTTTAAAGGCATATGATAACGCCAATCCAGATACATTTGGAAATCTGCAACTGTCAAATGATGAATTTGTAGAACTAATATTCAATATTGAAAAGATATTTCAAAATAATTTTGAAGAATTGGCTACAAAAAATAACATTTGTACCACACTTTTAGAATTAATTAACCCAATACCCTTTAGTCATCCATGCTAACGTTTTCCAAAAGAATAACTTATTTTATTGTATGTTTAATCTCAATAACTAAAAAATATACTGACAATTAGTTTGACAGAATTGCCATTTATTTAAAATTTTAAAAATAATAGCAGTCGGTTGATTAAAATATGAACGGTGATTGGCGAATTTATTTTTTTTGCAGTGTTCTCACTACCTAGAATGGATATGAAATATATTCGTTCAATTGAAGGCAATAGCATACTTTTTCGTTTTGTAATCTGTGCATGGATATTAGCCAATCTATGCACATACTACAAAACGAAAAAGTATGTTATTGCGTTCAACTACGAATATATTTCATATCCATTTTAGGTAGTGAGAACACTTTAACAAAATTAAATCTACAAATCACAGTTCATATTTTGGTCACCCAACTCCTATTATTTAAAATTTTTTAAATAAGTGACAATTCTGTTAAACTAATTGTCAATATATATTTTAGTTATTGATATTAAATATACATTAAAATTTTTGTGTAGACTCGATAAATAATAGCATTTTTGTTTTTGTGTCCACATTTAAAAAAAAAAAATTTTAATCAAACTACATGATACTAATTTAATTACGAGTATTAAAACTAAAGTCCTGAAAGTTTCGGTGAAGATGAAGACAGAGCATCTGCCTTCCACGCAAAAAGCCCGGGATCGAATCTAGGCCGAGGACTAATTAATTTTTCATGTTTATTTTATTTTATAAATTAGTCAACTTCGTAAATTATTTTAAAATTAGTTATTTTGTCTAAATAACCTAAAATAATTTTTTAAATTTGTAGATTTTCGTTAGTGGGTCGTAGAAAAAATATACTAAGCATTAAATAAACTTGGTGGGTAAAATTTATTACTCCAGAGTGAGATATGTACAATATGTAAATACCAAGTTGTATAACACCAAATAAAATGAAAAATATATAAAGTGAAAACGATTGATGTGTATCATTTACCTGTAAAACGTAATATCTGCTTATTTCTTGCCGCTATAACTTTAACACTAATATGCTACACAATAAACCAATTATTAAATGTCATTGTTTGAATTTGAATTCAAACCGCTATGTCAAACAGCACGTTTGACAACCCACAAGAAATATATACAACGGAAACAGCCGAAGGCTGAACACGTCATACACTTTTATTTCATAAATAATAAAAAACCAACGCCTAAAAATAAACAATAACAATGCACAAGCCCTAATCAATAATTCTAATAGTTAAAATAATAAACAACTCACATAAATAATAATAAATAAGAATAATTAGAAAATCCCTCCATAATCAAGCTCCCTTATTGGCCAAACGAAAGGGTTTAAGGCGAGTCGGCGCGGGAATAGAGTCAGTGCGTCTCTAACACTCAACGTAAAAAGACGAGAGTAGATTTCTAACACTCTGTGATGAAACGCGCCTCCCCTGCTCGAGCAGAAAAAGTCTGCATTTATTGCATATGCGGAAAGTAGTGCTTTGCAACACACCCTTAACGGACTCGACCCGGGATTATCGGCACATTAAGAAACTACGTAAATTCTCTACATCGAGTGAGTGTGGGTTTCCCGCCTTAGTGCGTATGTCAGCAAATCAGTGTAAAAAGTGATAGTTGTAAGCAGGAAGCCCACCTACAGGTGCAGAGCCTGCACAGGTTCTTTTTTTGTTTATTTCCCCTTTCCTCTCTATTGAATAATTGTAAAAGATAACATAAATCGTTTGCCTGCAAGACCGGCATGTTTTGGCAGTGTTGCCACGTGTCACTAACTGCTTACCGACCCTTTTGATAATATAGAATGTTCAATGATTCCCAGTGCATTATTTTTCCCAATCACCAAGTGTTCCAGGATGCTCTCCCAGTGCAGCCATCGAAGAAAAATGTAATAGCGGCTTAACAAATGAACTACAGTCCGCTAGATGCCGTTTTAGGCTGGCTATTACAGTCATTTAATTCAAAAATCAGAAATAAACACGAACAAAAACTTTGGTGTCACCGAAATGATTAGCACCAAAATAATGGCGGCCAATAGATAATCGGCACAGAATACTACGTGTGCTCGATATACTTGTTACGCGTCCTCTCTTTATTACCTAGTCTAAGGTTTCAGTACACGAGTAGCGACTCTTCTCGCCCTACTACCTCCATGATTACGAAGTACGTATATTTTCACCCAGCAATGAATTTTTTGTTTAATAAAACAATTCTCAAGTATCTAGCATTTTTATTATCAGAATTTTAAATGAACATTATAAAAGGGTTAAATTGTTTTTTACAATATTTATATAAAAAAAAAACATGAAATGTAATTTTCATATCTTATTCTACCTCTTTCCCTTTTTATTAAGCACTACATGTACCTCAGGCCTCATTAAAGTTCCCTCTAAATGACACGAATCTTTCTTCCTTAAATTCACCTTTACGACAGTAAGAAGTTCAACAATTATGCTTACTTTTTCGAAATTTCTTCGCTTTGGAAACGTAATGGTCAATTTGTTTGTTTCATACTTCCAAGTTGTACCGCTTTCACAATTCTAAACAAAAAAAAAAAAACGTGAACTAAGTTACAAAGAACTAATTTATGACAGTCTTACATTTTGGTACATCCTTACAACACTTCCAGTTTTTAAAACAATAATATCAAATTTCTTTTCTTTAACATCAACAACCACGCAGTCTTGTGTGAAAGGTTGATGATTCTCAATGTAATGAACTAGATATAGATCTATACTAGCATCTTGTGCCTTTTTAGCCTGATATTTCTGTGTGTTACAGTTTTTCGCAATATTCTCAATATATTCAATATCCCACTCAGGTTGTTCTCGATAATCTAAAAATTTAAATAATATTAATGATTCCATCAATTAATCGTCGAAGAAAAATTTTAATCCTACAAAAACTCACTCAGGCTAGCGGCTAATAATCGGTGGACCATAATATCTGCATACCTTCGAATTGGAGAAGTAAAATGGGTATAAATTGGAACACTTAAAGCATAGTGATTAAATTGTGTTGGCGTTTCTACAGTAGCCGCGCAAAAATATCTAGCTCTTGTCATTGCTTTGGAAATCAAATGACTGAGTGCTATACCTCTGCTATATCCTAAAACAAAACAAAAACTAAAGATTAAAAATTATTTTCCAAATCTAATAATACAGAACTAGAATCCGCTCGGTTAGAGAGAGTATGTACATCATCATTTGCGTTGATAGACGTTTCGAGATATTTTGTTGTCACCTACTAAATCTCAGTAGGTGGTCGTAGGAACACAAATAGTAATTGTTTTCCTGAAAGAGAAAATGGGTGTTTCCGTATGATTATTTTGAAGCAGAATTTTAGTTTAGTGTAAACATTTGATTGCGAAAGTAATAATGTGGCAGCAGGGCCGGCCCCAGGGTAGGGCGAGCCGGGCGGCCGCCCGGAGCGCAATGATTAGGGGCGCCAAAATCATGGAAAATGAAAATAAACTGATAAAAAAAAATTAAGTTACAAGCTTTTATAAAATGCACTAAAAAGTAAAGAATATTTTTTTATCATTCTGATATCATATCAATAAATTATTTTTCATAATATTGCATTATCATCGGACCCTTGTAAGTATACCAAATTTCATTTAAATCTGTTCACGGGAATTTTCTCAAAAACGCGTTGCAAGATTTGACTGATAGTTGACAAGATTAAGAGGCGGCAGGCGGAATTTATCATTTTTATTTCTAAGCACATAATTCAAATAATATAATATATTTAAACATTAAGGCAAAATCTAGTTCAATTCAATTCAACATGACAAAATCACTCAACCACCGCCTTTCAAGAATTGACAAGTTTTTCGGCCCGTGGCAACACGACTGTACAGGAAACAACAATTTTGAAACCAAGCGAAACAAGATCTAACAGCCCTTTTTAACTGCATATAAAAAGGAAGTAGACTTAAAACAATGCATTGTTAGTGCAAAAAAGCTTTAAAAAAGTGCTTGTGCAAATTGTCCAGTGCGTTTGTGTTCTGTGAAGGTAAGTGTTTTAATTTTTGTTTTCATTTTTAAAAACTAAAAAAATCCATCAGACATAAGCCCAAAAAAGGGCGGGGGGGGGTGTAGATTTCAAAAATTAAGAGTTTAGATCAAAACATGGCTTGTGTGGTATCAAATGAAATTGAGTCTAAAGTTGAATAAAATACATTTTTTTAAGCCAGTGGCGCACAAGGGGGATTTCAGAAATTATAATTTAAATCAATCATGGCTTTTTTGATATTAGTATTATCTTTTAATTAATTTGTTCCAGAAACCAAAATGTCCGATGCTAAGAGAAACCCCTGGGAGCGAATTTAAAAAGCGGAGATTGAAAAAGCAAACAGCTTCAAAAACAGTCAGATGCACTGCAGAACTTCTTGAAAGAAGGTAATTTCAACGCTTCCACAACCGACCAACATTTGAACAACGCCCAGCACCTAGATGCTGACTTTCCGGATTTGGACCCCCCTTTGGACGCAACCGTCAGCATTACTGAGCTGGGTAAGTCATCTCAAACGAGTTTGGCGAGTAGTGATGCAGTTCCAAAAATCAAAATTCGCAAGTTGTGCAGACCTCAGAGAAACATTTAGAAAAGGCTACCGTCCAAAGTATCTCTTCTGACCCAGGATTATGGCCCGAAATCATGCGTGCAGCAGATACAGTTTTTTTGGTTAAACGTGGTCCAGCTGCACCTGTGTATAATTTTGATTTTCCTTTTGAAGATCAGCATAGAAGATTCTCACCAAAACATTACAAGAAAAGGCTTAGAAATGGAGAAGAGGTTTTAAGAGAATGGATGGTATATTCCGTATTTCAAAACGCTTTGTACTGTTTTCCATGTCGACTTTTTGCTGCACCATCTAGCTTGAGCGCTCTTGGCAATCGGGGATTTAAAGACTGGAAGCATTTAGGGCACTCTTTAGCACATCATGAAAATGCTAAAACTCATATAGATTGTTTGAAATCATGGCTTGAATTGAAGCAAAGATTGAAAATAGGTGAAACAATAGATGCAGTTTCTCAGAGACTCAATTGATTCTGAGATAAATCACTTGTCTCAAGTTCTTTTACGCATTATATCAGTCGTTAAAATGCTAGGTGAGAGCTATCTAGCTTTTCGAGGAACAAGCGATAAACTGTATGAACACAATAATGGAAACTTTTTGAAGTTAATTTAGTTATTGGCCGAGTTTGATCCAAAAATGGAGGAATACGTTCGCAGAGTCCTCAATAAAGAAGAAATCAAAGCTACATATCTAGGGAAAACTATACAAAATGAAATAATTGAATTATTGCATGACAACATAAAGCACCACATCATTGAGCAAGTTCAAAAGGCCAAGTATTATTCCGTGAATCTTGACTGTACTCCCGATACAAGTAAAGTAGAACAGATGACATTTGTGGTAAGATTTGTTTCCATATAGGAATCAGAGTCTGAACTTCAAGTTAATATCAACGAACAATTTTTGGGTTTTCTACCCATTGAGAGATCAACAGCTAAGGAATTGTCGGAGGTTTTACTAGAAGAGCTAGAGAAAAATAGGCTTTAAGAAGAAAACATGCGCGGTCAAGGGTATGACAATGGTCCCAATATGAGAGGAGAAAAATCGGGAGTACAAACAAGAATCAGAAATATAAACCCCAGAGCATTTTATGTTCCATGCAGCAGCCATTCGCTAAATTTGGTTGTAAACGATATGGCAAAATCCTCGTTTGAGGCAGCCAACTTCTTCAATATTGTTCAAAAGTTATAACATTTTTTTCTTCTTCTTCTTTTCATTGGGCAATATTACTGAAATATATTGATACTTACACCCTAAAACCATTGAGTGATACTAGATGGGAAAGTCGAGTCGACTCATTAAAAGCTCTGCGGTTTCAAATTGGTCCAATTCACGATGCTTTGTACAGCATATATGAATATTCAGAAATCGATAATATGATCAGAGATGAGGCTAGCGGATTATTAAATAATTTGAAGCAGTTCAAATTTATACGCTCTGTTGTGATCTGGTACAAAATTTTGAGTCATGCTTAGCAACTGCAAACTCTTCTTTGAAGATCAGATGAAGCTTTTGAAAGCATCAATTTAGAAGTAACCGAGCTTGCTTCAGAGATTGACGTGGAAGCTAATTTCGAAACCTCCACACCACGTCCATCGTATCAGAAGCAAAACAAGAATGTTTTTGTATGAGGGCCCGGATGAACCCGTTCAAGACCTCAAACAAAAATATAAAAGATTTCTTTTTTTCACACTATAGATCAAGCAATAAATGCCTTGGAAACCAGATATAATTTGCTAAATACAGTAATTATTTCAACTTTTTGTATAATATTTTTGGTCTAAAAGACGTGCCCAGAAATGAGCTACTGGCTCATTGCAAAGATTTGGAAGTAGTTTTAACTGATGGAAATTCAAGCGATCTTAACGCCCTGGAACTAGCCGATGAAATAAGCATTGTTTCGCCATTATTAACAAAAAAGGAAACCCCTGTTGAAGTGCTCAAGTTTATCGCTACACTTAAATTCGCACCAAACCTCAGCATAGCATTAAGAATCCTACTTATATTGCCTGTCACTGTGGCTTCAGGGGAAATAAGCTTTTTCAAAACTAAAAGTAATAAAAAAATTATCTCAGAACAATGCAGACGCAAAATCGTCTCAATGGATTGGCAATGATATCTATAGAACACCAAATTAGGGACAAATTAGATTTGAAATCACTGGTTCGTGAGTTTGCCGAAAGGAAAGTTAGAAAAAGGACATTTTAATTACTTTGGTTAGTTAGAATTTATTTATAATATGGGATATTAGCTTAGTTAGCATTACTACATTTTAATTTTTGTTATTTTGCCTTAAGTGCTAAATTGCTTATCTTGTTATCTGATGATCGAGTTTTTAATAAAACGTTTTTTTATTTTTTTTTTTCAATGTTTTCTTGATTTTTTGATATGGTCGCATAAGATTCACTTAAAAAAAAACGGGGAGAAGGCGCAAAATTAAGGTTTTGCCTGGAGCGCCAAAATGTGTAGGGCATGCCCTGGTGCATTTGAAAGATACGTAGAGTTAAACGCATCCTTAAGTAATATTTTACCTGGATAATCTTCAGTATGATATTTTTTCAAAGAAGCCTGAATTTCTCCTGCAGATGATATATTTAAGTGAATACCATACATAGCTAATTTATTTTGAAGATTAACTAGCATATTTTCTTTCGGTGGCTGATGGCATCTCAAAAAAGCTAATTCTGGGAAACTTTCATTTATCTTTTGAGCTACGGAAATATTAGCTAATAGCATAAATTCTTCAATTAATCTATGCGAATCTTGACTTTGGTAAACGGAATAGTCCAAAGGGTCACCAGTCTCAGAATTTAATTCAAAACATAATTTTAGATTATCTATTCTTAAAGCACCATTCTTGAATCTATTTTCTCGTAAGATTATTGCTAAACTCTGTAATACGTTAATAGTTGTCACTATATCTTTAGTATCAAAACCGTTGTAAAGTTGAGGAAAGTCTAAAGAGGTAAACTCTTTATTTGGATTTTCAATAATCATTTGAGCATGTTCATAAGCCAGTTTAGCACAAGAATTCATTACAGTTCTTACGAATCGTGTATTCAACAATTCGGCTTTTGGTGTCATTTCCCAGAAAACAGAAAATGACAATTTATCTTCACCTAAAAAAATTCAACAATTTAGTACATTTTATTTACTTTTCAAAAAAGACGGAATGTGACAATTTATCATCATATAACAAAAATTCAACAATTTAGAACATTCTATTTAAAAAAAAAATACCTGGTAACAAAGAACAACCGAGACACATTTCTTGAGGCAACATGTGATAAACAATATCAACAAGATAAATAGTAGTAGCCTTTTTACTAACAATTTGATCTAGTTCACTGCCTTCGTCAAGAAAAAAAGACGCGTCAGAAATGTGAACTCCAACTTCATAGTTTCCATTACCTAGAACTTCTACTGATACAGCATCATCAAGATCTCTTGCTGTACTAGGATCTATAGTAAAGATGCATTTTTTTCTTATATCTTCACGATACTGAAATTCACTTTCTGGTATCGACTTAAACATTTTTACATTATCTTTTAAATTGTCACTAAATGGTGTCGTATCTAAATTAAATTCTTTAAGTATAGACATAGCTTCTACCTTAAGATTTCCCGACTCTCCTAGTTTTTCAATAATTGTACCAATAGCATATTCCGGAACATTCCAGTCTAATAATTCGGCAACAAATAGAATTTTATCAAAGTCTTTAGGGTTTTTTTTAAAGTTATTTGGCCAACTTAACTCAGATATATGCATAACTGGAAATCTTTTATCTCTGGGTGCTAAAATAGCATAGTTTCCATCCTTGGGATCAATGGATTTTAAGGTACCAACCACTTTCCTAGGATGTATCTAAAAAATATATAGACTATAGAAACAGTTAATAACTGATTCTAATTATATTAAAACCTTTTCTTTTATGTACACCACTCTGGCTGTCTTATTTTCCTTATTTTCTCCAATCCATTCTTCTTTTGGTTTGATTTGTAAAATAACCTCATCACCTTCTAATGCTCGGTTTCTATCAGTTACTGATAATATAATATAATCTGGGATACTTGTATCGTCGTTACTAACATAAGACTCGCGAAAATTTTTGGGATTAATCCTAATAAAACCTGAAAATAATGCATTATTAATACTTATTTACTTGTTTAGAAGGGCATTATACACTTGTTGATTACATTTTTTTTTTATATTTTCCGTGGTGAAGTAACAGTAAAAATACATTTTATTTATTTAAAATCTTTATTCACCCATTAAATAATTTGTCTAACAATACATCAACATAAAATAAAACACATTGTACGCAGTACAAATATGTGGCCTTAGTGGTAAACCGCTGAGGCCTAAGACGGTCTCCCCGCCTGTAATGTGTCGTATATTTTAAATATAATGAAATAGCAAAATATAGCCGCCCTCACTATCTACCCTAGGGTATTATTGTGGGAATTGGAAGGATTTGTATCAGGAATTGAGAGTAAAAGTATATTTGTCGCGTCTTAATTTTGTATTGTTCCCTGAAAAAGCTAGGAAAAAACAGGGTTGTCGTTTGTAGTATGTGGTCTTGTACTTATCTACGGTTTTTTGTCATAATTCACTGAGAGGGTAGGCTATAAACCACCCGGAAGTGCTGCAGTCGAGAACAAAAATCGTTCTCGGCCGAGGCAATACCGGTCAGTTGATAGCTCAGCCCTCCGTCGAACTAGATCTCGTAAATATCCAGTCCGTGTGAATTATAGTTTTTATTGTCATGGGTCCTGTTACTGTCGTCGATATATGCCAAGATTTTTATGAATGCAACCATGTTTTCTACGCACGCCGTCTCCCTGATGAATTTGAATGATGCTATCCCTCAACTCAAAGATAAAATCTTACAATATCTAAAAAACATCACTAATTTCAAAAATGCTAATATCTACATCAAAGAACTACCAACACCAGAAACACAAAATAAATGCTTTATGCTTAGTGCTGATTTCCACTTAAAGGATGAATTATATAACCCAAATAACTGGCCAAGAAGTGTGGCTATAAGACGTTTTGATTTTAAAAAGTATCACTCTTATTTAAATAACATACAAAAAAGCAGTATAGGACAGCGCAGGAGGTTTTTTTAGAACAGGGGAATTTTAACACGTGGATGGACTGAAGACAAAAGTGATAAAAACTATGACTGTGGAAACATTTACAAAGAAGAGAAGATAAGTGATATAACTGT
Source organism: Psylliodes chrysocephalus (assembly GCA_927349885.1). Lineage (NCBI taxonomy): Eukaryota > Metazoa > Arthropoda > Insecta > Coleoptera > Chrysomelidae > Psylliodes > Psylliodes chrysocephalus. The sequence goes on from OV651814.1 coordinate 104,905,707, forward strand.
AATGCACTTAAATATACAAGGTATGGCAGCAAAGAAAATATCCCAACTCAACTCGAAGTTTTATTAGAAGACTGTACACCTGATATACTTTGCATATCAGAGCACTGGTTGTCTTCTATAGACATTGATGATTTTAATTTAATAAATAACTATTTAAGGAAAGTAAATACACATGGGGGGCGTTTGTATACTGTCTAAGAATGGTATATTTGCTAAACCGGTTATTTTCAATAACTATCGAAAAAAATGCTGAATTTACAATAATACAACTAGATATATTAGACAAACAGAAAAAAAAAACTATTTATTGTGACGCTATACAGAACCCCTGATAGTAATTTAGATACATTTTTAAACGGAATTTATGATCTGATGTGCTGTATATATATATATAAAAAACTATCTCTACATTGTTTGTGGAGATGTGAATGTAGATACACTAACTGATAACACAGAATCGAAAAACTTAAAAATACATTCCTAGAATTTGATATGTACAATCAGATAGACAAGCCTACACGTATTAATAGAAGCATTGATGTATTTTTTTCAAATATTCTAGTTGATACATGTCAAATAGAAGATACGCATTTGTCAGATCATAAATATCAATTATGTAACTTTAAATTTGCAGGAATGGTAAATAATTTTAATTTTAATAAAGTTTTATTCAGGCGGGACTATTCAGATGGTAACCTGATGACCTTCAGAACATTACTGGCCAGTGAGGACTGGTGTGAGGTATATAATAACGGAGATATAAATTCAAAATTTAATGCTTTCTTTACAACATATATCAATATCATTACCTTAATGCATTCCCATTAAAAAAAATCAAAATCAGAGAAAATAAAAAGAAGAAGCTATGGTTGACAAAGGAGATCAAGGATATGAACAAACTGCTATGTGAAATGCACAAATTGTCAAGGGATACAAACAATCAGGTAATAAAAGATAGGTTTAAAAAACTTAAGGGTATATATGGATTTATCGTAAAGAAAGCTAAAGTAGAGTATAATAATAAAAGAATATTAAATGCAGACAATATCGGGAGGGAGTCTTGGAAAATAATAAATGAGAGTAGAAATAAAACAAGTTCTAGATCACCTTTTGAAATAAACATAAACAACAATACTGTAACAGATAAACAAGTAGTGGCCGATTACTTTAATGATTTTTTTAAAGATATAAAAAGTCACACCAAATAGGGACCTGAAAATATTTCTCTATTTCTGTATCCTACAACTCAAACAGAAATACAAACCAAGACTGTCAATTTCTGTGTATAAAGTGGGAGAACTGCGAAAAGCCTGTCCAACTTCTGTCTCTGCTATAACATGAACAAGAACATACAGTTGTAAGTGTATCATGCTTTTAGGCAATACATATATTTTTTGTGGAATTACGTTTTTGTTAATTTGTAGTTATGAGAGCAATAAACTGATTTATTATTATTATTATTTTGATGTCAACCAATGAAAAAATGTTTATTTATTAATTTCAAGTTCAAGGATTTACATTTTTTAGGATTAGAACATAATATTTTTAAGCAGTTTCATTTGGGAAGAAGTATTTTACAATCAAACTCTTGAAAACATGGTAAATATTTTATATAATCTATATTTAGCTATTGATCTATATGTACCACTGAAAAAATTCTGTAACACAACATTTCCTAGATGGTATTCCACAGAACTGAGAAACTGTATAATAACTAAAAAAAGAGCTCATGAAAAATACAAAATAACTAATTCATTACAAGATTATCAAAAGTTTGCAAGACTTAGATCACTTTGTAAAAGACTGGTAAAAGAATCGCATTACAATTATATTTCTCAAACAGAATCAATACCAAATAACTTAAAACAGTTTTGGAAATTTGTAAATGACAAAAGAAAAACCTCAAACTTTCCTAGTGAATTAATATACAGGGTGTCCTTTAAAATGTGTCCCAAAATTCTCAGGCAGATTCCTTAACCAAAAAATGGAAAAAAAGTTCCTATAGACCTATGTCCTAAAGTGCCCTCTAAGCGAGCAACAGCCTCTCGAAATCATTTTTTTATTTTGATTTTTTGAATTTTCTTAAAAATGGAAACAAATAAAAGAACCAAATTTTGGCTGTTAAATATGATCAATAATAGTGACCTTTTGACACCTTCAAAAAGAAATTATTTCGTCAGGGGTGTACTTGGGAATTTTTTGAAAATTTTGATTATTCATAACTTTTTTGTGTTTTTGGTAATGACTTATCCATATTTTTTTTTACATTCTACATTGAAAACTACGTCAAAAAGGAATACTTGTTTGATCTCGATTGGAGCAGCCGTTTCCGAGAAAACATCATCCAAAGATATTCGTGCAGTTTAGGTTAATTTTCAATTTTGGCTGTTGTAGCCAAAAAGTTGGAAATCGAGGAACACGGCTTACATGTCCCTATCCTTACTTTTGAAGGTCTATTCAGTGGCAAAAAATATTAGTTGATACAGGGTGATCAAAAATCGGATGTGATTTTGGATTTTTGATCACCCTGTATCAAATAATATGTATTTTATGTCACTGAATAGACCTTAAAAAGTTAGGATAGGGACTGTAAGCCGTTTTCCTCGATTTCCAACTGTTTGGCTACAACAGCCACCTGAATTTGAAAAAATGTGATTTTTGAGTAGCTGTAGATCCTTTACTATTCATATTAGATAACAAGTGTGATATATCATTGAAATCAGATTATCGAGCAGATTCTAAAAATATAAAAATATACAGGGTGTTCCATTTAAAAAACATAACTTTGATTTGGCACGGCCTTATGAAACACCCTGTCACATCGTAACTAATTTTAAAATGTGAAGCTTAAAGCTGCCTACTTTTATTATAACAGATCTACAGAGCTTCCTCACACTAATCAATCACCCTGTATACTATTTTTAGCTCTCTAAATAAAATTTAAAAATTTAGTTCCCATTTATTTATTATGAAGACCATAAGGTTTGTATTTAGCTGTTTAGAATAAAAAAGTAAAAATATGTATTTTTTTGGCGTTTTTGTGTTTCATGGATAATTTTTTTCGCTCACTGATAAAAATGTTTCTTCAGTTAAACATTATTTCTAAAAGTGTTCTGGTGCGATTCGTTGTATTGTTATTATTTTGTTTAAAATGGCTCACAATAACTACAATAATGATTACACATTCGGCGAAATGACGGACATGCACTTATGTTTTGGACTCGCTTCTGGAAATGCCAATGAAGCTCGCAGACTTTATCAGGAGCGCTTTCCAAATAGGCATCTTCCATGCGCTAAGACGTTTTCTAGAATTGACGATAGACTTCGGGAAACTGGTACATTTAAGAAAAACTCTAGTAACAGTGGAAGACAAAATTATGTGAGAACTCCTGCTTTGGAAGAAGCAATTTTGGATAGGGTAGCTGAAACCCCATCGACAAGTACCAGAAAAATAGCAAATGGTAAGTAATTACTTATTTATTATTTTAGCTACCCCGTACCTTATCGTATAAAACTAGTTTTTTTACTTGTTATTGCTTCTCTTACATTTCACGACTTTTCGTATCGAAAAGAGTTGCGTTATGCAGAAAAAATCTGATTTCCCAAATCAATGGATTCTCTTTCTTAACTATTCACTACACAGATTCTCTCATTTAATTTCAGAAGTGGGAGTCGGACGTAACACGGTATGGAAAGTTTTGCGTGAACAACAATTGTACCCTTACCACATTCAAAAAGTTCAGGCACTTAAAGCTACTGATTATGAGCCGCGAGTTATCTTTTCTGAATGGTTTCTTGGAAGATGTAATCAAGATGCAATGTTTCATAATAAAGTGCTATTTACCGATGAAGCTGGTTTCACTAGAGATGGTATAATAAATTTTCGAAATATGCATGAATGGGCTGAAGATAACCCTCACGCGGTTGTTGAACGTCACCACCAGGATAAATTTTCAATAAACGTCTGGGCTGGAGTTATTGATAATTACCTTATTGGACCATTTGTTTTGCCGAATAGGTTAAATGGAGCAGCATACAGGCTTTTTTTGGAAAATAACTTACATGAGCTTCTTGATAATATTCCGATTCAAATCAGACATAACATGTGGTTTATGCATGATGGAGCTCCACCACATTACAGCCTTGAAGCTAGACAGCACCTTAACGAAAGATTTGAGGGTAGAGTAATTGGCAGAGGTTGTCCTGTTAACTGGCCACCTCGTTCACCAGATCTAAATCCAATGGATTTTTTTGTTTGGGGTTATTTAAAATCATTGGTTTATTCCAGTCCTGTTGAAACAGTTGAAGAATTGGAAGAACGAGTTTTTCATCATTGCGAAGTTCTTAGGAATAATCCTGAAGTATTTTTTCGTGTAAGACAGTCTATGATGCGACGGTTGCGCTTGTGTGTGGAAACCAATGGTCGCCACATTGAGCATCTGCTTTAATTTTTTTTGATTTGTTTTTTTAGAATAAATATTTTTTTAAACCGTTTCTTATTATTAAATAAAAATAGTCCCACCACGACATTTGAACTACAATTATTTAGAGAGAGCTAAAAAAGTTATTTTTATTTACGAGATTCACCGAGGTAATTTAGGAAAATTGAAAATTAAGCTAAAGTGGACGAATATCTTTGGATGATGTTTTCTCGGAAACGGCTGCTCCAATCGAGATCAAACAAGTATTCCTTTTTGACGTAGTTTTCAATGTAGAATGTAAAAAAAAATATGGATAAGTCATTACCAAAAACACAAAAAAGTTATGAATAATCAAAATGTTCAAAAAATTCCCAAGTACACCCCTGACAAAATAATTTCTTTTTGAAGGTGTCAAAAGGTCACTATTATTGATCATATTTAACAGCCAAAATTTGGTTCTTTTATTTGTTTCCATTTTTAAGAAAATTCAAAAAATCAAAATAAAAAAAATGATTTCGAGAGGCTGTTGCTCGCTTAGGGGGCACTTTAGGACATAGGTCTATAGGAACTTTTTTTCCATTTTTTGGTTAAGGAATCTGCCTGAGAATTTTGGGACACATTTTAAAGGACACCCTGTATAATAGCATAACAAGTTCTAGTGGTAATGATATAGTTAATTTGTTTGCTGATTTTTTTTCAAAAGTATATGTTCATAATGATTGTGATATTTCAAAGGTACCTGTATATAATATATTTAACTGTGATATTAAAATATCCGATGTTTACACTAAACTAGCAGCTTTAGACATTCGTAAGTGTCCTGGGCCGGATGGAATTCCTCCATCTATTCTAAAACCATGTTCTTTTATTTTAGCACAACCACTGTTCATAATTTTTAACTTTTCTCTCTCTCTGGGCACATTTCCAACAGTTTGGAAGACAAGTTATATAACACCAATTTTTAAATCTGGCAACACATCCAAAGTAAAGAACTATCGAGGTATTATCTTGAGTACTATACCAAAATTATTTGAAAATCTGGTTTGCGAACCTTTAACATCTTCACTCAACAATATACTCATAGATCAATAATTTGGCTTTAGATGTAAAAGTTCAACAGAATTAAATTTATTAACATATTCCCACTACCTGTCAAATGCCCTTGAAAATGGATATGAAGTGCATTCTATTTATACTGATTTCTCCAAAGCCTTAGACCGGGTAAACCATAGAGTTTTAATCCATAAATTGAAAATGGCTGGGGTAAATGGATCACTTTTAAATTGGTTAGAAAGCTATTTAATTGATGGACGTCAAATTGTACATATTTCAAACTACAAGTCATATGGCATACACGTACCTTCAGTCGTCTCACAGGGCTCACATCTAGGACCACTACTTTTTAATATATTTGTAAATGATATTAAATCCTGTTTTCATTTTGGTAAATTCCTTTTATTTGCAGATGATCTCAAACTGTACTCTACAGTATCATCTGACCTTCACTGTATGTCACTGCAGTCTGATTTAGAAAACTTAATCAATTGGTGTGACTTAAATGGAATGAGCCTAAATTCGGATAAATGTAATGTTATCATATCCCATTGAACTCGTGCTACAATTAATTTACAATATACAATCAGTGCCAATATCCTGGAGAACTGCAACATTATTAGGGGTCAACTCTGACTCACAACTATCTTTTGTTCCACATATTTCAAATATTATCAACAAATCTCTACAGATGTTAGGATTTCTAAAAAGAACTACTCAGGATTTCACAAACATCAACACTCTTAAAATCTTATATTGTTCTTTAGTCAGAACCCATTTAGAATATGCTTCAGGTGTTTGGTCCCCAAACTATGTCTCACATATTGTTAAATTAGAAAGAGTCCAGCATAAGTTCTTACGTTATGTGGCCTTTAAGTAGGGTATTGGAGTCGAAGTTATCAACTACTCTAAATTGGAGACAGATTTGAATATCCAATCTATTAACAGCCGTTGAAACAAAAAAGATCTCATAATGTTATGACATATTTAATTCTCGAGTACTGTGTCCTCAATTGTTGCAAGAGATAGGAATTCACGTCCCACCCAGGACAACCTGCTCAGCGAACATTTTTCAAATACCCTTCCACAGGACGAATTATGGACGTAATACCTTCATTGTTCGTTCTGCTAGGTTCACAAATACCTACCGTACTGACCTCGATTTCTTTAGCTCCGTCAGCTCATTTATTGAAGGTGTATTTTTACTTATTTTTTATAAATGTACTTTATTAACTGTACTGTAGTATTATTTGTATTTTATCTATTTTAACTATTATTTGTATTATTTAATTTGTATCTTTATTTTATTAGTTGAAATTATACTGTGTAATGCTATACATAACATTGTATTTAACTAAAAGGGGAATGACCTGTTAATATATAAATAAATAAAATAATTAGAGTAAGGTCACTTTACCTTTTATTAAACTGCCATTTGATAAACCTATAGACACATCTTTTTCACTGAAGTATTCTGAAAATTCTTCATTTTTTTCTAATGATTTCTTTTTTCCTTGTCTTCTTAGATCATTTTTAGGATATTTTCTAATATGTATTTTGTCTAGTTTTTGTTTATATTTTTTAGGATTCAACTTTCCTTCAATATATATCCTAGATTCAAATATATAGCAAGGGTTTGTATTTAGGAAAGACTGTAAATTAATGAATTTTGCAATAGTTCTTGTTCGAAAAAAAGCACCTTTTTTATTCATATTAGCTGGTTTTATTGAAAAGCCGCATGATAATCCTAATCTAGCTGATCTAACTTGTATAGTGTTACTAGTTGAAGCTTCTTGCATATAAAAGTCCTGGCATAAATTATTTTTTAAAGTCTTTCTAGTTTGATGCACTACTATCGTTTTTAATGGTGAAGCTGAAACACTGCTATTTGAGGAAACTGAATGCATAGAGGTATTCCCTTCATCAAGTTCGTCTTTATTTTTCTTTTTCCTTGGTCTTCTTCTAATTCTTTTGTATACTTCATGTTCACCAGTATTATGGAAAATTCTTTGATTTGTTAGGACACTGCTTTCACTGTTATAAAATACTTGTGAAGTATTTGGATTCTCTGTCGAAATTGAATTATTTTGGAAACTATCGTTTAATTCAGAAATTGGTAAGACTAAGGCTTTTTTACCATCATGTTTATTTGCCATTTTTATAAACTTTATACTGTAATATTATGTGTATGTATCTCGATGCCGTAATTTAACTATGCGTGGCCATATAATAAACAGATAAATCACAGATCACTTAAAGCATTTTTTGGCGTGCTCCTGCTCCCGTTGATAAACAGTGACACCGAAACCGTGACATGTCAAATGCCCCCACTACCATGTCTCGGTTTCTAAAAAATTCTTCGCAAAAATGAACCGGTTTACGTCAATCGTCAACGTTTGGTAAACGAGGTGTTATGTGTATTTAAAAGGCATTTAACAATAAACAAACTGTGAAAAATCTAAAATTGAGGAAGACAGACAATTTTTCTTTTAAATAACAAATTCAAATAGAGTTTAGAGATAGTTCAACGAAAACATAAAATAAAAATATGAACGCACAAAATAAAACGCAACTCTGGGGTGCTATTTTCAAAGTCGAGAGAATTCATTTCTCTCGACAGAAATGTCATACGTCAACGTAAAACAGTATTTTTAGGGTCCTAAGGGCCAGTGTAAACTCACTGATTGTTTCTCACGGTTTATTTAGAGATAATTAATATCCTCCTAAGAATTTTAATCCGCGAGGCCTTTAAAAACAGCGTTTCCACATTGACGTATGACATTTCTGATGAGAATCTTGAGAGAAATGAGTACTCACACGGTTTGAAAATAGGTCCCCTCGCAGCTACCAAAAATTCCAAAACAAAACGGTATTAAAGCATGCTATGAACGTCAACTGTCACTATCAACCGTTTGTTCACCACCTCAAGAGGCCGGGAACCACATACTTTGATTTTCTTTTACTATACGGAGAATGGTCGCACTGCGCAGCTTTCTGAGTGCCTTTTAAAAGGAGATAGAAAACTCTGCCATTTTGAACCCTTATTACGTGTTGCCTACATCTTGTCGCAATATTTTTAATAGGTGCGTTTTAATCATCCGCTTCTGCTTCGGAATTGTCGGTTTTCGTGTTTTAATCTGACAGGTTAAAACGACTAAAGGCTAGTTCATGTAGATGCGAATCGCGAATTGCGAAAGCGAAATTCGCAAAAAAATATATTGTTTTTTTATGTCAATGCATGTACCTGCGAATGTTTTGACAGGATTCTGGGATATTTATTATTTTCACTAAAACATATTCGACAGTTGGTATTATTCCACAACAATACATAACCCTATATAGTTCAGTGACATAACCCCGATTCGCGTCTGCTACCGATAAATAGTTTTATAAAATAAAATGAATGACGAATACGATAATGAATTAGCTTTATTTATTGTTAAAAAATACATATTATTAGAATTAATGGTACGCAGTTTACGTCTGTGAAACATTTAAACAGGAAACAACAAAGAGCAAAATATCACAATTTAGCATATATTCGGCTAAATCACACTAAAAAAAAAACAAAGAAGAATATCATGAACATACCGCATACAAATACCGCAAATATAATACAAATATACCCTATATCATAATCCACAACAAACGAACAAACTCTAGTAGGCGCTACTACGCTTGCGCTCACATAAAATTTGTGCGATATTCGCAAAATATTAAAACGATTTCAAGATTCCCGCCCCCCAGATTTTGAATAATGCGAATTCGCAAGAAATTGAACTTTCGAGCTGTCAAAATTTCCATCTTGTCATTATTGTGATATTGACCAATGGCAGCGACCTTCGCGATTCGCAATTCGCGATTCGCAACTACATGAACTAGCCTTAAACCGACAATTCCGGAAGCAGAAGCGGATGATTAAAACGCACCTGAAATTTTGCTTGCTGCTGTCAGTGTCAGTGAATATTATTTTTGAAGTCACAGTTTATTGCTAAAGAATTAGTTAGCTCACTCAGACCAGTTGAAAGTTCCAAAATAACATCCACTTCAGGTATACAAATTCAGGATACGCAGAAGACTGCTGTTTTATTATAGGCGGTTGTCATATATTGTATTATCCGAGTTGCGCAGTGTATAAACTGGAACATTGAGATCAAAAGTGCCGACGCAGAGTGAGCGATCTGATTCTTTAGCTGTAAACTGTGTCACAGGGTTCAAAATGGCCGCGCCCTATGTTGGGCGTGTCGGACCTCTCTCTTGCCTCGTATAGTAATCAAAGTATGTGCCGCACATACTTTGATTTTCTATTACCACAGCTTATAGAATACAGCTAAAACACTCTCTTGGCGGCAACGGTTTGCGTCGATTTCGTCGCGCATCGCTTAAGCTCCGCCTTCGAAGGAAAAAGACGGTTTTGGTGTTCAGAAGCGTACTTAGGTAAGGTGTTGAGTCGTGCGTATAATTTCGTTCATTGTATAATTTCGTGGAGCCTATAATTTCGTTGATTGTATAATTTCGTGGAGCCTATAATTTCGTTGATTTTGTTTGAGTTAAAGGTACTGTTATTATTTTGGTGACTCTTTAGCTATGAGTAGAATGAGTGAAAAAAAAAGACATCATTCTGTTTGTGCAGTCAAAAGCTGTTTAAATAAGGGTTATACCTGCAAGAAAACATTCTTTAGTTTTCCCAAGGACCCAAACCGATAAGTACCACATTATAAGAAATTTTCATTGTTAAAAATATAATTTATACAGGGTATCCCATTAGTGCGTTATTGTTCATTATTTTGTTGTAGACACGCAAGAAAGTTTTAAATAAAAGTTATATGGATTTGAAAAATACCTACATATTTTAAAAATATCTTTGGATATACAAGGTGTCACGTTTTTGCCTGGCAAATTAAAATGTATGTTTTTTTAATGGAACACCTTGTATTTTATTTTATGATAAAATTATTAACACCCTAAATTATTGTAAAGACGAATTGATACAGAAAAATTTTATCAGGTATGTGTGTGGTTACCTTTTAATAAAAGCCTTGCGGATCCACTCCTCTGCGATACCTGTCTTAAATATAACAAAGATCACGTTGAATTAGATGATTTTTCTTTTTATTGCTTTTTAAAGGCATATGATAACGCCAATCCAGATACATTTGGAAATCTGCAACTGTCAAATGATGAATTTGTAGAACTAATATTCAATATTGAAAAGATATTTCAAAATAATTTTGAAGAATTGGCTACAAAAAATAACATTTGTACCACACTTTTAGAATTAATTAACCCAATACCCTTTAGTCATCTATGCTAACGTTTTCCAAAAGAATAACTTATTTTATTGTATGTTTAATCTCAATAACTAAAAAATATACTGACAATTAGTTTGACAGAATTGTCATTTATTTAAAATTTTAAAAATAATAGCAGTCGGTTGATTGGCGAATTTATTTTTTTTTGCAGTGTTCTCACTACCTAGAATGGATATGAAATATATTCGTTCAATTGAAGGCAATAGCATACTTTTTCGTTTTGTAATCTGTGCATGGATATTAGCCAATCTATGCACATACTACAAAACGAAAAAGTATGTTATTGCGTTCAACTACGAATATATTTCATATCCATTTTAGGTAGTGAGAGCACTTTAACAAAATTAAATCTACAAATCACAGTTCATATTTTGGTCACCCAACTCCTATTATTTAAATTTTTTTAAATAAGTGACAATTCTGTTAAACTAATTGTCAATATATATATTTTAGTTATTGATATTAAATATACATTAAAATTTTTGTGTAGACTCGATAAATAATAGCATTTTTGTTTTTATTGTGTCCACATTTAAAAAAAAATAAATTTTAATCAAACTACATGATACTAATTTAATTACGAGTATTAAAACTAAAGTCCTGAAAGTTTCGGTGAAGATGAGGACAGAGCATCTGCCTTCCACGCGAAAAGCCCGGGATCGAATCTAGGCCGAGGACTAATTAATTTTTCATGTTAATTTTATTTTATAAATTAGTCAACTTCGTAAATTATTTTAAAATTAGTTATTTTGTCTAAATAACCTAAAATAATTTTTTAAATTTGTAGATTTTCGTTAGTGGGTCGTAGAAAAAATATACTGACCATATCGAGTGGATTGTTCATATCACAATCAGACGATTGAGTACTCCGCATACGACGTCGTGCTCAAACTTCGTCTTTGTGTGATATTGCTATCATATCCACCCTTGTTGAACAAACTATAATTTATTTGTTTTCTTGGTTTAAACCAAAACTTAAGTTTTACATCAGAAATAGGAACTAAATTAATTTACTTTTCAAGTTTTCTTGTAAAAATCGATATTACTTTCTCCAAGTACAAATTTAGTACCTACCTAAAATAAGTACTAATTATGTAATATCGTGTAATATTGTAATTCAAATTTCACATTACTATAAATTTTCAAAATTTCCTACTTCGGTATGGTCAGATAAAAATTGAATATATTATATTAATAAAAACTGTCAAAGTATTACTTCTACAAATCTGTATTTCAATTAATAAGAATACATCTTAAATATAACTAATATTGTTAAAATAAAATCACAAATTCTTTATAATTCCAAAATACCATAGAGTTCCCAGACCTCAGTCGAAGCATTCGTTTATCTAGGTATAAACCCTTTGCGCGAAGAGTAACACTTGCCAGAGACACGGGGTACCACTTGATTTGCATCCACGAGCGTGACACAATTCTTTAACAATTGAAGCCCTTGGTGTAAAAAGGATCCAAGCCACAATTTGTCGTGAAGTGACTGTTTTAGCTCAAAACATTTGTTAACGAGGATTTTACTAGCCACATACAAATTATTTTACCTCTAATCCGAAAGATGTGCTATTTTTCGTAATATTTATATTTAAATAATGTTTCTAATTATATTTGACAGATTTAAAACAAATTAAAAATTTAATTTCCCAAAACTTACTTAATATGGCATGTAACCAACCTTATTACGCCAAGGTTTTCAATTTTTTCAATAATAAAAAAATTGTTTAATCCGGGCCCGACTTTTCCCTCGAATCTAACAGAGATAGCACCATTCCGTCTTGCTTGGTTCTCGACCGCCAGATCAAAGACGCCGACACGGAGTTGTGGAGCTGTATTGTAGGCGAGTTCGGTCAGTCAGGGGCTGGAGCGGGACAAATTTTAGGGCCCTATTCAGTAATTTATCGTTTATGGACGACATCGTTAAGCTAACGACAGTTCAACCAACGACTTTTATAACGATAATTTTTGAAACTCTATTCAATAACAAAGTCGTTACGTTGTTTCTAGTTACCAAATCTGAACGATGATTTCTAGTAAGTTGGTATTATAATTTAGTGTTTTGTGATAAAAGAACGTATGTTGATGATTATAGCGGGCGTTTAAATTAAAGTTTTACAGTTAAATATCACCAAAAATATGCATTTTATAAAAAAAAGCATCAGACAAAAGTTTTATAGTTTTTTAGGGGAAACATTTTGGCTAAATAATTTTTTTTATAGCTGACCATAATATGGCCATATCGAGGTGGATTTTTTTTCAAATTGGAACCCTATTTTTTTACATAGGTATTCTTAGAGTTCATAAAAAAAACAAGAAACTTCTAAAGGAAACATTTTTTTATTGGATTTCTACTTATTGAGTAACATCTACTTGAAAATTTTGCTGAGCGAAAAAAAGTTGGCCATATTATGGTTTGCTATAAAAAAACAATTTTAGCTAAAATGTTTTACCCAAAAAATTATTACTTTGATTTTTTTTAAAAGGCGGTATTTAACTGTAACCCTTTAATTTGAACACCCGGTATATTTGACTTTTTTTTTTGAACGTAAAATAAAAATTCTACCACACGATCAAAGGGGTCGATTCTCGACTCGTAGGAATTTTTTCCTATAGGAATTTTTGACAATTTTATATACATCGAAAATTTATGACAGTTTCCTACATATAGGAAAGTGTCACAAATTCCTATAGGAAAAGGTTCCTACAAGTCGAGAATCGACCCCCTGGGTCGATTCGTAGGAATTCTGTTTCTCGCGGGCCATTTTTGCTGGTCATATTGTATGTAGGGTTTATTTAAATGAGTATGGATATATTAAAAAAAACAAAAAACAACTCGAGAACAGTACAAGTTGTATTTATTGGATTTGAAAAACAAACCAAATTTGTGTAGGTTACGGAGAAGTATTATAGGTACTTCCATAATATAGGTTGTGTTACAGTTTCGCAGTGCTACTTTAGGAACATCACTGTTAATAAGAATCCAATAGTAAATGATTGAATGGGCAATCCTAACTTTGAATCAGATTTATTTTTAAAATAATTAAATAAATTAGAAAAAAATTCCTTACAAATGTTACTTGCTGTATTAGGTATATGGCAATTTAGTTGTAAAATTTGTAAAAAAGTGTTTTTATTATTTAGAACATATCCTGATTCACAATAAAAAATGAGAGGGAATGCAAAAATCACTATAACGACACTTCATATTATTAACGACAGCTCTTTGGCTATCGTTGATGAACGACAATTTTACAACCATGTTTGTCTATTTTCAACGACAATCGTTGTCTACTGAATAAGAAAAGTCGTCTGTGAACGATTATCGTCTATTAACGACGTCGTTCAGAGTTACTGAATAGGCCCCTTAGGGTGCTTTTAAATGACATTTAAGCGTGTTAAACTGTCACTAATCGGACTAAACCTAACGGTAAAAGGGTCGTTTGGAGTTAAAAGTGTTAAAGGAGTTAAAGGAACTTGGCAGACCGAACGCAATGTGTATAAGCTGTGACCCCAGTATATATACCAATCAGTATTGGCACTCTGAGGCGGCACGTTTGATCTTTAAAAGTAGAAATTTTAGTTGACACTTGACGTTTTCGGGATATGAAAAGTTTTCTTTACACGGACTTGGTATACCTGGTTAGTTGAATTTTTGTTCTGCTGCTTTTCAAATTTGTGTGTATGAGCGAGATGTGAGATACCTTTATAGACAACGGTTGAACAACTTAATTACTTTGAAGAAGAAAATAGATTAGATATCAGGGCAGTCTTCGCAAATGTGAGAAGGCAGAACCGTTTTAAATTTTTTTATATATGTGAAATATTACTTTTTAGTAAAAAGTTTAATTACTTTTAGTTCAAAATATAACGTGAGCTTGTCAAGGAAAATATATAACACACAAGGTTAGAGTAACAAAATAGAGGTTTTGCTTTATTTCTTAAGAATTAATCTAATGTTGTAGAAATTTATTCTATACATGATTTAGGTACTTACTGCAAAATCTATAGGAAAGTATGTAGTTTTAAATATAAAAATTTATAATAGAGACATATTTAGTGCAGTTTTTTTTTACAAATATATGCTCAGGACTTGTTTTAGTGAATGAGTTCAAGTATGGCAGACTAAAATCGTTACTTTTTATTATGAATTTATTTAAAAATGGGAACTGTATGTACATGGTTTTCGTAGTTTTTACACTTGTAATAAAAATATCAAAGTTATGTATATTGGCCATTTACTACACACAGCAAATTCATAGACACTATACATATCACTATTTGACATTCTTTAAACTCATTAATTTAAAATTAACTTTAAACGTGCTTTAAACTGAATTGTTTGAAAGCAGCCATAAGGTATAATTTATTTATTGGATACTATAAAAAATTAATAGTACTTACATGTAGAGTTAAGTAACAAGAACTTTAAAAACAACTTAATTTAGTACAGTCCTCAACTTTCTTAGGCTAACATTAAAGATATCTATTTGGACCTCGCTAAAAAACTCATTGATAACAGCCATTATCTTGTTAAAAGGAAATATACTACTTGGATCTAAACTAAATAATTTTTTGTTACTTGGGTTTCTTAGATTAATCTTTGCCACATTAAAATTTATATTGTCAATCAAACCACAATCTTTGTACTTAACATTATTTAAAATAGAGTACAAAATATATCACAGCCTGTTGCTTTCTTCTTTGTAAAAGAGATTTAATCTTAAAACTATCGAGCATAGTTTTATATGAGATCTTATAAAGGTATAAGTATTTTTTATGGCATAAAAAGGTACGGTAAAAATATTTTTTGTACTTTTTCAATATGATCAATATGTGTGGCTTTCAAGGGCATCCATATTTGTGAAACATACTCAAGATGGGGTCTTAGTAAGGCATTATATAATCTGATTTTGGTGGTAATTCTAATTTTTTTTGTATTTCTGATTTAAAAACCCAAAGCTTTTATTGTTTTTTTAGTTATGTGTAAGAAATGGTTATTAAACTTCAAATTAGACTGAAAGACAACTCCTAAATCCTTTATCTCATATTCACGATTTAATGTGACATCACAGGTCTTATGTCTAATGTAAAAAATTAAGAGGCTACAGATCCTTACAACTTAAAATATGCATATGTTTGTAAGTGTTAAATGGACGGATAAAAAGTGTTGTTTTTAGTTACAACTATAATAAGAAACATATTATTTTTGATACCTGATAATCAATAAACAATATATTTTTTGAAGTAGTAACAGATTTATTAATACACAACTATTATTTTGTTACAAATATTTATATTATAATATTTATAATTAACATAATAGTTGATATAAGTCCTTTAAAAATAATATATTTTGATTTAATTGTTGAATTTATACATGAGCAATTTTCCTTGTAGCGTTGTTTACATTTTGCAGAGAACTATTGTATTCTGCTTTTAGCTGATAAATCATGTACATGTAAACGGGCTGAATGTAGACAATGTTAATGTTTTTGCTACTACTGTTGGCTAGGAATGCTGGGCTGGGACACCAACACAAAAAAAACGAAGCACAAAGCACTAGATCAGTTTCTATCACTTATACACTTACAATTTACAACCATTCAAGGAACTAGTATGTTGGAAATACTTTACGAAAACATATTAAACATAAATCGGTTGAATGCAATGTATTTTCTTCTTATAAGACATCTTTTTAGCTTGATTACTTCTAGTACTCTATTTATTCCAATGTCCTCAAATAAAACGAGCAATAATACGTAACAATAAGGATAAAACACACACTAAAGTGTATTTGGGGTATTTTTGATCTAAATTCACTATCAAAACAACAAATTTTCCGTTTTTAAGCTGTGAATATATTACAAAAACTACTTCGATAAAATGTAAACAAAAGTTTGTATTTGTGTACGAAATATGGATTGCCTGCGCATGGTAGCGAGTTTTTAACCGGATTTATGACAAGTGATAGGTTATATCCCGAAAACGTCAGCGCAGTAAAAGCTGCGTGTCTTTTTCCCGCCCAGGGAGTGTCATGGGCCTGCTGTGACAATACAGTCATTGCGTTCGGTCTGCCAAGTTCCTTTAACTCCTTTAACACTTTTAACTCCAAACGACCCTTTTAGCGTCCGATTAGTGACAGTTTAACACGATTAAATGTCATTTAAAATTTGTCCCGCTCCAGCCCCTGACTGCCCGAACTCGCCTAGAAGCGACAGATTGCGTCACAAAGCACATAGAGGTTCCACGTGAATGACCAAGGTCAAAACCGACAACTGACATTTTTTATGCTATTTGCTCCAAACTCTAGATGGGGCTACTGGTAAAATTCTGATTTCTTACTCCATTTTTAAGCTTTATAGGAGAAAAACTTAACCAAAGACTCCAAAGATGTGACTTGTATATATTTATGTCTTTGGTTAATCTCATTTTTTCGTCTGATTTTAGTGATTTTTTGTTGGCTTTGGCTTTTGGTTTCTGTTTATAGTTTCGTCTTAGTTATTTGCAAAATTGTGATGTTTTGCTTTTCTATTTCCTAATGTGTTTTGCAATAATTTTGGTGCTACCTGTGGGTGCTACGTTGAAAACTTCGAGAAAAACTTCAATGATTCACCATGCATCTGCATCATAAAAAGACGAACGGGTATAACAACTAATTGATAATCAATTTATCACTGGACTAGATTCCGAAATAATTTTTCACATTAGAGAGTAATACACAAAGCAGTGGAGTGATACCACCATCTGTATTTGGAAGGAAAATACCTATTTATCATTGAATAATAGTTAAAAGGATTCACCTTTTAATACAATACCTATATTATATTTGTCCTCGGTTTAAAAGACATTTATAAAATATATTATTTTAGTGTTAATAAAATGTAATATCCTAGTCTCTACTTCACATTTAAATTATTGATAGGTATTTTAAAGATTTGAGATTGTATACCTATTTGCTGCAAGTAAGTATTCGTTAAATATGTATTATTATTTGTATTTATTTTTATCTAATAATATTTATTTAAGTTATTAATAAACATATTTTAAGCATGTTTTATTTTATTATTTATTGATATATTTTATATTTATCTAATAATAATATGCAGAACCAACTCTCCACATCAGACCCCTGCTTATAACAAATTAATTCCTCAAATTTGGTATAATCGACCTAAATTATTTTGTAAAATAAAAGTTTCGAACTTACTAGTTCCATTCTTTATTTTATAAAATAATTTATGTGGAAATCATTTAAAATTTAATTTAAAACTACTACCTACTCCTAAAAATTACAATTTGAATTTACCGCCATCTGTCAATTGTCATTTTAGTTCCAGCTCCAAACACAAGGTGGCGCTAATTTGGTTTAAAAGTTTAACATTGGCGTGGGGTCTCTATGCGTCGGCTTCTTTAGGCGAGTTCGGTTAGTCAGGGGCTGGAGCGGGACAAATTTTAGGGTGCTTTTAAATGACATTTAAGCGTGTTAAACTGTCACTAATCGGACTAAACCGAACGCTAAAAGAGTCGTTTGGAGTTAAAAGAACGTGGCAAACCGAACGCAATGTTTGATGTCGGGGTGGTCAGATTTTCAATGACAGTTGACGTTTTTGTCGCTTATTTCTACACGGAGGAAAGTAAACTCTAAAATTGCAAATTAGCGATGTACACTTAGAAAAAAATTAAAACATGTACATATAACATTTTAATGTATTCTAGGCAAATAAATTAATCAAAATATTGTGTAACTTAAATAAATGAGTTCCAGTGAAAATCTAGATGTGCCAATTTTAAAATTTTATCATTAGATTAAAATAAATTACTTTTGTATGCCATTCATTGTATGAAATGTCTTAAACATTTTTTGGTTTCTTCCTGGAACTAATAAATTAACTCAGCACCTTATTTTTTTATTTAAAATGAGGTTATGTAGGTATCTTTTTAGAAGTGAAACAACATATAACAATAATATTTATTAAAACACACAATTACAAATTAGTAAGTTTTTAATGAATTTACAATACAAGAATTATTTTATTTCAATTTTTGTTCCTACGTACAAATTTTTGACTTCAGATGAGTTTTAGCAACTGTCTGTTGTAAGTCACCCGTTAAGCACAATGCTGCCCAATTGCTTATATTACCTATGTATATAATTAAATACTATTAACGTCACATCATAAAAATTAGATGTTTATATTTAACGATTTTATGGTTTAAAATTTGTATGGGAAAGGTTATCTGCTGCGGGATTTAAATATCTAATGGCTAGAAGAATCAACAATGACTGTCTAGAAAAATTTGTTGGGTTTATTAGGCAACAGGGTGGGAATTTAATTAATCCAACACCTGTACAATTCGAAAGGGCATTTAAAAAACTTTTTTGTCAAAATTATCTTCATTGCAATTCCATGAATTGTAATGAAGACCTGGATAAGCACTTGCTACAATTAGATGTAAAAAATATTGTCTCTCTGTATCCTGAAATAAATAAAAACACTCGAGAAGCTGTTTTTCTTCCTAATTACAGCTATAGGACAGAAGATATAATAGTTCAAAATCCATTTAAATATGTTTGTGGCTATTTGATCAAAAAAGCTTTAGGCATACATGGATGTGATACATTTATTAAATTTTCAAAAGAATGTGAAGATTTGGATAGTTCACAGATTTTAACATATGATTGCAAATAAAGCACTTATGGAGGCCTAAAAACTCCAAATGAAAAGTTTATTATCTATATATTTAAATTATAAAAAAAATGTTATATCTATTTTTAGCAATACCTGTGTAATGTCTGGTATATCGCATAGCTTTTTTTGATATTATGAAAGAAATAGAATTTAATCATCCTTGTCCTAATTTCCCTAACGTATATATCATACAACTGTTTATAAGATTATATATATTATTGTTTAAGTGCTTAAATATTGTATAAATGAAACAAATCAAAAATTAAAAAACAGTTAAAATAATAACACCACAAAATACATTTTTTTGTTTTCTTTTTGCTACTTTACAAGAAATACATATATATTTTGATTAGATGTAGTCAATCAGAACATTTTTAATCAATGGACATAGTGAATCAAAGAACATCTAATTCATTATAATAATTTGGAGGTAGGATTTTTGATTAAGAATGTCCAAAGGTTGCACATGGTACACTTTCAAAAATGTCTCATTCATGTTCAATGATAGTCTCAACAGAGGAAGCACTTAGTCGATGTACTAGGGAGAAGATAGACATTTGGCTGATGACCTAGATGGATAAAAAATGTGGGAACAGCAGTAGGCAATAAACGTTTACGGTTCAACGTTTTAGAAAAACAATTCTTCTCAAAATGTTTCTCACACAACCTGTAATTCCGATGAAGACTGTTCACATCTATGTTACTCAAATCTTCCCTATTACAAGCTCTTAACCACATGTTGGCCCTAAAATATAAAAAAGTTGATAACAAATGTTTAGATTGACGGTAGTTCAGAAATTATATATTTTTTACATTATTTTTGTTGAAATTGTAAAAATTGTCCTCAAGACATTTAAATAATAAATATTTGGTTGTCAAATAAATATTTGGTTTTCAAATATAAAAATTGAAAGTATTTTCTTAAGACATACCTTTCTGGCTCCATGGGAAATGCAAAATAACTTGTCCCTTTGTCTGTTTACTCTGTTTGAGATGGACAAGGGCGATAGACACATCTCTTTCGTTTCTGATCAGGTGCAGAAGTCATTTCAAAATTATCACACAATAAATGAAAAACTAAAATAATAAAAATGTCTCAAAATATGCACTGCAAACAAACAAAAATAATGACATATTTACATCGCATTGACACTATTGACGTTGACGTTTTTGTCGCTTATTTTCGGACATGCGCAGAAAAATATGGATCCCTCATAAAAAATGATCTGTCGCTACCACAAAGCACGTATCTTCTAGAGACCCCACGCCAATGTTAAACTTTTAAACCAAATTAGCGCCACCTTGTGTTTGGAGCTGGAACTAAAATGACAATTGACAGATGGCGGTAAATTCAAATTGTAATTTTTAGGAGTAGGTAGTAGTTTTAAATTAAATTTTAAATGATTTCCACATAAATTATTTTATAAAATAAAGTATGGAACTAGTAAGTTCGAAACTTTTATTTTACAAAATAATTTAGGTCGATTATACCAAATTTGAGGAATTAATTTGTTATAAGCAGGGGTCTGATTTGGAGAGTTGGTTCTGCATATTATTATTAAATAAATATAAGATATATCAATAAATAATAAAATAGAACATTCTTAAAATATGTTTATTAATAACTTAAATAAATATTATTAGATAAAAATAAATACAAATAATACATATTTAACGAATACTTACTTGCAGCAAATAGGTATACAATCTCAAATCTTTAAAATACCTATCAATAATTTAAATGTGAAGTAGAGACTAGGATATTACATTTTATTAACACTAAAATAATATATTTTATAAATGTCTTTTAAACCGAGGACAAATGTAATATAGGTATTGTATTAAACGGTGAATCCTTTTAACTATTCATTCAATGATAAATAGGTATTTGCCTTCCAAATACAGATAGTGGTATTACTTCACTGCTTTGTGTATTACTCTCTTATGTGAAAAATGATTTCGGAATCTAGTCCAGTGATAAATTGATTATCAATTAGTTGTTATACCCGTTTGTCTTTTTATGATGCAGATCCATGGTGAATCAAAAAGTTTTTCTCGAAGTTTTCAACGTAGCACCCACAGGTAGCACCAAAATTATTGCAAAACACAGTAGGAAATAGAATAGCGAAACATCACCCCTTTGCGGTTCTGGTAAAGAATCCTGAGGTGCGAATTTCATAATTTTAGCATTAATATATTGAAGTAACTTACTTTTTATAATATTTTAACTGAAATTAAATATGGAATAATACGTTTCATTTGCTATTTTTATTTATATTATAATAAAATGCAATATTTTGACTGATTTAACCTAACTTTTCATCATTTCCTTCCATAAAACCTAAAATAAAGTGATTCATGAAATTGTCAGTTCTTGACACATAAGGTCCTCGAGTTTGCAACGTTGCCATACTATATTGTTGATTTTTATCACTGATAATTTCCAAGTTTAAGATTTCTGTTTGAATGAGAAGAAAATAATTTATAGGTGAAAATATAATGTGTTATGTGAGACTTTTCATTTCAATTTGAGCTGTGTCCAGGCCGTTGGACTCTATGCCGGTAGGCGTAGCCAGGTATGGATTAAAATTTTTTTGTGGCGGCGCAGCCGCCACCCTACGAGAAGTCGTTTTTCCGTTTTGAGTGACAGAAAATTTAAAAAAAGTTGTCTAGGTATTACATGTTAAGTGATTTAATTAATTTAATTTTTTAATTTTGTATGTAGTTTTTTTGAGCTGCATTTTTAAAATTAATTTGGTTGATATATTAATTTTTTCATTTTATATACGATTATTACCGTACTTATCTTTTTGAACCAAACGAAAAATGTATGATTTTTGATTATAATGTGTTATGTGAGACTTTTCATTTCAATTTGAGCTGTGTCCAGGCCGTTGGAATCTATGCCGGTAGGCGTAGCCAGGTATGGATTAAAATTTTTTGGTGGCGGCGAAGCCGCCACGCTAGCGGAAGTCGTTGTTTCGTTTTGAGTGAAAGAAAATTAAAAAAAAAGTTGTCTAGGTATTACATGTTGAGTGATTTAATTAAATTCACTTTTTAATTTTGTATGTAGTTTTTTTGAGCTGCATTTTTAAAATTAATTTGGTTGATATATTAATGTTTGCATTTTATTTACGATTATTACCGTACTTATCTTTTTAAACCAAACGAAAAATTTATGATTATAAATTTAAATAATCCTTAAACTTATAATTTTATTAACAACTTGGCAACGTTTGTTATTTTTAAGACAGAAACGTCAGAAACTGTCATTTAGAGTAATTGTTTTGTGATTATAACCTGTAAAATTGGGATTTTTAATTCAATTTTTTTCGAAAAATACTGCTTCATCCATAAATTTTTTTTCAAAAATTTACTATAGAAACTAGTTACTTTTGAGTGTTAAAAATTTTTTTGTGAATTTCGCACCTCAGGATCCTTTACCGGACCCCATAATGATACCCATTATGATACAGATTTTTCATTATGATACAGATTTTTAATCAATAGAAACCTACAATTTTTCAATCAAGCATGATGTTTGACGTTTGTCCTAAATTCCTATGTAATTGTTTTAGTTGTCAAAACGTATTAAATTTTCGTAGATAGCTAAACTTCGATAATTATAATATTAAAATGTCTGATATCAGCGATATAGAAGACTCCTCCACACATATCGGAGAAAGGAGAAAATGCAGTACAAAATATTTTGCCCCAAAAATCTGTGGTAATACCAATACCCAAGGTAATACCATTAATTACAATTTTGTAGAATTTTTTATAGAAATACGAGTAATTACTGTTATTGTGTTCAATGCCAATATAAATAGAATATTTATAGGTCTTGATTATTTATCGGGTGTAGAAAAAATAGCGTATGCAACTCTCATGTAATGGTTATTAAAACACTCGCATAAACCATACGAAACTCGCCTTTGGCTCGTTTCGTATCCCGGTTAATGCTCGTGTATTAATAACCATCATTACATGATCGTTGCATAATATACTATATTATTTAGGAAACGAAATAAGAAAAACCTTTGCTCTTGAAATTTGACAAGTGTCAATCAAAACATTTTTTCCTCCATGACAGCACGTCACGAAACTAGGACAAGGTTGCCAAATTAATATTTCTTCTTTTATTTTTTCAGGTCTTTTTATATTTTTATTACATCAGTTAGACAAAGAGAAAAAATACGAAAATATCAAGCATTTCGGACAAAATTTTTAGTATGGCAACGTCACTAAAAAATAGAGTGGCTCCCCCTGCATTCCCCTTTCATGGTGATGACAAAGAGCCATTTATGAGAAATACATGAAATAAAATGAACTAGCAATATAAACGAATAATAGGAATAATTTTCAAGCATAGTTAATCGTCTCTAAGTTGTCTCTGCTTTGGTTAAGTTCTTCTCCCATAAGGCTTAAAAATGGAGTAAGAAATCATAATTTCACCAGTAGCCCCATCTAGAGTTTGGAGCACGGGGGTCGGATTCCGTGTAAATAGTTGGTAACAAGTTTGCTTGACCTCGACAGTAGCGCGCTAAGCGCTTACGGTTGAACTACACCTGTCAGTTTCAGTCGATAAAGTAGAACACTACTAATTGAAGCGGTTTAAAAATTGGCGGGCTTGATAATTTAGATATTTGAAGCAATTTAAAGTAGCATTTTTCTATTTGACAACTTTTACTTACAACTACCAAACAAACAATAAGTTTAGTGAATTTTTGTTGTAGGTAAATGTTGAAAAATGGAAAATGTCACTTGTTTTAACTGAAAAATAAAATTAGTTGAAAAATAAAACACATTTTTAACAAGTTTAATTTATTTAGAATTACCATGTAGGCTTTGAAACTCACCCTAATTAAGAAACACATTTATGCACATTCCAAAAATCTCCATACCAGGGAATATCTAAAACAAAACAAAAATAAAGGTGCAGTGTGTATCTTAAAATTAAAAATAAACACGAGTCATAACCTTTTTAAATTCTTACATTTTTCTTGCAATAAAAGGTATTAAAATTTCAATAATAATAGAAAACATCTGATTTATGATCTTAATAGGTGAACTATGCAAAAATTAACAAGTTGACCTAAATAGCATATAAGTTTTTGAACATATTTGGGTATTATTTGATAAATATAATAATGAATATCACCCAAAAATTGAACAATAACTTTTTGAGCACAAATCATTCGCCTTTTTTCATCATGGTCTTTATGAGTAAAACTAAGATCAGGTTCTATCTCAGGTTCTACAATATTTGTTTGTAAATTGGCTTCACACATTTAGCTCACAACTCCTTTCATTTTTTTGACCGCAAATGTTTAAAATGTGGATCCACTTATCTCTAGAGTAATAATAGCAGGAAAAACAAACTTTCTTGTTAGTTTTGTGAAAAAAATACTTAGGTACTTCTGCAATTAAAATTTAAATGAATCAGAAGTTAATGATTTTCTTAAGAACCTGCCTATAGTTAAATTAGTTAAATCTAACTTACACTTAATTAATACAATTTATTCACCTACATTTGAAAAAAATATCACATGCATTTGAAAATGAAAATAATATCAGGCTGACATATTTATAGCAACATAACCTAATTTATTTTCAAAGCCAGATTTACACCACCTAATAAATTTAAAGTTAATTTAAATTTAGCTTTAACTTTAAATTTATTAACGATTATCTCTGTATTTGATCACACATTATAGCAAAGTGAAATTTAAAGGGGTAAATCAGTAAAATTATTGATTTCTTTGTCATTATTTTTGAAAACATATTTTTTTATGGGTGTAAAACGGGTTTGAATTTAGTGATAGCAGCGCGCTAAGCGCTTACGGTTCAACTACCAACAAGGAAACAAATCCCGCCATTTATTCAAACCTTCTCTTTTTATTTTTCTATGGTTTGGAGCAAATAGTATAAAAAATGTCAGTTGTCGGTTTTGACCTTGGTCATTCACGTGGAACCTCTATGTGCTTTGTGACTGTATTGGTCTTTATACTGGGTCGAAAGTGTAGCACTGAACTACACCACTTCTGAAAATATCGTTCCATTTATACAAATTGTATGGATGGAACGACATTTTCAGAAGTAACGTAGCTTAGTGCTACACTGTCGATATGCAAAGGAAAAGACCTATTTTGATCTTCTTGAAGAAATATATTTTTTTATTTAGGTTCTCTCAAGTTCAATTTTGTTTGACATATAATCACGATTTTTTTAGGTTAGAAAATTGCATTATCGATTTTTTTCATTCGAAGTAATAAAAGACGTCACTTTAAATTTCTATCTCTTTATGTCAACAAATTTGTAACACGATAAATTTATAAAACGTATGTCACTAATGAATATGTGGCGGCAACTGACGGCAACACTGTCACCTACTCCATGGCTACTAGAGTACATACAGGTCCGGTATAAGCCATAGAAAATAATAATTTAATGTTTTGATCGAGTTAAATATCAAAATTAAATGATTATTTTTAAGTAAACGACATTTTTAAATGTATACGTCTTCAATCAAAAATAATATAGGCTAATACTCAAGTGTATTACACCAGTGGACAAGAGATAAGTTTACCCTTTACTCCAGTTTTTTGCAATGAAACCAGCGGTAAAATAGATATTTGTGTACCAAGGCTGTGTTTTGGCCGAATTAGACATATGCGTTCAAGTCTAAGCTAGTTCTGGTTAAGTATAAGAGTAATAGGCAAGAAACGGGTGTTCAATCAAACTTGACATCGAGATACATGTCACATAAGCAGGTGTACTGAAGATGAACTTTGCAGGACCAAGCATCAGATAGGTATAACACTTGATATTCTGAAAACTATGTGAATACTACACTGAATAAGAACGAATGGAAGTGTCAGAAGCAGGCTAAAGGCAAAAAATAGACGGAACAGAGCCTAATAGATAGATAAGTCATATTTTAGCCAGGAGAGAGTCGATGAGTTATAAATATAGTTATTTATGAATGTATTTTTAATGTATAATTTCAGTTTATTTTCATTTTTGGTATAAAACTATGGCTGACATAATAAAACTCTAAAAAGTATATATATTTTCAATCTTTATTACTATATATTATTTAGTATTCATTTATTCTCTCTGACCTAGGGAAAAGGTCAGAAAACCCTGGTCATAATTGTTTACAATGTTGCGTGTTCCTAATGAAACAAAACATTACAGAGGAATGATACTTAGCCGATGAAATCTCATCGAGTTCACGCATGACATATTGTGGTATGGAATATGGCGATCTCTGATGCATCTGCAGATTTAAATTTATTTTTGCGTACTGTTTTCTATCAACTGATACCCCAAATTTATACAAGCCACGTCTTCGCACCACAATGTGACATAGCATCAAATCTGCTTAATCTCGTACCATTTTTTTAAGTATCAAGGATATTCTTGGTGTAGCTGATCATCATGTTTCGAGTCATTGAACCTAAAAAATAAGAAATATTATTAAATAGAATTCGGAATATATTCCAAAAATATTTTTCTTTGGGAATTATATAGGATTTCTCGTTAATATACTGACAAACTTTTAAAGGTGGTAGGTGCATCAAAATAAACATTTTTTTGCTTATTAAAATAAAAATAATTTTATTGCCCAACAAATTAATCCATTTACAGAACAAAATACATGAAATAAATGTTAAACATAATATTTCAACAGAAAATAATTTTAGCAACAGCAAGAAAAAAAAAACCGAAAAGAAAGAATCCTAAATACATTAGCTACAAATTAGTACAACTAATGGTCGAAATAAATATCCCAATCAGAACAAAATTAATTAAAATTTGAACACATTAGCGTTATAGGTGAATTTCTTCCCAAGTTCGTTCAAATACTTGCTGTATAAAATGTTTTATGATATCTAATGGCTGTTTGGGGAACATTAAAATTTATTTAATTTATCAAA
This sequence comes from Psylliodes chrysocephalus, assembly GCA_927349885.1. Classification (NCBI taxonomy): domain Eukaryota; kingdom Metazoa; phylum Arthropoda; class Insecta; order Coleoptera; family Chrysomelidae; genus Psylliodes; species Psylliodes chrysocephalus. The sequence goes on from OV651814.1 coordinate 104,933,135, forward strand.
AATAGTACATCAATAGTGTTATGTAATATTTTATAAAAAAATGTAACACTGGAAACTACCCTTCTATTTTCGAAAGAAGCAGAGATTCTTCAATACCTCGAATGGGATACAGCTCATCTATTTTAAAAGAAAGGTACTTGAGAGATCGCCGCTGAACATTTTCCATGCAATTATCTTTTATGAATATTGTAAATAAGGTTCCAGATAAGAGATGCATATTCTAGCCTGGAACGAACTAAAGAAAAGTAAAGGATCTCCAAGCTTTAAGAGTTTGTAAAAGACGAGTATTACGAATTAAGAACCCTAAGCTTTTCAACGCAGAAGCAACTGTATTTTCAATATAATCCGAAAAAGTAACTTTTTGGTTGAATTACCTTAATCTTCAATTTGTGCACAAGTCCGATAAATGTAGGCTGTTAAATAAATAATCAAACTCCACCTTGTTAATACTTCTAGTATAGAAACATACTTCACATTTAGACACATTCATAAACAGCTTGTTTTCATTACACCAATTTTCAACGATTCCCAAGTTGGGTCTGTAAAAGTAACAGTCTTGAATTTATGAAATTGAGGTAAATATTTTTAAGTCAGCAGCGAACAGCAGGTTAAATTTATTGCCAAGTCATTTATAAATATACTAAATAATAGTGGCCTCAGATTGGAGCTCTGTGGAACTCCAGATGTTGCTGTGAGGGGTGAAGATGAAAATCCGTTGTAAAAGACATAATTAAAACGATGATTTAGGTAAGGTGAAAATAATCTCAACAGCGACTGATCAAACCCTAAGCATTCCAACTTCCTTACAAGAATATTATGATTTTTAATTATTACAAAATACATTATGGGCAGGTTGTACAAAAAATATTCTAAACATATTGTTAGAACCTCTACAAAATGCCTAATGTTATTATTTTTAAGTTGGTACTGTACAATGACAGATGACATTTTTGACATTATGATTATTGGTTGTTCTCTGTGTGAAGCCCACTGTTGCTATTACAATAAAAGTAAATCCTGAATTATTTTAATTAATCCTGTGTGGATAATTTACCTGTGTGACCTTATGATCAACCCTCGGCCAGGTATATTACATTTCAGAAGTGGGATCTGAATGCTATCACGTATTTTCGTAGATATTCGACTTCAAAAAAAATACGGCGTGTCGGTTCGGTAAAACTTTCAAACTATTAATAAAAATAAAGGTGAATAAACGTTAGAAAGGGGACCTTCTGTGTGCGGTCTCAAAACTCTTAAACTTGTGTGAATTGCTAATAAACAAAACTGAAACTGTGTGAATTGCTAATAAACAAAACTGAAACTGTGTGAATTGCTAATAAACAAAACTGAAACTGTGTGAATTGCTAATAAACAAAACTGAAACTGTGTGAATTCGAAACGACAAAAAAAAACTAAATAAACAAAATGTCTTCAAATGGAAATAATGGGCATGAAACCGATAGCTTGGATGGTCACGGTAACTTTAATGACGAAAACTTACAAGGTAGGATTAACCATTCAGATATTTATGTTCAAAGAATGATGGATATGTTTATTTCCGAAAATCGCAGACGCGATGAAATGTTCATGTCAGTTTTAGAACGCCTAACTCCTAATTCAAATAATCAGGAAGATAACAATGCATCAGCTGTTTCTTCAGCCTCTCATACACATCATGTTTTACCAGATTTATCACGTATAATAGGGTATTTTGACGGTGATAAAGATTTGTATAAAGCCGAAAAATGGATAAACAGTTTAGAAACTAGTAGACGATTAAATCAGTGGTCAGATAATTACTTACTTGAAACTGCTAGGGCTTATTTAAAAGGACCAGCTACACACTGGTTTGATGTAAAACGTGAATTAATATTAACTTGGAATGACTTTAAAAAAGAGTTCGAAAAGACTTATATTAGAACAGAAGGGATTTCAGAAAAATGGGAAAAGATGAAAAATAGAAAACAAAACAAAGGGGAAAGTATTATGTCATATTTTTATGAAAAAGTCGAACTGTGTAAAAAATTAAATTTACAATTTGATGATTGTAAGGAAGAAATTTTAAATGGGTTATTACAAAAAGAAATAGCATTAAGCTTAATGGTAAAAATTCACTACGATTTTGATTCATTATTAAAAGACATTTTAGCTATTGAAAGAATTAAAAACACTATACTCTGTTTTTAAACTAAGAGGAGCGAATTGAAAAGTCCTATTTACACAGGGAAAAATAACTAAAAAAGTAACTAGATATCATTTTAGCGGTAAATTTGAATTTGTCTTGTATCATTTCAAGAAAAACATTTCAAAACTTTGTTATGAATTCATTGAAGTCAAAGTTTTAGATAACCAACGAATAAAGATGACACTAAATTGTGCTCATTCCGTTTTTGATTTATAATTATTGTATTTTAGTTGTACTTTTATTTTTTCCTTACTTCGTCTCATATCGCAGCTCGACCAGTATGTTGAGAAGAGAATCGCCCAAGCAGCGACTATTGCTGCGTTTGAGAATCCACATCGGATGCATTTTTTACATCTCGAGCGTTTTTTTATCCACATCGGACACATCTGTCCCATTACATTTACGTATACTGAACCACGTGATCAAAGATTTTTTACATCTCAGATGCATCCGATGTGGATTCTCAAACGCAGCATAAATTTCAGTAAATTGAGTAAAATGTCTCCCAACAAAATACAAAATAATTTACATTTTGAGTTTAATATAGTTTTAATTCGATATTTTATTCATTGTTTTATAAGTAACTGTGATTAGAAAATTATATATCTATTATAATAACAGAAAAGTAAATAGTAGGTTTTTCAATTTGATCGAAAAATTAGAAAAATACGTATGCCAGTTCTATTTGTTGAAATGAAATTAAGCACCTATTATTACCTACCTATTACAAAACATATTTAGAAAGGACTGAAAAATATGTAGTTGAAGGAAAGCTTATTTAAAATGAAGAATTTTGGCAGGTACAAAAAAATAAAGTTTATTTTTATATTTCTTTATAGGTATAGTTTAATTTGTAATATTTTTCTTAAAATTAAACTACAAGATTACCATTAGTTGTATGGATTTCCTAATTAAATAAGGGTTCTTTCTTCAGGTAAAATGTATCAAAGTTCTGACGTACGATACGATGTGTTTGCAGATAAGTGTTTTGAAATGAAATAACTCAAATCTATACGAATTTTGTCTCCACTAACAAGATGTTATATTCAACAGTCGAAAGTGTAAACTTGTGGGCAACAGCTTATTAAATGTATGTAGAAATCCAAGAAAGTGCAATGGTACCAGCTTTTACTATAATAATAATGGTTTTTATCATTCTCCTGTTTTTTTGTAGATAGGATTTATAATTGTTGCTTAAATTCCACATTATGTATCAGAATGTCTTTGGTCTTCTTGAAAACATATTTTTATACAATATAAAGCAGATGGTATATTTTTTTGAGACATCCTTCAAGCCTTTCGAAAACTAAATGTTTATTTGCAGGTAAGATAATATGTATCTTAATTTTGTATGATCATTTATTGTATAGACAAATAATTAAATAAACATTTATTAAGGCATAAAAAAGGTAATTTGTAACTTTGTGTCAGCAGAACGATTTCCTATACCCAATTTAATATATTTTTTACAAACAAATAAAATATCTTTAGTATGATCGGTAGATATGTTCAATAATTCAGCACTACATATGTTTCGAAATCTTCTGGTGCAGTCACAGCTTTTTAAAATTTAAAAAAACATTTAGGAACATAAACACTTTAAAATGATCATGAACGAAACCCATATTTTGTGATAGTGTGTAGGTAGCTTACAATTATTATTGATTAAATTAAAATACACCTTTTACACATTCGCAGAGTTTAATATGTGTAAGTGTAGTAAGTTATAATCTTTGCAGTCTATATTATAAACTACATTTAGTTGAGTTGCTTTCTTGAGTTTGGGTTTAAAATTTAAAAATAAGGTTTTGTTTATGAGCAATTTTTACATTATATCTAGAGAATATTTTTGACACTTGTTTGGAAAGTCCTTTTACATAGCAATTTAATGTTTAAAAAAGGGTGCCACACCAAATGTTACAGTGATAACACTTTATGCTTTTGACTATATAAGTACCAAGCTATTTATTTAAAATAATAAAACAAGGTATTTGTTTTAGGTTAAATAATGAAAGTTTTGGAGGCCACAAATTATGGACATATTCAGATGGCAATAGCACTTTTAAATATATCCAAAATATTTTGTAGTTTTAAATGTTCATTAACAATTTTGTAAATGGTTTATTTTCAAATAAATAAAATTTACTTTAATATTTAGTTATATTTTAATCATTTTGATTAGAAATTCATTAATTTTTTGTTAAAAAAAAAAAAAAATAGTAATAAAGTTGTATTTTTTTTTTAAGTAGAACACCAAAAAAGCCATATTTACCAATTTATATTATTCCGGAAAAAATGCTACCATTCCTGAGGCTTAAATATAACGATTTAACCCAACTTATATCAGTCCAAAAGTGGATAATTTCAGAAATACAGAGTGTTAAAAGTTCAATTTAATTTTTCATAAATAAATTTTTTAATAATATATTTTTAAAATATTTGGTTAGGAGGTCTTTGTGGTGTAAAATATTTAAAGCTGCTCCCATTTTTATTGTAAAATTTAAGGGACGCCTTTTTTATAAATCCAGATTTCTCAAAAACGGCTGCTCAAATCTACTCTTACCACTTATACCTTGCAGAACAAGAATTTTTAAGTTAAATACAGACTGGCGCTTAAATGTGTGTAAGATACAACAATTTTACAATAAAAATGAGAGCAGTTGTAATTTTTGTATACTACACTGTAGTTTTGTAATTTTTTTTTTAATATGGGTTAGAAAAACAACATATGAATAGTACTCTCTTTATTTTGTAAATTTGTTATAATATTTTAATTAATAATAAAAGTTTGAAAAATAAAACAAAAATACATAAGAGGTGCCTATACAACATAATAAGTGAAAAGACAAAGTACATCTTGACATTTACATTGAATCAGAAACAAAAAACACTAAGTACTCAATATGTTAATCAACATCAGAAGATTCATTGTGTTTTTAGCTGCCACCTGATTTATTTGTGCCTCTATCAATTCTATGGGATTTAACTCGCAGTGATATGGGGCAGCCACTACACAACTTTTATTGGTTTCTTTAGCCTTTACATCAACAACATTCAAATTATGTGCATCTTTATGTTGCCAAATTAGGTGTAAAAGTTGATATCACTTCATATTTAAATAAATTTAATATTTTTAGTTTTGTAACCATTCCTGTCAGATTTTCTTGATGACAAAAGAATTTTTTCAACTTTTCGACTATGATATGATACATTTTCCATGACAATCATAGCATAATTAGAAAATTTTGTAAAATATGTAGAAAACCAATTCTAAAATACTTTGGATTTCGTCTCATCAAGATAAATGCATTTTCTACAAAACCTTCAGAATTAGCACGTATATTAAGGCACCTGCTTTTGGCTTTTCAGGCCTGTTGATAAACCTTATTATGATCTTCATCAAAGTAGAAGCTTGGTCTGTTTTATTTTCTATATTGTTTGATGGATTTTAAATCTACGTATATAGTGTTCTTTCTATCAATACACTTTTGACAATTTCTTTTCAAATATCTAAAAAATATATACATAATAAATAAACAGTACATTTGACTGGTCAAAGTTTCAAACTTACTATCTGAAGAAAGTATATAAAGATGAATTAATATATTTGTGGCAAATCTAAATATTTCAATTCTTGCAAAATTTTATTCAATCTAGATAACTCATTTTTGAAAAAGAAATCGTTTACTAATCTTCGAATAGCATTTATCATCATCATAATCAAATGTTTTTAGAACTCCTCGTCTTCCATAAATACTTTTTAGACTAGATATTGTTCCATTATTGCGGTATTATTTCAATAATCGGTAAGTAGTTGACTTTGACCTGTAAGAAAAATATTCAGTATTTAATATTATTTTTAATTTGAAAGTAATGAGTAAAACTTACTGGTAGCTTGAGAAATTTTGGATATAACATCAACAATTTTGGTTTTCGTATTATTATCCAATACCTATTTGTACATATTTATTATTTACTGCTTTTCTGAGAGACGAATAGCCTAAACTCATTCGTTTTCGTTGTTTTGATGGACTCCGCCAGGAACTGTTATAATAGTATTCGATGTAGAAGGATCCATAATCGTAGAAATTCAATACAATTGCTTATTAAAGTTTTGAAAAGAACTGTTATTAAAGAAATAAAATGAAAAACTAAATAATAATGAGATATCAAAGCAATAACAAAACTTAAATTATAAAATGTCAGAATCGAAAATAGAACTGTCAACCCCTGTCAACAGTAGGAGTGCGTTTAGAAACCTCGCACGGCGCGTCTGACTACATACATTAGAATAGGATCCAGACGCGCCGTGCGTGGTTTCTAAACGCACTCCAGCTAAAAAGTGATGTCACAGAATACTTTTAGGTTATTCTGTGGTGATGTGTGAAACTGACTTCAATCTGACCAATTAGAAGTCTACAGAATTGCCAACTTAAATTCAAATCGCTCCTCTTAGTTTAAAAACAGAGTATAGTAAGCCTGAGCGAAGTATTCAGATTGTAGAAAATCAAAAATCTTTTTTATAATAATAGTACTTATAGACAAAGAAAATGCTACAAGTGTGGGTTAATAAATCATACATCTGAGCAATGCACACGTAAAAATCCAGTATGTTTTACTTGTAAACAAGAAGGTCATGTTCAGCTACACGTCAGCATATCCGAATATTAAATGATAGTGCACCTGCATTTAATGTAAATAATGATCTGTTAGGGGAAAGTAGGGCAAATGTGAACTCGATTGAAAAACAAATTGAAATTAATAATCTTGACAAATGCTCTGAAGGCAAGTTTTAGAAAAATGTTTTAATCAATGATTCAATTTTGGTAAAAGGGTTTATTGATAATGGTAGCTCTGTATCTACTATAAAAAATAAAATTGTGGAAAAATTCAAATTAAAAACGGTAGATGTAATACAGCCACTGTATGCTTTTGGTGGTAATTCACAACCAGCTATATATTCACCTGGAAAAGCGTATGTAAAATTGCAAATAGATTTAGCAGTTATTGAGAATATCGATTTATGTATAGTTCCTGATAGTGCACAGGACACAGATTTAATTATTGGTAGAAATTTTTGTGAACTACCGAATATTGCTTGTGTCAGCAAAGGTGAAGAATTAGTTTTTGGATTTGCAGAAAATCAGCCATTCAAAGATTTAGATATTGATGTTATAATAAACTCAGTCCCTCATAGATTTAAAACTATATCTGGTACTAAAATTTCAGCATTTTCAAAACGAGATGTAAATGTTATTAAAAATAATGAAAACAAAATTTTGAGAATATACAATACTAGCGACAAAGCCTTTGAATTAAAATCTAATCAAGAATTCAAAATTTTAGAAAATCCTGAAAAGCCCGAACACATTTTAAATCAAAATGAATTTAGTTACAATCCGCTTACAAGAGACATGGTAAATATTGCTAGTAATGTTTCAATTGATAATAGCGAGAATTTGATTAACTTACTTAATGAATATCGGGACTGTTTTGCTTTAAAATTAAACGAGTTGGGTTGCACCGATTTAACAAAAATGGATATAGTTGATACAAATGTTCCCGTTAGATGTCAGCCATACAAAGTTTCATCTGCCGGCCGTGAGACTATAGCAAAAATTGTAGAGGACTTAAAAGATTGTGGTATTGTTACTGAAACTACAAGTCCATATGCATCTCCAGTTCTAATAGTACGCAAGAAAAATGGTGATCCACGATTAGTAGTAGATTTTAGAAAACTAAATAAACAAACTGTACCTGTGAATTTTCCAATGCCCAATCTCGATGAGCTATTTCAGTATTTATTTGGTAGTAAAATTTTTGCATGTTTAGACTTGGCAAATGGTTATTTACAAGTGCCGTTAACAGAAAACGCGAGCAAAAAGACTGCCTTTATAACACCGGATACTACGGGCGAATATAAACGAATGGTTTTCGGGCTTACTAATGCACCGTATGAATTTGTGCGTCTTATGAACATTGTATTAGGGCCACTGCGAAATAAAATATGTTGTTCTTATTTGGACGATGTCATAGTTCCCGCGAAAGACTGGAATCAGCTTTTAGAACAGTTAAAACTAGTGCTCGAAGCTTTTCGGAGTGCCAAATTGACACTTAATACAACGAAGTGCGTTTTCGGTAAAACGGAAATTGAATATCTCGGATACACAGTGTATGAACAAGGTATAAAACCGGGCTCAAATAAACTTTTAGCTTTGCAAAATTTTCCAGAACCTACTAACGTACATGAAGTGCGCAGATTTTTAGGACTTTCAGGGTTTTTCCGCCGATTTATTGAAAAGTACGCAGTAATTGCCAAACCATTAACGGACTTAACAAAAAAAGGTTGTGATTTTAATTTTAATCGCGAATGCCGAGACGCGTTTGAAAAACTCAAAAACATTTTAACTCAAGCTCCCGTACTAAAATTATATGATTTTAATGCTGAAACCGAAATACACACGGACGCATGTTCTATTGGAATAGCGGGTATACTCCTTCAAAAAGACGAAAATGATAAAAATAGATTAGTACATTGTGTTTCAAAAAAGTTAACCGAACATGAAAGCAAATATCATTCTACAAGACTAGAATTATTAGCGGTAATATAGAGTGTAGAACGCCTTAGAAACCTACTCATCGGAATAAAATTTAAGATCGTCACAGATTGTCAGGCGATCGTATTTTTAAACAATAATAAAAGCACCAACCCCCAGACTGCACGATGGTTTAGTACACTACAAGAGTATGACTATGCATTTGAATTTAGGAAAGGAGATCGAATAGCCCATATAGATGCTTTAAGCAGAGCACCTGTAGAAGAATCAACTGATACACACGATCAACTCCTAGATAAAAGACTAACAGTTCTTACTACACTAACTGAAGAATCCCAAATTATTATGATCCAGAGAAGTGATGAAAAACTAAAACCCATTATAGATATATTAAGGCCAAGTTCAATGACAAGTGACGGCGACTTTTTTATCACAAGAAATACAGCTCTGAACGATAATATTTTAAAAAACTGTTTTCATAAATGGGTTCAAAAAACTGTAAAAAATGATGGAAAGTCTATGGTTTGTTTTACTTTTAATGCATAATATTTTAATAAGTGATATTTAACAAATATTTAAAAGTTATGGACTTTCCATCATTTTTTATAGTATTTAGAAGTTAAAACGCAACATACATTCTTTTATTTTTGCCTAATTATTTCAGGATTCTTGTGATAAGATTTAAAAATGTAGGGCCCATAAGATGCTGCCATCTGAACAGACGGAATAGACCGAGAATACCGATCAAGGAGAAGCGACAGTAGCTGTCGGTGCCTTTGATATCGGATGTACCTTTTTCACAGCATGATTGATTGATTGATTGATACACAACTTAGCACGCTGAGAAAACATGCTTATTTTCTACACTGAGCGAAATAGTTTGGCAAATTATCTGAAATTATTGGTATAGTCCATGCGCAAATGTTGCAATGTGATTTAATTACATTGAAGTAGTTAGGGTTAATAGCAATGGTGAAATTTCGGCACCAAAATATAATTCATTATGTAATAATTAATTATTTGTTATAAAAGTAAAAGACATTTATTATTTTATAATTTATCTATAAAATTTATTCAATATTTGGTTTATTTATAGTTAAAAATGTAATAAAAGCCCCATATTTAAATTAAATTACCTTTTCCCTAAGTAAAAATAAGGTAAATAAAATTAAGGGTGCCAAAAAAAAATTAGGTAACAATTAAAAAAACATTAAGTTTGAGAGGTTTAACTAAATATTTGCAATCTGCATATATTTTCAAAGCTTTTAGGTTTAAAAAGTACTTACATATTTTTAGAATTTCTAGATTTATATTAAAAGGACTTTCAAGTTTATCACTCATTTCTGTAGAAACAAATGTTTTCTCGCCAAGTTAAACGAGATGTCATTTAAGGTTTATGTATTTAGAGTTAAATACCTGGCCTGGCTATCACCCAGACAATACAAATATGTCCATTGGACGTCCAATCGATATACACTTTTGGATGTCTAGACGTCCAAAAATGAGTTTTCTGGACTTCCGACATCCAATGGACGTCCAGTGAAGTATACAAATGGCACACTTTTGACCATTCAGAGGACGTCCAATTCTGAATTATATATTTTGACGTCGAATACTGGACATTCAAAAAACGTCCAGGATTATATTTCCATTGAGACCACATCTCCATTTTTTTTACAGAACTGCAACTCACCAAACACTATTTTATATTATTAATGTGGGATCCAAGCTACGCTACTGATTATTGAAGTGGATGACAGGGGATGAAAGTGTCATATATGATTATTCTTTGAATGTAATTAAGACGTTATTTTTGTATTTGCAATTTCATATTAAAAGTTATTATTAAAGACGTTTAGACTTTTTATCAAGCCACACCAGTGAATTTCCTACAAAATTGGGGGCTCGTCCGGGATAGAGACGATGATAGAGACGATGATAGAGATGATGATAAAGACGATAAGGAGTGTGTGAGTTTACGACGTAATACAATTATTACTATGAGCAAACATTAAAGACGAAAGACGAACGACTTAAGACAAAGGAATTTCAAATACAAAAGCGAACAAGACGACGAAGAAAGACGTAAAAGAAGCCCAAGGACTAAAGACGAGGATTAAAAAACGCCCAGGACGTAAGACGGGATTAATTTAAAAACCAGTGAAGAAATAATAGGTACTATTATCCAAAGACGAAAGAAGACGTAACACTATCAAAAGACGAAAGAAGACGTTGCAAATACTAAGAGAGTTAAACAGATTTCGATTAGTTTTTGGCCAAAGGAAGTACGACGGAACTTAAAAAAAAAAACTTATATTAACAAAACTTTGTCTTTAAAGAACGTTTAACGTGTTTTGTGTTAATTAAATTAACTCTGTTTTTGCCTATGAACTCAGACGCAGACTTTTTCTTCGTGATTTTGCGGTCTAATTTAGTGACTTTTACTCTGACAACGGATTTCGATTTTGAAAAAACTTTTGATTATTCGTGTTTGATTTTTACAGATTTAAAGGACTTATATTTGTGTCTTAATATACTTTTCGTATCTCAAACAGATCTGTTAACTTTATGAACTGAAATACCGAAAAAACAGAGAAGAGATGAAAATATATCTATGACGTTGTTATAAATTTTCGAATATTTAATTTTATGCTGCATGTCCTTTTGTACATGTTATTTATTGGCGATATCTATTAGTGGCGTTGGACTTTTATTCCCTTATTTTTGTTCAGAATCTTTTATCCGTTTAAAGGACTCTTAATTTTTGTGCTATTTTTTCATTTTGACGTTTTATTTTAAAATGACTCTGACTTTAGGAGATATTGCTGGAATTTGCAGTAATATTAGATCTGCACCTGTTAATGTTATAAAAAAGTTTCATAAACTTGTTTTTGGCAGTGAGGGCGATAGAGGAAATAGGAAAAGATTACGAGAATTTTCCGGATTTGGTTTTGATAGAAATACTAAGGAATATGACGCAAAGTTAGACGAAATTAAGAAACATTTTTCCGTTAGTGATCTAGCTTCTTTTGCAAACATCTTACAAATAGATTATGACGTTGAAACTAAAGACTTGATAAGTAATATTTGTAATGGTTTGACAAACTTAGAATTTCTACAAGGAAATAAGAACCAAGATGATGACGAATCTGAAGACGATTATTTTTCAGATAGAGAAGACGCAGAAACAGCGCATTCTACGCATAATGTTCCGCAATTTCCTATTAGTTTTAAAGATGTAGAAGACTCGATACAAACTTTCGATGGTTCTGGTTCATACGCGGTAGAAAAATGGATTTCTGATCTAGAAGATATGTCTGAACTTATGAGATGGAGTGAGTTACATCTTTTCATTTTTGCCAAAAAGTCATTAAGAGGACTAGCTAAGTTGTTTATTCAAAGTGAAAAAGGAATAAAATCTTGGAAAACATTAAAAAGAGTTATTCAAGCTGAATATTCGTCTAAAGTAAATAGTGCTCAGCTACATAAATTATTGACAGAAAGAAAAATGAGAAAAGACGAAGACGTACATGAATATTTTCTAAGAATGAAGGAATTATCAAATCGAGGTGATATTGAGACGGAAGCACTCATACAATATGTTATCGATGGTATCCACGATGACGATCGAAACAAAATTATTTTATATGGTGCTAAGACAAATAGGGAATTTAAAGAAAAATTAAAGGTCTATTCAGACATAAAAGCTAACACTTCAAAGAGGGCCGATCGCACTGTATTTCAAAATCAAGGAAGTCAACAGAATATACAAGAAAGAAGAGACACCGTTACCAGACAGGGGAATAAACAAAGTGTTAAATCGACTATTAGATGTTTTAACTGTGGTGTAATAGGACATAAATCAGAAAATTGCCATAAGAAAAGGCTTGGAATGAAATGTTTTAGATGTAACAATTTTGGTCATAAATCTTACGAATGCCAACGAGCAAAAACTGAGCAAAGACGAGAATCTCCAAAGGAACCGACTATTGTTAATAGAATTGTTGCTGCTGATTCGAACAGAAAATTTAAAAAGATTAAAATGTATGATACAGAAATGTATGCATTGGTTGATACAGGAAGTGCTGTAAACCTCATGACAGTTGAAGTTTATAAAAAAATAGGTTCACCTGAACTTAAACATGCAAACATATCATTGAATGGATTTGGAAAAACAAATGTTAATACACTTGGATTTGTTTATTGTAATATGCTGATTGATGACAATTGCTTTCAAACAAAAGTTTATGTTGTACCTGATAACGTAATGCTGTCTGAAATTATCATCGGAAGTGAACTTTTGGATCAGACCAAATTAATTATAGACTCAAATGGAATAAAAATTAATAAATTAACTGAGAGCGACGACATTGAAATTATGCATATAGATTTAGCCGATGCACCTGAGCTAGATATTGGAGATGTTGGAAAAGAATTAAAAGAAGAAATCAAAGAAATGATAATGATGTATAAACCAGATAACATAAAAGTGACTAATGTGGAGATGAAAATTATAATAAAGGACGAACAACCAATTTATTGTACACCAAGACGTTTACCTTTTGCCGAAAGGGACATTGTAGATAAACAAGTTAAGCAATGGCTTGACGAAGGAATAATAGAGCCAAGTTGTTCTGACTACTCAAGCCCAGTGGTTGTAACTAAGAAAAAAGATGGTTCAGCGCGTGTTTGCATAGACTACAGAAGAATTAATAAGAATATAGTCAAAGATAGATTCCCTCTGCCTCTTATAGAAGACCAACTTGATAGACTACAAGATGCTAGAATTTTTACGACAATGGACTTGAAGAACGGGTTTTTTCATGTATCTGTAGAAGAATCAAGTCGAAAATATACCGCTTTTGTTACACATAATGGTCACTATCAATTCCTTAAAGTCCCATTTGGACTCTGTAATTCTCCAGCAGTTTTTCAGAGATTCATTAACTATATTTTTAAAGAATTATCATGCCAGAGAATAGTATTACCTTATATGGATGATCTAATTATACCAGCAAATGATGAACAAGAAGCAATAAAGAGATTAGCACTCGTTCTACAAACCGCACAAGACTATGGTCTGGAAATTAATAAAAAGAAGTGCCAATTTGTCAAAAGAAATGTAGAATTTCTTGGTCACAGAATAGAGGACGGTCAAATATTTCCATCAGAACTAAAGACTAAAGCTGTACTTAATTATCCTGAACCAAAAACGATCAAACAAGTTCAAAGTTTTTTAGGTTTGAGTGGCTATTTCAGAAAATTTATACCTTTTTATTCAGTTGTGGCAAAACCATTAAGTGATTTATTGAAAGACGACAAAAAATTCCAATTTAAAATGAAGGAAAGAGAAGCATTTAACAAGTTAAAAAAGATTCTATCAGAAAAACCAGTGTTAAACATTTATAAACAAGGAGCTGAAACAGAGTTACATACAGATGCATCTCAAGAAGACTATGGTGCCATTTTATTACAAAGATCTTATGAAGATAATTTATTACACCCTGTTTATTTTGTAAGCAAAAAGACTACAGATGTAGAAAGAAAATACACAAGTTATGAACTTGAAGTCTTGGCAGTGGTGGAAGCTTTAAAAAGGTTAAGAGTATACTTGCTGGGTCAAAAATTCAAAGTTGTCACCGACTGTTCTGCTTTTCAAAAAACTATGGATAAAAAAGACTTGAATACAAGAATTGCAAGATGGGCTTTACTTATTTCTGAATTTGATTTTGCCATTGAACATCGATCTGGGACAAGGATGAAGCATGTTGATGCATTAAGCAGATTTCCTATAATGAACATAGATATTAATGAAACGACGATACAAAGATTAAGGAAAGCACAAAACGAAGATGAAACTATAAGGACTATAAAAGAGATAGTAAAAGAAAAACCCTACGATGATTACATTTTAAGAAACAATATACTCTATAAAATTGTCAATGGAAATGAACTATTGGTTGTACCAAAGATGATGCAAACTGAAATAATCAGAAATGCACATGATGAAGGACATTTTGCTGTTAGAAAAACAGAAGAAATTTTAAAACGAGATTTGTTCATACCTAAATTAAAAGAAAAGATAGAAAAAATTATTTCGAATTGTGTACCATGTATACTATCAAACAGAAAGTATGGGAAGCAAGAAGGCTTACTACATCCGCTGACTAAAGAAGATTTACCGCTAAATACTTATCATATTGACCATTTAGGCCCACTTGAATCAACCAACAAAAATTATCAATATATTTTTGTTGTTATCGACAGTTTTACCAAGTTTGTCTGGTTGTACTCAACCAGGTCGACAACAGCAAACGAAGTAATAACGAAATTAGAGTTACAGAGAAAACATTTTGGTAATCCAGCAAATATAATTTCAGATCGAGGAAGTGCATTTACGTCTCACGAATTTCAAAATTATTGCTCAGAAAACAAAATTAAACATTTTCTAGTAACTGCAGGTTTACCACGTGCAAATGGGCAAGTAGAAAAAATTAATTCTATAATAATTCCAGTTTTGACGAAATTGTCCCTTGATGAACCAACTAAGTGGTACAAATATGTAGATAAGATGCAACGAATTCTAAATTCGACGTTTCAAAGAAGTATTAACAGCACTCCATTTGAGCTTCTCACTGGCGTAAAAATGAGGGAAGCTACAGAGTTAAGAATTAAAGAAATGATTGAAGAAGAAATGATAAATGATTTCCAAGAGAGGCGTACCGAGCTACGACAACAAGCAAAGAAACAAATAGCCAAAGTTCAAGAAGAGAATAAGAAAACATACAATTTAAGAAGAAGAAAACCTCAAAGATATAATACTGGAGATATAGTCGCTATAAAGAGAACTCAACTTGGACCTGGATTAAAGCTACGACCAAAGTTTCTCGGACCATATCGAGTAACCCGAGTAAAAGGTAATGATACTTATGACGTAGTTAAAGTTGGAATTCACGAAGGTCCTGTTAATACAACTACTTGTGCTGAGTATATGAAAGGTTGGCCTAACAATGACTCTAATCTATCCGAGTCGGATGACAATCAGGACGGCCGAGATGTGGGATCCAAGCTACGCTACTGATTATTGAAGTGGATGACAGGGGATGAAAGTGTCATATATGATTATTCTTTGAATGTAATTAAGACGTTATTTTTGTATTTGCAATTTCATATTAAAAGTTATTATTAAAGACGTTTAGACTTTTTATCAAGCCACACCAGTGAATTTCCTACATTAATAATTTGTTTATTATTTTCGCAAACCGATATACACCATTTATTTATTTTTTATTAAAAATTGCTTGACGTGAGGAGGAATCGAACTCACGACACATCCATTATCGTTTTACGCTTTCAATCGCTAGACGAGTTCGACCAAGGAACTACTTGAAAACTGTTTACTAGATACAGTTATAATTGAATAAGATTTCAAACTTCCGCTGATAGAATGAAATGCAATAGATTCAATTTGTCAATTTTTAATGACCAGTTATATTAAAAAAAAAGAAGTATATATAGATGGGTATTATCTGGTAGGCTTAATAAATAATGACCTAAGATGGACGTCAAAATACTACTAAACTTAAAATTAAGTCCAAAAAGAGACGTTCTCTGGGTATTGATATTTAGCTGTCAATTTAATTAGCATAAACGGACGTACACTGGATGCCCGGATATGGACGTCCTGACCCTCAAATAGATCTAAAGTGGACGTCCATTGGACTATGTGTGCATAGACGAATTTTTAGAAATAGTACTTATTTAAGTATGCACCAATATTTCCAAAATCAACTCCAGTATGATTCATTCAATAAATGTAAATATGAATGGGCAAAAATCAACTCCAGTATGATTCATTCAATAAATGTAAATATGAATAGGCAAAACATCTTTATATTGACATAATTGTAACTTACAATTTAGCCATAATAAAAGGATTTCGCCCACTTTGACCAATCCTAATTGAAACACGCGAATTTATTATATTTTTTTAAATATAATTTCAAAATAAAATAAACAAAATATGCAGTTCATTGTTTATTAAATTTATTTATAAGAAGAAAAACATATATTTCACAAAATACAATACCTACATTTGAAAAATAAAATGTCAAAAATGATTAAATCATTATACTTAATATTTATGCATGTGATAAAATTCTTAGTTTCCTAATAACTTTTTTGGCACATTTTATATATGTATTAGAATACCTAAGTGTGTAAAAATCTTCATCTTATTACTACATAAAACAAACACCAAAAAATATCACTTAACATTGCTCACGTACTAAACACAACTTGGACGGACTTTGACAGATAACATAATTTTGAGTGATACACCAGGGCACCTATCCTCGACTGGTGCTTTAATCAATGCGAATGCGCATTTACTAAATGCGAATGCTTATTTGCTCAAAAGCGTGTTGTAGCTATTCTTGGTCGTTCGAATTTATATTGCGGGTGCGCATTTGACAGCGAGTGGGTTTCTGCTCTTCGCATTCAAATGCGAAGGTCCAAAGAGCTTGCGAAGGTCTTACTGGATGCACGTTTTAATATTGCAGTGTTTTTGTTTTGTTTCATAAATTGATCGTGACCTATAGGTATGATGGCAAATATATTTTTTTTTAATATCTTATTACAAATTAGAAGAGGCAAATAATCATCCTCGGAGAGTTTATGATGATAGGAAAGCTCCTTTAAGACTTTCTGATCAAGCGTTTATCAGATTGTTTCGGTTAATTATATGTGTCTTTTTACTAATATTTTCCATTTTATAACGCTGCAAATTATGTATAGCCAAACAGTACATCAAAAAACAACCCAAAACCACGACTTCATGCTCAAAACCATTACTCATATTAATATTGATTCTTTTTTGCGAATAATTTTCACAAAACAAGCGGTGTGAACTTTGAGTCCCCTTTCTAGCAGACAATTTAACATAAATAATCGTCGATCATACATGGTTGCCAAGTTGCCATTCGCATTTATAAAAGAGGATTACGAAGGCACAGATACGAAGGGTTAAGAATACGGTTTCTAATGCGTCTTCGCATTGAACCACTCGCATCTCTTCAAAGCGAGTGCTTAAACGCACTAGTCGAGGATAGGTGCCGGGGATACACAACTTAGTTTCGCACATGCGCGTTACAAAACGGTACACTGGAAAACACCAAGCTGTCGCTTCTCCTTGATCGGTATTCTCGGGAATAGACACTAAGGGCCCTATTCAGTAATTTATCGTTCATGAACGACATCGTTAAGCTAACGACAGTTCAACCAACGACTTTTATAACGATAATTTTTGAAACTCTATTCAATAACAAAGTCGTTAAGTTGTTTCTAGTTACCAAATCTAAACGATGATTTCTAGTAAGTTGGTATTATAATTTAGTGTTTTGTGATAAAAGAACGTATGTTGATGATTATACCGGGTGTTTAAATTAAAGTTTTACAGTTAAATATCGCCAAAAATATGCATTTTATAAAAAAAAAGTATCAGATAAAAGTTTTATAGTTTTTTAGGGGAAACATTTTGGCTAAATTAATTTTTTTATAGCTGACCATAATATGGCCATATCGAGGTGGATTTTTTTTTTCAAATTGGAACCCTATTTTTTTACATAGGTATTCTTAGAGTTCATAAAAAAATAAGAAACTTCTAAAGGAAACATTTTTTTATTGGATTTCTACTTATTGAGTAACATCTACTTGAAAATTTTGCTGCGCGAAAAACAGTTGGCCATATTATGGTTTGATATAAAAAAACCATTTTAGCCAAAATGTTTTATCCAAAAAACTATAAAACTTTGTTTTTTTATATAAGAGGCAGTATTTAACTGTAACTCTTTAATTTGAACACCCGGTATATTTGACATTTTTTTGGAACGTAAAATAAAAATTCTATCAGGATACCTATTCTCTAACTCATGGGAGCACTCCCACACTCCCATGCTCCCATACTCCCATGCCAACGTTGCCAAGTCGACAGAATAACTTTGATCTACTATTTAAGGACCGATCCACCGTTGTGTTAAACGAAGTTTAAAATGACATTTTTACAATAAAAATGTCATTTTAATCTCCGTTTAACTCAACGGTGGAATCAGCCCTTAGTAATTCAAATTTGCTTTGTGATAAATACGGACCTAATCTGGCAAGCCCGCAATTCTCCCTCCCATAGTATAAAATCTGACCTTACTACGCATGTACCTGGGCTAAAAGTGAGTAAGCACGATATACCCACCTAAGAGTAAGAGAGCAAAATATATCGGAGCACTCCCATGGGAGCGCTCCCATGACTTAGTGAATAGCTATCCAGTAGATATATAAGGTCTGTTCTGGTTTTGAGAAATAACGATCCACAACTGTCGGGCTCATGCGCAGTAGATAAAAAGTGTTCTGGTTTTTCTGGAACTATTTCGGATCTCTCAGTCCAGTGTTCTGGTTTCGTATCCGAAATAATCCGTGATTGTTGTAAACAGTCAAAAAGTGTTCATGCTTGGGAGTGTGGATCGACTCGGACTGTTTTGACCGCGCATGCGTTTTTGAAGTGTTATGAATATTGCATTGGCTTTTTAGACTATACGAAACGTATACAATCCCAAATTGTTTATTTATATGTGGACGAATGTCTCTTGTTCTTGTTTTATTTGTAAATTAAAGCAATTTTAGAATTATTAATTTTTTAATATTCTGTTTTTATTTATTCCATTGAAATGTGATGATAATGATAAACACATACATGCAAATGTTATTTGAAGCTGAGCTTTCAAAAGGAACTTCATTATTATAATAAACAATAAACAAAACACCTTTATGACGTGTTCTGGTTTTCCAAGAATTTCAAACAGTCGGGGATTTTTTGCCTTTACGCATACGGTCCGGCGCAGTTTCAAAACAGTTTTCATTTTGAGAACCAGAACAAACCTATTCATTTGTTTTTCAGAATATATTAATTATTGTTCTTAACCTACAACACGATCAGGGGGTCGATTCTTGATTCGTAGGAATTCTGTTTCTCGCGGGCCATTTTTGCTGGTCGTATTGTATGTAGGGTTTATTTAAATGAGTATGGATATATTAAAAAAAACTGAGAACTATTCCAAAAAAATACAAAAAATAACTCGAGAACAGTACAAGTTGTATTTATTGGATTTGAAAGACAAACGAAATTTGTGTAGGTTACGGAGGAGTATTATAGGTACTTCCATAATATAGGTTTTGTTACTGTTTCGCAGTGCTACTTTAGGAACATGACTGTTAATAAGAATCCAATAGTAAATGGTTGAATGGGCAGTCCTAACTTTGAATCAGATTTATTTTTAAAATAATTAACTAATTAGAAAAAAATTCCTTACAAATTGTACTTGCTGTATTAGGTATATGGCAATTTAGTTGTAAAATTTGTAAAAAAGTGCTTTTATTATTTAGAACACATCCTGATTCACAATAAAAAATGAGAGGGAATGCAAAAATCACTATAACGATACTTCATATTATTAACGACAGCTCTTTGGCTATCGTTGATGAACGACAATTTTACAACCATATTTGTCTATTTTCAACGACAATCGTTGTCTACTGAATAAGAAAAGTCGTCTGTGAACGATTATCGTCTATTAACGACGTCGTTCAGAGTTACTGAATAGGCCCCTAAAAATTGAAAAATTGCAACATCGCTCCCTATGCAGACGAATGTAAAATGGCTTAGCCCAATTTGACCATGTTTATGGGTGAGGGGCGAGGTGGCGTGCGGGGAAAGGTTGCAAGTATAGTATATTACATTACGAGTGTGGAAAGTGACATTTTTCACACGAGTGGGAAATATTGTCGCACGAGGCGCAAGCCGAGTGCGACTATCACACGAGTGTGGAAAATCACTTTTCACACAAGTGATGTACAATATTTTTCCTACGACCACAAAATAATGTCATCAAAAAAAATGTAAAACCAAGGTTATTATTACTATAATAAGTAAAATGTATTAAAAAAAAATAATCAACAATAATCGTATTTATTCAATTTTCATATTTTCTAAACAAAAAAAAACTAAAAAAAAAATAAAAAAAAAAAAACAAAAAATTCTGCTCCGCCAGGATTTGAACCATAGACTGAACGCGGTCGAAAAATGGCAAAGTTGATAAGTTCGATGTCCTAACCACCTGAGCTAATAGCCCTTGTGTCAATTGAATGATCTAATCGGTTATGTATTTAACCAGAATAAAAAGCAAACATTATTTTAAAATTATTTTAATAATAATTGTTAAATATAAATATCTAGGATCTAATTTACAACAATTTCAATAATTTAACAATCATATCGATTTTAGTAGGTATTAATATGGATATTACATAGATCAAAATAGAAATTAGCTGTTTGACATTTTGTGGCAACTACTGCGGAAAGTAACATATTCTCACTCGGGTGGAAAGTAAATTCTTATTCATACGCGTGTGATATAGGGCACTTTTCATAGGACTATATAGTGTGATATGTGTCACTTTCCTAAGTGGTCGTAGGAAAAATAAATTATTCTATAAATGCTATTTTCTGTTTGGAACACAAGCATGTTTGTTTTGAAAGTTTGACGTTTATGGTTTGACGTGTCATTTCAATTTAATGGACTTTAATAATTTAAAAGATGCAATGTACTTATATTATTGTAGATCCAGGTATGTTTTCGGTTTTTATTTTATTTATTTGGCTAGTTTGCTAATATCACAATATTCAAATTTAGTAAAAAATAATGTAATAATATAACAATTATTTTAATAACATTCTAAATAGGAAATGTAATTTAACTGCAATTGTTTTGATAACAGTATTTGCATATGGTCTGTGAATTTCATCTGTTTCCGAATAATTACCCTTAAATATTTGAATTTTTCTACTAACTGTATAGATTTTCTTCCAATTTCCTATATTGTTTGTCCACAAACTGCATATAGTTATTACTTATCAGCTTATATTTTGTTTTAGGTATTTGTGTTGATTTTTAACAAATGATTGCAACATCATTTATAAACATTTTGCAGAGTTTCATTGACAATTAACTCTTAGTTATCTGAATCCTTACAACTTACAAGAAACATAGATAAGGACAGGTAAATGTCATATTAATTATTGCAACATTAACAATCATTAATATAAATTAAAAATAACAGGGGACCTAATTTTCTTCCTTTGATGTGGTTAATTTCTTCTGATCAGAACAGCGATTGTTTTGTGCCAACTCGACACATTCATACAGAACAGAGAGAGACATTACATCAAAATCACTGTCTGTCGAACAAAGATAGGAGTCTCGATAGGAGACGTACTCAAAAGATGAGAATCCCACTACATATGTTATTTAAATTTTAATCTCTCTGACCTGATACTTAGATAATCTACATGCTACCCCAATGCATGCTTTATAGCATAGATATAAAAACCACCTTTATACCAATACTTTTTAATTTTTTTATCGAATGATTTTGATCAACAGAATCAAGTTCATTTTAAAGAAATACAATTAATTTTGAATTGTACATATGGCGGATTGTACAATAGGCAGTTAAAATGTAGACTTAGTTTAAACTATGAACCTTGTTGTTTACTCATCGGTTATTGTTAAACATAGTTTTAAAAATGACATTTGTTTTTGAATAGTTAAAAATAAAACTCTTGTTAGTTAAAATATGTTTAGAATATTTTTTGTACAACCTGCCCATAATGTATTTTGTAATAATTGAAAATCATAATATTCTTGTAAGGAAGTTGGAATTCTTAGGGTTTGATCAGTCGCTGTTGAGATTATTTTCATCTTTCCTAAATCATCGTTTTAATTATGTCTTTTACAACGGATTTTCATCTTCACCCCTCACAGCAACATCTGGAGTTCCACAGAGCTCCAATCTGGGGCCACTATTATTTAGTATATTTATAAGTGACTTGGCAATAAATTTAATCTGCTGTTCGCTGCTGACTTAAAAATATTTACCTCAATCTCATCAATTCAAGACTGTTACTTTTTACAGACCCAACTTGGGAATCGTTGAAAATTGGTGTAATGAAAACAAGCTGTTTATGAATGTGTCTAAATGTGAAGTATGTTCCTATACTAGAAGTATTAACAAGGTGGAGTTTGATTATTTATTTAACAGCCTACATTTATCGGACTTGTGCACAAATTGAAGATTAAGGTATATTATTCAACCAAAAAGTTACTTTTTCGGATTATATTGAAAATACAGTTGCTTCTGCGTTGAAAAGCTTAGGGTTCTTAATTCGTAATACTCGTTCTTTTACAAACTCTTAAAGCTTGGAGATCCTTTACTTTTCTTTAGTTCGATCCAGGCTAGAATATGCATCTCTTATCTGGAACCTTATTTACAATATTCATAAAAGATCATTGGAAAATGTTCAGCGGCGATCTCTCAAGTACCTTTCTTTTAAAATAGATGAGCTGTATCCCATTCAAGGTATTGAAGAATCTCTGCTTCTTTCGAAAATAGAAGGGTAGTTTCCAGTGTTACATTTTTTTATAAAATATTACATAACACTATTGATGTACTATTTTTGATAAATTAAATACATTTTAATGTTCCCCAAACAGCCATTAGATATCATAAAACATTTTATACAGCAAGTATTTGAACGAACTTGGGAAGAAATTCACCCATAAGGCTAATGTGCTCAAATTTTAATTAATTTTGTTCTTATTGGGATATTTATTTCGACCATTAGTTGTACTAATTTGTAGCTAATGTATTTAGGATTATTTCTTTTCTTTTTTTTTTCTTGCTGTTGCTAAAATTATTTTCTGTCGAAATATTATGTTTAACATGTATTTTGTTCTGTAAATGGATTAATTTGTTGGGCAATAAAGTTATTTTTATTTTATTAAGCAAAAAAATGTTTATTTTGATGCACCTACCACCTTTAAAAGTTTGTCAGTATATTAACGAGAAATCCTATATAATTCCCAAAGAAAAATATTTTTGGAATAAATTCCGAATTCTATTTATTGATATTTGTTATTTTTTAGGTTCAGTGACTCGAAACATGATGATCAGCTACACCAAGAATATCCTTGATACTTTAAGAAAATGGTACGAGATTAAGCAGATTTGATGCTATGTCACATTGTGGTGCGAAGACGTGGCTTGTATAAATTTGGGGTATCAGTTGATAGAAAATAGTACGCAAAAATAAATTTAAATCTGCAGATGCATCAGAGATAGCCATATTCCATACCACAATATGTCATGCGTGAACTCGATGAGATTTCATCGGCTAAGTATCATTCCTCTGTAATGTTTTGTATCATTAGGAACACGCAACATTGTAAACAATTATGACCAGAGTTTTCTGACCATTTCCCTAGGTCAGAGAGAATAAATGAATACTAAATAATGTATAGTAATAAAGATTGAAAATATATATACTTTTAAGAGTTTTATTATGTCAGCCATAGTTTTATACTAAAAATGAAAATAAACTGAAATTATACATTAAAAATACATTCATAAATAACTATATTTATAACACTCATCGACTCTCTCCTGGCTAAAATATGACTTATCTATCTATTAGGCTCTGTTCCGTCTATTTTTTGCCTTTAGCCTCCTTCTGACACTTCCAATCGTTCTTATTCAGTGTAGTATTCACATAGTTTTCAGAATATCAAGTGTTATACCTATCTGATGCTTGGTCCTGCAAAGTTCATCTTCAGTACACCTGCTTATGTGGCATCTATCTCAATGTCAAGTTTGATTGAACATCCGTTTCTTGCCTATTACTCTTATACTTAACCAGAACTAGCTTAGACTTGAACGCATATGTCTAATTCGGCCAAAACACAGCCTTGGTACACAAATATCTATTTTACCGCTGGTTTCATTACAAAAAACTGGAGTAAAGGGTAAAATTATCTCTTGTCCAGTACACTCGTATAATACACTTGAGTATTGCCTATATTATTTTTGATTGAAGACGTATACATTTAAAAATGTCGTTTACTTAAAAATAAACATTTAATTTTGATATTTTATTTAACTCGATCAAAACATTAAATTATTATTTTCCATGGCTTATACCGGACCTGTATGTACTCTAGTAGCCATGGAGTAGCTGACAGTGTTGCCGTCAGTTGCTGCCACATATTCATTACCCAGCTAGCACAAAAACATCCCATCTACGTTAATAAGCTGCAATTTTAGGCTCTTTAAGCTCGCATGCAATGTACTGTAAATGTAACCCTTATCGTAGCTCGCAAAAATCATCTTTTTTAGTGAGAAATAGTGCAAAATAATCGGATGTTTGAACACCAATAAAAAGGAAAAATCACAGTGAGTCCGATATACTACCCAATTTTTGAATTAAATGCAAATTAACAAAGTTATTAACAAAGTTATTAATTAAATCGTATTATAGCCAAAAATACAAGATAGTTTATTCTGTTTTTGCGGTGGTTTTTCTGCGATAAACAAAAGAAGTCGAATTACATTTCTGATTTAAAATTTTGGCAGTGTCTATTGAACCGATGCGTTGGAAACAAATTTTAAACAAACTAAAATAATAATGGCTTCTAATAAAATTGTTACTCTCGACGATTTACACGTCCTTTTACTTAATCTTAATGCAAAAGTGGACTTAACACAAACCACGCTAACTGAATTCAAGCAAGAACTTATGAACGTCGGTAATAGAACCAACAATCTTGAGAAAGAAAATATTGCCCTAAAAGCTAAGGTGTTTGAGTTAGATCGTAAACTACGTAATAACAGTATTGTGGTTTTTGGATTGGAGAATCAACTCAATTGCGTAGACGCGCTCACATTTCTCTCAAGTAAACTTGAAATTAACTTGGGACTTCAAGATTTAAATTTTATAAACCTGTTTACTTCAAAAAATAATAAAAAGATATTAAAAATCGATTTCTTGTCTAACCTAAAGAAAAGTCAAGTATTAAAAAATCTTAACAAACTTAAAGACTCCCACATTTTCGTTGCCGACGACCTAAATCCACAGGACCAACTGTTACACAAGGAGTTAAGAAAACATCTGAATACTGGAAAGAAAAACGGTTTAAAAATATTTATAAAAAATAATCGCTTGTGTGTAAATAACAAAAAATACACATTAGAAGAGTTAAATACCAATCCCGATATTTTAGCAAGTTTATCCATTATCTCTGGACCTCCTACATCCGAAGGTTTAACACAATCAAGCAGTTCCTCTGGACCAAGTAGTAACCCACAGGATCTGGATAAAATAACTGATCGTCTACGAAACAAAGATAAGCGACAACTTCAAAGAAAATAGTTTGTGTTATTCTTATGTCCTAAAATTAGTAGTATATTAAGAAATATCTTTTTGGATCTTCTCTTTCTATTTACAATATTTGTTTTTTCTTTTTTTTGGTCTTAAACACTCCTTGAGTATCACTTAAGTATTATTTGTTTAAATTACTATTATGAATAAAAATGTTTCTTTTTATCATTTGAATGTACGGTCTATTTTCACAGGCTTCAACAGACTTTATGAATTTATTACTAGCAGAAATATTGATATTTTTGGTTTAAGCGAAACTTGGTTGTCACATGAGATTGAAACGAGGATTGTGGATATAAACTCGTACACACTTATTCGTGCTGATCGAGATGATAGGGGCGGTGGTTTAGCATTCTACATAAACAAAAAAATTAATCATAAAATATTATTTTCAAACATTAGCCATTTTTTAGAACAATTTTGGATATCTGTGATTTATGACAATAAGACTTATATTTTTGGTGTTGTATATCGACCACCAAAAGCTAGTATCTTACAGTGTCTACAAGAACTAGAAGATTCCGTATCAAATCTTCTTCCTACTAGTGATTTGTTTATACTAGCTGGTGATCTTAATATTGATTGTTTGTGCGTAAATAGACCTTTTACACTACTTAATGAACTTCTTGAGTTGTTTAATTTAAAGCAACTTATTGATAAGCCTACTCGTATCTCCAGAACATGCTCTACTCTTCTTGATCTTTTAATTGTAAGTGAACCACATCTTATTTCTAACATTCATGTCTATGATATTCACGGCATTTCAGATCACTTCTCAATTTCATGTAGTATCGATTCTTTAAAAAAAGACTGCAGGCCAAAATATGTGACATATAGAAATTTTTCTAACTTCGATTTAAATGCTTTTAATCACGATCTACATCTTTTGACCCTGGACAACATATATGCCATGGAAAATGTTGAAGAAATGGTAAACTTTTTAAATATGACCATAATTAAATTGTTTGATTATCATGCTCCAATTGTAACCAAAAGAGTAAGCAAATCTCCTTCGCCCTGGCTAACATACAACATCAAAGAAATCATGAAGCTTAGAGATAAAGCTTACAAAAAATTTAAATCTACTCAATCCATTGTGCACTGGAATTACTACAAAGAACTCAGAAATTACACCACATCTGCAATTCGTCGTGAAATGAGAGCATACTTAGACTTTGTACTTCTGCAAAAAAATTCTAAATCTACTTGGAATGCTCTTAGATCTCTTGATATCTTGAGAAAACCAACTGCCTCTTTTCCTGATAATTTAAAGGATACAGATAGTATAAATTCTCACTTCACCAACATTACTCACACACAAAAAACTCACCCCCAACTTTATCTTCTTGATCGATATCAGAACCAGTCTAGTGATAATACTTTTCAATTTTTCCCCGTTACATCATCTCAAGTGAGAAAACATCTTTACAAAATTAAAAGCAACGCTGTAGGTTCAGATAATATTTCATTGAGACTAATTCACCTGGTAGACGAATTCTTATTAGAACATTTAACGTTCATATTTAACACATGTATCTCCAGTAGTCAGTTCCCGGAGCAATGGAAGAGAGCCTCTGTTATTCCATTACCAAAATGTAACAATCCCACTACCCACTCAGATCTTAGGCCAATTAGCATACTGCCTACTCTATCAAAAGTATTAGAGATGATCTTAAAAGAACAAATGAACAAGTTTATGGAAGAATACATCTTACCGGCAACGCAATCGGGTTTTCGTTCTAGTCACAGCACTACTACTGCGCTTCTAGACGTAACTGAGTATATATATAATTCAATTGATAAAGGAAATGTTACTTGCCTAGTGCTGCTTGACTACAGCAAGGCCTTTGACACACTTGATCATCAACTTCTAATAAAAAAACTTTCCTATTTTGGATTTTCTGCACGGGCCGTTAAACTTTTAAAAAGTTATCTTGAAAATCGCACCCAGAAAATTGTCCTGGACGAAGCTGTGTCGAGATCCCTTCCGGTTAAGTATGGTGTTCCACAAGGTTCCATTTTAGGACCACTACTTTTCTCACTTTACATTTCAGATTTTCATCAATTTGTAGAAAATTGTCATATTCATCATTACGCCGATGATTCGCAACTCTACTTGTCTTTTAACCAAGGAAATTCTTTACAAGCTCAATACATCATAAATCTAAATTTAAAAAAATTATATGATATATCGTCAGCACATAATCTCAAATTAAACTCAAAAAAATCTGTCTTTATGCTATTTGGGCCCAATAAAGCTAGAAATCTTCTAACTAATAATTTTAAACTTAGCATAGGTCATGACCCCATTCCACTTGTTTATGATCATAAAAACTTGGGGCTGTGGATTGATTCTGAACTTAGGTTCACAAAACATATTTCTCAACTGTGTCAAAGCTCATACAACGTGTTAAGACAACTGTATCCTAATAGGGATATACTTTCACCTAAACTTAAATTAAAAATGTGTGAATCACTCATTATGTCAAAGTTATCATACTGCGATACGGTATTTGGACCAGCTCTTCTTCAAAGGGATTTAAATCGTCTTCAAAAAATTCAAAATTCGTGTATTAGGTTCGCTTACGGTATACGCAAATTTGACCATATTTCACAGAAATTCAAAGAATCAAAATGGCTGCATATCAAAAAATTACATTCTTTGCATATTCTGAATATAACTCACAAAATTCTTAAATATCAAAAACCGAAATATCTATTTAATAAATTCACACATTTCAGTAATAATTACGGAACTCGGAATAAGAGTACGTTAGTAATTCCCAAATTTAGTTCATCCATTGGACAGCGAAGTTTCTCTTACACCGCAGCTAAATTATACAATACACTGCCTAAAGAATTTGGATCGTACACTCTAATTAATTTTAAAAAAAGGTTAAAAGGCTTGATTGTCGGTTTAGGACGGTTCTAATAAAAACAATAATCTCTGTTCATCTCGGATCTGCTCTTTGGTTCTTGATATTTTCTTGGATCTTTACTGAGGTTGAGTTGAAAAACAGCCTATGCTGACACTCCGCCTATTCACCTTTGTTATTTTTATATTTAGGTAGAAAAAAAAATTTATTCTTTCTTTGTTTTTTGTTATGGTGAATAAAGACGATTTATTATTATTATTATTATTATTATTATCTCCCTGCAACTACCGAATGTCCGCAACGGCAAGACTTTTATAGCACATCTCACAGAAGTTACAAAGTGAAGTTCGAAAAACATCACACTAGCACTTTTACGGTACTTACCCCGAAAGTTGCTCTGAAACGTTCTATTGATGTTATAATGTGAATTAGATCTACAGCATTATACAGTGTGTCCACGGATGGGCTTAACTATACTTGTGAAAATATTTATTTTAAATTAAAAAAGTAATTCTTCATAATTTCTTGCTTGTTAAATAAATTCGATTCACATTGAGAAATTATGAAAAATAACTTTATCTTTAATTTAAAATAAATATTTTTACAAGTATAATTAAGTCCATCCGTGGACACACATTGTGTAATGTAATACAGAGAGGCTGAAATTGAGGCTATAGTAAAATCTCAATCGAGACATGAAAATTTCAAATACAACAAAATATTTATATAAATTTATTATTAAAATGTTCTTGAAATCAAGTACCAATAGCACAAAAGTAGAGGTAGGTGTAGGCGTGTTCTTTTATTCAGTGCTGTATCCAGCGCTTGCAGCAAACCGTTCGTAAATTAAGTGATGGAAAGACGATTGTATGTGTCAATCATTCTTTTTTCCAGCGGTGAGTTCACCAATGAGCCAAGGCATCCATCGGCTTTAAAAGCCGATGGATATGTGATAGACGAATGGTGAGGATAATCAATCATTTAAGTTAACCTAAAATATAAGAGTTCAAATATAAAACGACTGCAGAATAGATAAATTACATCAATCACTGATGGAACAATTATTGAATAAAAGAACACAAGTACACATGTGGGATAGAAGAAGCTACCTAGAAAGCACTGAACGATTGGACAAAATTAGCTAAATAGTATAATAAGGTACCAATATTGCAAAGGTTCACTAAAACCTTAAATGGTGAACGATGATAAAGCTAGATTGGTGAAAAATAATAAACGAATACAACAATGACTAGGTACATATTATTATATTAGATTACTAGAGGATAGCTAAGTTCGCTGATTTCTTACCTAAGACGCAGAGATATATCTTTTTTAAATCAAGCCTTTTAACTTTTTTTGCATAGATATTTATAAAGTGCTATAATGTAACCTAAATATGACAATTTATTAGAAGAGCATAAATTATATTTTTATATAAAAAGATTTTACTTCTCAATACATTGAATAAAAAAGAAATTGATAACTTGTTTACCTATTATTAATTAAAGGAAATTATATAGAAATTAAAAAATATGCCTTACTTTGTTGTTTTAAATAAAACAACCAATATAAAACAACCAATGTTAGTGTATTGAAATTTGTTTGAATTTTACAAATTTTATGCTTGATTTCCAAAGTAGATATATCGATGGCTCAATCAAAAACCGCCACAAGTCAAAAAACAAAGCAATTACATTTTTGGTTCAATGGATGCAAAATATCATTACGGTTTTACTTTAAATACCACCACAAACAAAAATATCCTTAAAGATAAATCATTTAAAATGTAGCCACAAACTGTGTCTAAAACTGCCTCAATTCGAGTTATTTTCTTCAAAAACACCCAATTTTTTTACAACTATGCAACAACTAACTTTTATAATCGTAATCATTTTATTTAACAGCAAAATATCGAAGCTTTTAAATAAAATATAAAGAGTATGTCAAAAACAAAATAATGATAATAGAGACTTAGAAAATTTCAAAATGAAATAATAGTATTTTAGTTGTGGCAGTATTTGATTGAGCCATCGATATGTAGATTTTATAAAAAACAACTGGTGTTTTTTAACAAGATATTCTATTATACTCGAGAGTATCATCTATGATTTCTCTCAACTTTTCTGCTGGGTTTTCACTTGAACTGATGGTTACATTTCCAGGCAATCTAGCCTGTTGAAGAGAATGAACTGCTTGAATTCTGATATACCTGACATATCATGTACCTATAGATTCACTTTTTATAAAACTGCAGGTGTCATATTCTTCTTTACACTTCTGTAGTATTTACTTTTGCTTCTCAAATTTCTAGAATGTCGAAGGAAACCTAAAAAATAATATTTTTAAAATGTATTTTTAGTTCGATAAAGTATAATTACCTTTTAAAAGTATTTAGTTTAAAATGTTGCCGGACATTCGGTTAAATGTTTATCTTCTGGTTTACAACGATTGATCTGCAATTCTTTGTTTTTATTGTAGTTTTTTTTTATTTGGTGTCATCGGCATCGACTGCTAAAGATACTTAATGAATGAAATAATAAATTTACATCAGGCATTGTAATCTGAAACAAAGACAATGGTTTAGAAAATAGTTATCTATTTTATAGAGGACCCTTACCAAATCTATTCGAATGTATAAGGGGGCGTCCATTAATTACGTGAGGTATTTTTGAGGATTTTTTGACTCATCCATTTATTTTCCTGTAAACGATTTTAAGTATACTTTTGATTTAAATTCAGCCACTATGTTTTGTTTTATTTTTTTAATTATTAGATTTTATAATCCAGACACCGCACTACCAGTACTTTTGACAATTCTATTTTTTTTTACATATTATTTAATCATAAAGGCACTACCTGTACTTTTGACAATTCTATTTTTACTTTTCGTTTCGATCTTTGTATCTGTAACGTGTAGAGGGTGGGTTACCCCACCGCACTTAGGCCTCATTAGTCCCATTGTGCATCCTCCTAAATATATAGGCACCTCCTAGCTCGTGAACCAGATTTAATGTAGTTGATAACGTCATATAAGAGGCGCTTCTCTTATATCGGTCGGTGTTAGTCAATATACAAATCTTCTAATAAATGAGAGCAATCATAAAGAATATACGCGATGGTCTCATCTTCTTGTTCGCACCCTCTGCAGAGTGCGGATTCTGACAGCCCTGACAGATGCTTACGTACTTGGCAATGACCAGTCAGAATGCCTGTGACTAGTCATAGTCAAGTATTTGCTGTAGTGTTGTCATGATAACTTAAAATCTCCTTGGCAACTCTGCAGTTTCTTGTTTCATCCCATCTTGAAATTTCACAAGGTCTGATTAGGTCTGTCGATTTTGTCGGGCCAATAGAAGGGCCAGGTCCAAAAAGTATTTGGTTGGCTGCTTTCTTGGCTAGTACTAACCCTGAATAAATTCGTGGTCTGTTCAGGTACTTCTTGTCTGCTATCTATATAGATGAGCATGTTCCTTCCATTTATTCAATCATATTTTTAAATGGTACTACCTGTAGCATTAAACTGTAAACACCTGTACTATTAATATTTTATTATTTTTATAGAACAAAACCAGAAAAAGCAGCGTAGTTGACAAAAGCAGAAGAGATACGAGGAGAAAAAGTAGTAGAGGAAACTTATTCTTTTAGTAACTAGCTGTGTCAATTTTTAAAAAAGTAAGTATAAAACACACTCTTATAAGTTTTAAAACCACACTTTTATAATAAAACATATTTTTCATTAGATATTTTTTTAAACACCAGTATCGCCAGCACCAACAGCAGTACCAACAGCAATACCAATAGCAGCAATAACAATACCAGCAGCAGCAGTACCACCAACAGCATAACCCAGCAGCACCCTGTACTGGAGTTCAGGAGGAAATTATAAGTAAGTTTTCGCCTTCAGTAACTATTGACATGTGACATATTGATGATAAAAAAAAATACAATAGAACGAAAATTAAGGTCCATAAAGTAATCAAAAAGTTAGAAAATGTACTTTACAAAATTATAGATATACGAGAGTTATAGGGCAAATAAGAAATTTTGAGGAATTTAAAGGGGAATCAGAGACAGAGACTTCATTAGATTTTAAACAGTAGCGTAAATTTTGATCAAATTTATATAGCGCTAAAGAAATTTAAATAATTTTAAGGATTTTAAATTGATATTTATTGATAATTTTCAAGAACTTGTGGTTCTGATACTTCTATTTCTTTTTCATTAAAATAGTTTTTGTTTCTACCATGATATTTAGTTTGTCTTTTTAATAAATAAAAGTGACACTACATAAATTTTTAATGAATTCTTTTTAACAATACCAGTAGCAACAGCAGCACTAGCAGTAGCAGCAGGCCGCAGTAACAGCAGCAGTAGCAACAGTAGCAGTAGTAACAGCAGCACCAGCAGTAGCAGCAGTCAACAGTAGCAGCAGTCAACAGTAGCAGCAGTAGAAGCAGTAGCAGTAGTAACAGTAGCACTAGCAACAGCAACATCTGTACTTTATAAGTAAGTGTTTACCTTCCTTACTCCTCTTGATGAAAAATTTATTGGAACGAAAATTAAGGTTCATAAAGTAATCGAAAAGTTAAGAAATTTACTTTTAAAAATTTTACATATACGGGGGTTATAAGTGAAATATACTTTAAAACATTATTAGTGAGAATGTATTAAAACAAGCGAGTATACCCAATTTATTTTATTAGTAATAATAATAATTACAGATCATTTCATTTTAATGTGCATAAGGGTGTATTTCAGTCAAATCCATTTTCCATAAATCATCCAAATCCTTAATAATTGTACGACGTCTAGAATAGTTTTTGCGTGCAGGTCGAAGCAACTCGTTAACAATCTTTTCCCTTGACATGATGACTGATGTAAATTAAGGTGTTGCAGTTAGTTTTGTAATACGGGATTGTAAATCGTTGATATTCAAGTCAATTTCTGAAAATTGTACATTTGCAGTTTCACGTAGTAATAATAAGTCCTTTTCATTGGTTTTCGTTATTTGATTGGTGCTTTGTAAAGTGTTTTGCAATACTTTTAGTTCATTTTCATTGGTTTTTGTAATTTGATTAATGCCATTTAGATTTTTTTGTAATAATCCCACCTCTTTTTTTACATCATCAATTACGTCATTTGGAACTATATTAATTTGATTGTTAAGCTGCTCAATATTTTTTGACATTAAATTTGTAATATCAGTAATTTTAATCAAAAGCTCATCACGTAATTTTTTTAGATCTTCATTATACAGGTGTTGTAATTGAGTTTGGATTTGATTTATATCAGAACTTAGAGGCGTCAACGTTTTTTCAATCTCTTCCAAAACTGTATTAAGTGATTGTATTTTGGTATTATATTCGTTGTCTATATCAGTTTTAATTTTTGCTATATCACTACGAAGGAATCCTTTGTTTGTTTTAATCGCATCATCTACGTATTTTTTGGTTGCCATATGTTTACCTGCTGTAGGTGGATTTCTCGATGTAAATGTTTCAAGGTCCTTTGTTTTACTGTTGATAACGTTCACAATATCGTTTAACTTGCTGATATTTGAATTTAGCGTAGAATTTTTCATATCAAAAACATTTTTGAATCTGCTTTCCAACTGCGTTATATTATTCGTTGGAGTACCATTACTTTGTCGTCTACGTCCAAACTTATCGAGACTCATGATGAAAATGATTATAATATGTAATGTACTCTAATATATGATATCTGATTCTCGAAGTTCGTCGATTATTCTAGCGATTTCGTTGTTTACCGAAGTATTTCCAGCATTCTTCGAAGCCATCAACAACTTCAATCGATCGCAAAGTTCGTTAGGATCATCCCGGTAAATATATTCATTGTCTTCTTCATACAATCTTTCAATGGGTTTTACACGTCTAGTATTCCCAGGTATTTGCTTAATGTTTTTCATATCATCTCGCATGTTTCGTCTTCGTTCAACAGCATTTTTAAAACTTTTAGATTTTGTCTTATTTTTAAATAGAGGTCTAATGATGGAACTAAACTTTAATTTGTCAGCTTGATGCCTCAGATGTCCTCTTGAATCAAGATGAGCGCTAGTTATATCCAAAATTTGTTTGTAAAGTTGATGGTCCTTAGGAGTAAAATTTGTTGGTTTCTTAGAAAATAATAATTCATATAAACCAGGAGTAGCATTAAACTTGGTATCACCTAGAACTATATTATGTTTATCAAATTATAGTTCCTTAGTACCCATTAGCCATTTATTATCTATATAAACAGGTCCATAGCGGTTATCATAATTGACACATTTTTCGCCATAATTTTCTAGATATTCGTTTTTTTCGTTTACTTCAACTATTTGTTTTAATGGTTCTATCACACTGTTTAAAAAGTCCAGTTCTTTTCTATCAACTTCCATTTTCTTCAGGGAGTTATACTTTTTTGAATAACACGTCTAAGTTCTACAATTTTTCGTTTACGTGCTGCATCCACCGACATGTTTTTTTGTGGTAACACACACTAATTTATTCTGTGACCTACGGTCTTCGACTCTTCTTTAGAGAGGTCTTCAGACATCTTTATAAAATATATTGTATTTTTAAGATAACACATTAATTTATACTGTGTTCTTTTACGGTGTTCGACCCTCTTTAGAGTCTTCAGATGTTTTCAGAGGTCTTCAAATATCTTCTGAAACGTTGTTCAGAGGTCTTTAGAAACGTTCTTCAGAGCTCTTCAGGTGTCTTCTGAAACGTTCTTCAGATGTCTTCTGAAACGGTCTTCAAATGTCTTCAGGTGTCTTCATATGTCTTCAGATGTCTTCAGATGTCTTCAGATGTCTTCAGATGTCTTCAGATGTCTTCAGATGTCTTCAGATGTCTTCAGATGTCTTCAGATGTCTTCAGATGTCTTCAGATGTCTTCAGATGTCTTCAGATGTCTTTAGATGTCTTCAGATGTCTTCAGATGTCTTCAGATGTCTTCAGATGTCTTCAGATGTCTTCAGATGTCTTCAGATGTCTTCAGATGTCTTCAGATGTCTTCAGATGTCTTCAGATGTCTTCAGATGTCTTCAGATGTCTTCAGAGGTCTTCAAAAATCTTCTTAAACGTTCTTCAGATGTCTTTAGAAACGTTCTTCAGAGCTCTCCAGGTGTCTTCTGAAACGGTCTTCAGATGTCTTCAGATATCTTCTGAAACGTTCTTCAGAGGTGTTCAGATGTCTTTAGAAACGTTCTTCAGAGGTCTTCAGATATATTCTGAAACGTTCTTCAGAGGTGTTCAGCTGTCTTCAGAGCTGTAGGTGTCTTCTGAAACGGTCTTTAGATGGCTTCAGAGGTATTTAGAAACGTTCTTCAAAGCTCTTCAGGTGTCTTCTGAAACGATCTTCAGATGTCTTCAGGTGTCTTCAGAGGTCTTCTGAAACGTTCTTCATAGGTCTTTAGAAAAGTTCTTCAGAGGTGTTCAGATGTCTTCAGATATATTCTTTAGATGTTTTTAGATATATTTAGACGTCTTCAGAGGTCTCCTGAAACGGTTTTTAAAACTTACATTAGCATTGAACGTAGAAAAATATACTTTGTTGAAGCAAATCCTACATTATTAGAGTAACAGATTCATGATTAGCATGTCATATGGCCTTACACCTTCAAAACTCACGAAAATATGAGACATATTTCCAAAAAAATCCCGAAAAGATACAATGAATGACGTAATACCCGTTTAAATTTAGTCAAAATCTGACCAATACTAACAAAGATATGTGGTACTTAACACAGATGACGATTGTAACAAAAAATTCTACTCGTTTAAATTTAGTCACAATCTGATCGATACTAATAAAGATAAGCGGTGTTCAACAACGAATGACATGCAGATGACTATTGTAGCAAAAATTCTTCTCAGTAACTTGCTAAGTCATTGAGATTTCTTACAATGACTAATGACGAAGTATGCCTATAAATATAAATTGCATCGATAATAGCGAAGATATAGACCTAGGTCCTTACGGCTACTGAGCCTAATTTTTCTCTTCAGCGTAAATATACGTCACGTTTTCGTTACAATGTTATTTTTCCCGTTTAATTCTATCCGATAATAGCCGCTACTAAGGTTCTTTTGGCTTTGCATATGGTTTTTCTCTTCAAAATTAATCGTTCGTTCTCTACATAAAGTCGTTTGTTCCGTTTAAATCGGACCAATAGCAATAAAGTTTGATGTTTTCGTCTATTTTACTGTTTACTACTTTTTATCTTCGGCGTTAATCTACGGCTCGTTTCCGTTACAATATCATTTTTTCTCGTTTAACTCTATTCGATAATAGTCGATACTTAGGTCCTTCTGGCTTTCGTCTTATTTTTAAATGATGTTGGTAAATTTGATTCTGTCAGCCGGGTATCTTAGGTGACCTCGTAAAATCAGATGTCTCCAGATTGTAAATATATAATGAATCAAATTCATTTTTTTTTTCTTCAATAAGTTAAATATCAGACAAACATGTGTTAATGAAAATATTAATTATTATAGAAAGTTTTATTCCCCAAAATTTACAATTTTAAAATTATACAATTATTATCTTATGTCATTATATTAAATATTCAATTGTCTTAACAAAAAAAAAATGTTAGTTTCTTCCGCTTCTATAAATAAAAAATCGATGCTTTCAATGACACGTCTAGAATTGTTTTTCTCATTGATCAATTTTATTTTCTCTCTAAGATGACAAAGACTAAAGCTGCTCATTTATTGTTGTTAAAAACTTTACTTTGAAATTATAAAGTTTATGAACGTTATACATGTGTTTATAAATGCATGTTCGGCCCATTACTTTTCCACATTCTTCACATTGAACAGGTTTCCGATCATATGTCCACTGCCATTTCTTAAAGTCCTCGTAATTGTCCCATGAGTTTGAGTTAAATGGAACCCATTTTCCGAAATTTCTGCCTTCCGTAATATAACATTTATCACAGTGTACTCGTCCTGTATCAGGATACGTCTTGTGACAACGCTCACAAATCTTCTCCATGTCTGCTCAGTACGACAAGTAAATATAGAATGAACTAGAAACAATTTTGTGGTCCATACATAGACATTCAAAATTAATTATACCCCCACCACTCAATAGCTTAATTACAATACCTCAATAGGGAAGTATAGGATATAACTTTATTAATAATTGAAAAGCATTTGACACTTTTTCTCGTTTTTATACGATGAAGAAATAATTGATTTCTACAGATCGCAGTTCTCTCATTTCAAAATGTCTCCTAAAAAAGTGCTCAATTTGACGATTAGCGTTAAAATGCACCATTTTTACATGTTTTCTTATGACGAACAACACACAAATTTGCTAAAGTCAGGGGCCTTTTGAAAACATTTTTAAAACCATTCAGTCTTCCGTCCGACCAAAAGTTTACCTTATACCTATTAACTTTTGTCATTCTATTTCAGATCGTTGTGGTGTTCAGTCGTGTTTGCTGAAGTTCTTGGTGAGATTTTTAGAAAATTTTGAACTTTTTATATTTTCAATTTTTATCCTACTTCGTGAATTTAGTTCTTATCATTTTTTGCCACAGACATTTTTGAAATATTTCCATTTGCAACAATGGAGCCTCCAAATGCAATTGTTGATAAAGTTCAGACCCATCTCAAAGATCTTAAATTACACTCTGCAGCGTCTATAGAGTTTGGATTAAAACTATGTAATAACGCTGTTCGAGCTCTAAATATACACTTGAAACTTGCTGAGTCAATATCTGAAAAGCAACATATCACAGCATGTCATGCAAAAATTAAAAGTTTTAAAGCTTCATATCAAGCATCACGCGCTATTGGCTTTGGAGATCCACAAAAAACAGCTAAACATAATGTAAAATGGGATGATTCATTCTCTGCATTTAAAAATCGAGTAAGAACTGGAGTTATTTCCAATCTACAGCATATAGATCCTAATCTGTTCTTGAACGATTGTGTGCAACTTTTCTGCAGACGAATTAAAATTGCTCTCAAGAAACATGAATCATTTAAAATTAATACAGTTTTCTGTGGGAGATTTGAGAAAGCTGATGAACAAATTTATGAATATAAATGTTTTGAAACTCCAAATGCAGCTGTTTTTAGAGACACTGATTTAGCGAAATGGTTTAAGACCAATGTTCAACAATCAATAATGGGTAAGTTGGAGGATTTTCAAGAACAGCTGAGTGGATGGGCATTAGAAAGTATATTAAATCTACAAGTTAATATTAATAAGTACAACCCGTTGAAGGGATCATCATATATCGAGCTACCACATCAAATTAAAAAAAAGAAAGCATGCATTAATATCAAAAACATGGATGATGCTTGTTTTGCTTGGGCGGTCACTGCGGCATTACATCCAACATCGTATGGTAGTCACCCAGATAGGGTTTCATCATACCCTCACTACTCATCAGTACTGAAACTAAAAGGAATTCAGTTTCCGATGACGTTAAATCAAATTCCCAATTTTCAGAAACAGAATAATATATCAGTCAATGTCTATACCTTACGACTATGTAGAAACAGATATGTTACAACCCCTCTACGGCTTGCTAAAGAAAAGAAGGCTAATCATGTAAATCTACTGATGATTTTCAATAAATATTATGATGAATACCATAATGATTGGCTTGAGAATGAGGATGTGGGTTTTGATACGCACTTTGTTTTAATAAAAAATTTAAGTCGACTCGTTTCTACACAAATTAACGAAGATGGGCATAAAAAATATTTTTGTGATCGTTGCTTCCATTGTTGTTATACAGCTAAAGGGTTCGAACAACATACAATGGATTGTCGAAAAACAATTGTTTGTAGACATCGAATGCCAAAAGAAAATGATCAAGTTTATTTTAAACATTATAAAAATAAAATGAAAGCTCCCTTCATGGTTTATGCTGATTTGGAATGTGTGTTGAGATCTACTGACGACCCTAAAAAATATCAGAAACATGTTCCATGCAGTATTGGATACTATTTGAAATGTTCTTATGATGATAGTTTATCATTTTATAGATCATACAGAGGAGAAGATTGTATGCAATGGTTCACTAAAGAACTTGAACAACTGGCTGAAGATGCAGAGACTGTTTTTTTATGTCCATATGATATGAATATTACCCCTGAACAGGAAATAGAATTCCAAAAAGCAACACACTGTCATATTTGTGAAAAGCCCTTTGCTCAGGGTGATAAGAAGGTTCGTGATCATGATCACTTAATTCCTGAAAATAACTACCGTGGTGCCAGCCATGATACTTGTAATCTTGGGTTTATAGATAGCACAACCATTCCCATAGTGTTTCACAATTTATCAGGATATGATTCTCATTTTATAATTAAAGATATTGCCGTCAATTGGGAGGGGAGCGTGGATGTACTTCCATTGACTAAAGAAAAGTATATATCCTTTACGAAACATGTTCCTGAAAATCTGATTAAATTCAGATTCATCGATTCTTTTAGATTTATGAATTTAGGATTAGAAGAATTAGCCTCATATCTGACGGAGTTTCCACACATGAAAATGGAATTTCCGGAACTTGATGATGAGCATTTAAATTTATTGAGGAAGAAAGGAGTATTTCCGTATGATTACCTCGATAGTGTTAATAAATTTAAACAGACAACTTTACCAACTCATAAAGAATTTTATAATAAATTATATGATGAAAATATAACTGAAGAACAATATACTCACGCACAAAATGTCTGGAAGAAATTTAATATAAAGACGCTCGGCGATTACAGTGATTTATATTTAAAAACAGATATATTATTACTAGTTGAAATTTTTGAACAGTTTAGATCAAGTTGCCATCGAACTTATGGGCTTGATCCAGCTCATTACTTTACATTACCCGGCTACACATGGGACTGTATGTTATATAAAACTAACCAGAAATTGGATTTATTATATGATTATGATATGCAGCTGTTTATAGAAAAAGGCACTCGAGGTGGTTTAAGTCAAGTTTGCGGAAAGAGAAGAGCTCACGCGAACAACAAGTATCTTCCAAACTATAACTCGACCAAGCCCTCCAAATACTTGATGTATTTTGATTTAAATAATCAGTATGGGTGGGCGATGTCACAATATCTGCCTTATGGTGGGTTCGAATGGATACATACTAATATTGACGTCACATCCATCCCTGATGAAGGTCCAGAAGGGTATATTTTAGAAGTCGATCTGAAGTATCCACAACATTTACATGATTTACATAAAGATTTACCGTTCTGTCCAGAAAAAATGGCGCCGCAGGATGCTTCTAGAACCCATGTAAATGATATGATTCAAGGAATGAAATCGCATTTATCTAAAGAGGAGAAACTTTTGGCAACTCTGGGCGATAAGAAAAATTATGTAATCCACTACAGATATTTGAAGCAAGCGTTATCAAGAGGACTAGTACTATCTAAAATTCATCGGGTCTTAAAGTTTAATCAATCTCCTTGGTTAAAATCATACATTGATTTCAACACAGAGCTTAGGAAGAATGCCAAAAACGAGTTTGAAAAGAATTTATTTAAGCTCATGAATAATGCGGTCTTTGGTAAGACAATGGAGAATAAGCGTAAACATTCTCGAATCGTTCTAGTTAGAGAGTATGGTGGAAGATATGGTGCAGAAGCCCGAATTTCAAGCCCGCTGTTTAAAAGTGCAACTGTATTTGATGAAAACCTTATTGCCGTGGAGCTCCATAGATCTGAAGTATTTTTTAATAAGCCGACCTATGTTGGCATGAGTATTTTAGACTTGTCTAAAATTGTCATCTATGATTTTCATTATGAGTATATGCTTAACAATTTTCAAGACTGTTCCATTATTTATACAGACACTGATTCACTTATCTATGAAATTCGAAATCAGGATCCCTATGAGATGATAAAAAGAGATTGTTATCAATATTTCGATACTTCCGATTATTCTGAAAATAACATTTATGGAATACCGCTTGTAAATAAGAAGATTATAGGCCTAATGAAGGTTGAAAATAAGGGTGCTATACATGGGCGAAGTTATGTCATCAGATCTGGGGGGGCTAAAGCCCTAGCCCTAGTCATATAATATATAATAGTTCTAGAGGTATACCTACTGAAGTTAAGTAAAAAAATTCTGGCAAATCTATGAAAATGGATAAAATATCATATATCGATTCTAAACAAAGTTTTGCAAAATTTCAATATTGTGAATTTGTAGATATCCATTTATGGTAAAAAACTAAATTTTACATTATTGCACTTTGAAAATAATGAATACTTCAGTTTTGATTTTGACATTAACACCATATAGATTGCAATTTGCTGGGGACTTTTTCGCAGATTTCATTTTTAACATAAACACTATCACATACTATAAGAAATAAACAAATTTAAAGCTAAAAAGTAAGAAAAACTCGAATTGTAATTGATACAAATTAAAATGTAAACAATGAACTCGTTGCCAAATGATGAACTGATTTTAAAACAAAATTAATAAATGAACTGAAATTAAAAAAAAAAATTAATATAATATATCGGTTTTATAAAAAAGTCCTTAAATAAATATAGAGTATGATTACATATTACTATACACAAATTTTGATTCTTAAATAAAAGGTCTTATCCACTTCTTCAAGAGCTAAAATCCGACGACGTAGCGAAATTTTGCTACTTCTGGCAACACTGAAGGATATCCTACTTATAGGGACCTTCTACAAATTTCCTCCAGAGGGCGTATCACTTAGCTTGAATCGCGAATAAAGATCATTCCAATTATATCTTCTCAAGGAAGTCTAGGATTTGGAGTGGCTTCAAGCTAGGTAAATCTCCCTCTTCTATTTGATATGCTCCTAGGTATAGTGCCCTTGGATTCTGAAGTGCTACACATTTAGTTAGAATGTGAATGAAGATTTTTTCCTCCTCCTCACAAACTCTGCACTATCTTCTACTACTCTCAGTTTACTAAGGTGTCATTTTAGTTGGCAATGTCCAGTAAGGATCCCTGTTACAAGTGTTCTCACTACTAGAAAAATGTATATTATGATAACAGCTTAAAATACAATCTGGCTAATGTGGAACACCCCGAAAGCCTTGCCAGACTCGTCTAATGACCGTCAGGCGCGCTAAATTCGGCACGTTCGATTACTATTCCTCTCCTCGTTTAACTACCTGGCTTGTCAGGTCCGACCGAAATACGGTTTTATAACCGAAACAGAAACCAAATTTCGGCTCCTTTCTTAGTTTCGGCCGAAACAGAAACAAGAACTTTCTTT
Source organism: Psylliodes chrysocephalus (assembly GCA_927349885.1). Taxonomy (NCBI): domain Eukaryota; kingdom Metazoa; phylum Arthropoda; class Insecta; order Coleoptera; family Chrysomelidae; genus Psylliodes; species Psylliodes chrysocephalus. The sequence goes on from OV651814.1 coordinate 104,976,332, forward strand.
TAAGGCAATCTCTTATTGAAATTTGCAATATCTCATTGTAATCCTTGTTTTAGACTAATTAACTCGTATTATAAATTTTAGCTACATTTACTTATTACCTGTTTATTTATATATTTATATTTATATATATTAATAAATTTATTGACATGTTCACTTGAAACAAAGCAGAGAAGTTTGTGTGTACGTGCACTGTGTAGGAATGGCACCCGGCACAGTCGCCATTGTGCCGGACACAACCAATTGTGATACGAAAACTTTTAAAAGTAGTTTCGCTGTCGGCTGCAGTTTCGGCCAGTTTTCCGCCGAAACCGAAACTGTAGTCGAAACTATTATTTAAAGCCAAAGTTGGCCGAAACCGTAACCGAACCTTCGGTCGGACACTACTTGTGAGTCTGGCAGGCCTCCGTAATTGTAATTATCAGCCAGACGTGTATTTTAACTTACGAATATTTTGAAATGTATCTTAAATAGATGGATAATATTCTTAAAATATGCGTGAGTGTGCAAAAATTTACAGATAATAATTTAGGCACGTTTGGTATTGGGTAAGAAAGTTTTACACCAAAATATCCAAATTTCAAAACTTGACAGACATTCATTAAAACGACTAAAATCAAATTTTCAAAGGTAGCCATACCACAGAATATAAAACATATGTTTTATATGCTGTGGCCATACCATGACCATTTGTCATATTTGAAGTCGTTTAGTTGACGCGAAAAACCTAATTATTAATTTACATAAAATAAATGTAGTGTATTTCTACCTAGTTATAATTGGTATTAAATAAAATATTAACCACTGAAATGGCAAATTTTTTATATGCATGAAAGAGCTGCTCAACTGTCAAAAACATTTTCAGTATAATTTCGTTCAGGGTACCCACCAAAAGAAAAATTTCCGGAAATTTTTCTGGTTGTCATGAAAGTGTTTTAAAATAACAGCAGTTGATTGGCTATAAAATGGAGGTGTAAAATTATAATTTAATCTATCACGTGACAAATTTTCAAACCCGGGAAAATAAAGGCAAAAATATTATATTTTTTCCATTTAGAAGATATTACCAGACTCATTAGCCAATTTCGTAAATCAGCCAGACTTATTATTATAAACAGTTCATGATTGTATCAATTTATATGCTCAATTTTCTGCCACACTCACTTTCCACTATCTGAGATAATCCAAACTGCTATTTTTATAAGCTTTATGTTCTAGTTTAGCAAATGTAAAATAGTTATGACTGGGAAAATAAGTGTCAGACTCAAAAATTTTGTTTTTTGTCACTAAGAGAACAGTTTATTTTTCATATACACCGACTGGAAAAATGAATACGAAAGAAATTCACTGCCTCCTGAACTAAATGTAAAATTGCAGAATTAATCAAATGGCACGATTTTTTTTATTTTTTAATTTCTGTTCTGAAATCATTGGGTGGATGTGCGATAAATGTTCGAATTATTTTTGGGGGGGCTAATTTGGTTTTTGGGGGGGCTTAGCCCCCCCAAGCCCCCCCTTAACTTCGCCCATGGTGCTATAATGACAGATTTCATCGCGTTGCGATCTAAAATGTATGTTTTAAAACTTCATAAAAGCCCTGAAGATTTGAGAAAGGAACGAAATAGACAGCAAAAAAGTAGATGTCCTGATATTGAAAGAGCGATGGCTAATTTTGGCGTTGGAAAGAAAATTAAAGGAATTAAGAAATCTATTGTTAGGAACAAGATTACATTTGAGGACTACGTTGAATGTCTGGAAAAATGGACTGAGAAAAGAATTAATCAGAATTTAATTAGATCAGACAAACATTATGTTCACTCTATTACCCAAACCAAAGTAGCTCTTAGCCCATTTGATGATAAAAGATATAATCCCCGGAACGTATGAAACGCTACCGTGGGGACACTATTTAATTAGATCTACGAATGATGCTAATTACTATTTAGATCATGATGATCCTATGGATGAGGATCCTATCTTTTAAATATTTCACATTTTATCTAGTTTTATATATATACATATATATTTTAATAATTTATTGAGTGATAGTCATGTATTATTGTAATATTGAAATTATAGTGATTTTTTTTATTTGGTGCGTAATATAGTGGTTAGATAATCAAGGGAAAATAATAAACCATGTACATTAATTTCATGCTTCCATCGTCTCCTAGGCACAAACTAGAGCCGATGAGGTACTTATAGTATCTAAAAGAGTCATTATTAAAAATAACTAAAAGAGCCATTGCCAGTCGACATTCTATATACAAATTAGAACCGATTAGGTTTTTAAAGATGCCAATTCCCATCGGTATCCTAGTGACAACCTAGAGCCGATGAGGTACTTATAGTATCTAAAAGAGTCATTATTAAAAATAACTAAAAGAGCCATTGCCAGTCGGCATTCTATATATAAATTAGAACCGATTAGGTTTTTAAAGATGCCAATTCCCATCGGTATCCTAGTGACAACCTAGAGCCGATGAGGTTATCATAGTAATCAAAATATTCATTATTCATCATGAAAACTTATATTCTTCTTTGTTTACTTAACCAACATATTACAATCATTTTTTATGGTTTTGTAGGCCTATCGGGGAAGCTTTCCACTATAAAAAAGCAACGCGCTGTGAGTTCTATCTCCTTATATTATAGGTAATTGATAAATTACTTATAATATATAAGATGGTGTGGAAACGAACTTCTGAAAAATATCTCGTCAATTAAAAATTGTTTTATTAATTGTTTTTTTTTTCAGATTACGAACCACCTGTATGTTTATTACTACATAAATATTTGTTATCATTAGAACGAATCGATTATGATATTTATTAATAAATATTTTTAAATAATATATTTTTTTTATTATATTTATTTTTTTATTTAAATTTTAGGAAAATCAGAGCTACATGCTGAATAGTTACGTGGTTATTGTAAAGTGTTACTAGATATCTAAGGAGTTTAATGGTATCACCAAACTTCTTATCGCATTGTGATCTTGAGGAATTTTTGCTTCAGATAATTTAAGAAAATTTTTAATGGAATTGAATTCTATTTGCATCATACTGTACATTAGAGGTTTTGTTCACTCGACCAAATGTCTTTTCAAGGTTAAAAAGGTTGTATCTTTGCATCTAAAGCACCTACATACATATAGACTTATTCGATTTATGGTTCAAACTGGTTAGTTTGATCTGTATCTAAAGAGTCTAGCTCAAAAAATATTTCTAACATCAACTTTTAACGTTAATTCCTCTAATAGCACACTAAACTACGCTACATATTGAAACTTTAGAGCTACATGCTGAATAGTTACGTGGTTATTGTAAAGTGTTACCAGATACCTATGGAGTTTAATGGTATCACCAAACTTCTTATCGCATTGTGATCTTGAGGAATTTTTGCTTCAGATACTTTGAGAAAATTTTTAGTGGAATTGTATTCTATTTGCTATATACTATACATTAGAGGTTTTCGTGGTCAAAAATGATGTATCTTCACGTTTAAAGCACCTACATACGTGCAGACTTATTTGATTTATGAATCAAACTGATTAATTAGATATGCCTCTTGCTGTATCGACTTTATAGTTTGGATTGTGTTAAACACCTTGTAAAGTATTACTGGTGTCCTTAAGAATCTATTGGTGTCGTTAAAACACTTATCGCATTTTGATCTTGAGGAATTTTAGATATGCAAATTTTGATGACATTGTATTCTATTTCCTCCAGGTTACCTTGGAGAGATTTTGTTTACTTGACCAAAAGCCTTTACCAAAGACTTGAGTTTGAAACGGAATGAATCGTAACGAAACATAACAAATCGGACCACGTGATACACGCTTAGGTCCTTTTGACATTGCCACTGCGTATTGTGAATGGCAAGACGTCTCAGGTAGAATACCGTTTTCCCCCCCGTTCAAATCAGACTAACAAAATATAAGCTTAGGCCCTATTGTCCTAGACATATGATCATTGTAAATGCATACCTGTGTTGTGTGCGTTGCGTGCGTTGCGTGTGTTGCGTGCGTTGCGTATGTTGCGTGCGTTGCGTGCGTTACGTACGTTGCGTTAACAAAGATATACGTTCGATGCCCTTTTGGCCTGTCACTGCGTAGGTGGTCCGTCACTGTGCATGATTTTACTGTACGTTTTTTTATATATTGACGTTTTTTCCCCGTTTGAATTGGACCACGTGATACACGCTTAGGTCCTTTTGACATTGCCACTTTGCATGTGCACTTGCGAACGGCTGAAGATACGTGCTAAGGCCCCTTTGACATTGCACAAGATTTTTCTCTTTTACGTTAATCGTTCTTTACGTAATGTCGTTTTTCCCGTTTAAATCGGACCACGTGATACACGCTAAGGCCCTTGTGGCATTGCACAGGATTTTTCTCTTATACAGTTATCGTTCTCTATGTAATGCCGTTTTTCCCGTTTAAATCGGACCAATAGCAGTGAAGATTCGTGCTAAGGCCCTTGTGGCATTGCGCATGATTTTTCTGTTAAAGGAGATTAATTTTTTCATTATTTTTCCCTTACTCTGTACGTTAAGACCTTTTCAACGAGGTATCACATGTTTTATATTTTATAAGCATGAGGGGGTCGTGGGGGTGAAGGAGAGCAGTTGGAATTTTTACATTATTTTTTCCTTACTCTGTATGTTAAGACCTTTTCAACGAGGTATCACACACTATGATTGATCAATTTTTCAATGAGGGGGTCGTGGGGGGATGAAAGGAGGGTAGGTGGAATTTTTTCATTATTTTTTCCTTACTCTGTACGTTAAGACCTTTTCAACGACGTATCACATGTTTTATATTTTATAAGCATGAGGGGGTCGTGGGGGGTGAAGGAGGGCAGTTGGAATTTTTACATTATTTTTTCCTTACTCTGTACGTTAAGACCTTTTCAACGAGATATCACACACTATGATTGATCAGTTTTTCAATGAGGGGGTCGTGGGGGGATGAAAGGAGGGTAGGTGGAATTTTTTCATTATTTTTTCTATACTCTGTACGTTAAGACCTTTTCAACGGCGTATCACACACTATGATTGATCAATTTTTCAATGCGGGGGGGTGGTCCGCGGGGTCGATGTATTATAAGCGTTAATACCCTTTTGACTTTAATGATAATTCTTTCGTTGGAAATGATAGCTAGAAGCCAGTTCACGCTGAATGACGTTTGCCCCGTTTGAATAGCAATAAAGATACACGTTTATGTCCTTTTGGCATTGCGCATGTGTAGTCGCAAATGGCAACTATATATATATATATATATATATATATATATATATATATATATATATATATATATATATATATATATATATATATATATATATATATATATCATGTAGAATGATGTTGATTATATACATCATCTTGTAAATGATTATTAAATGTCCTCGTGGCCGAGCGGTCTAAGGCGCCAACTGGTAATCTCTGGGTCGGTGGATCGATCCTCCGTGTAGTCAGATTTTTTTTAATAAAAAAAAAATTAAATGGTTTAAAAAATAAAATTATTATAAAATGGTGTATGGTGGGTTGCTTTGATATCCAATAATGATCGTGCATAAGAGATGACTGCATGACACGTAATATGACAGGTGACTAGGAAAAGTTACCAGATTTTGAAAATCTAGTGACAAACAGTGTTACCAACATAAAATCTAGTGGAAAAAAGCAGTGCTACCAACCTTCAAAAAAGTTACTAGATTTTGAAAAGTTACTAAATCTAGTGAGATAAATTTAAGGAATGAAAAATTAACTTTTTAAAAAATTTTATTTTACTTAACAAACGTTTTACTCTGATAAAAAATAAGGAATAACAATTTTACAATTTAACATATATTTATAAGTTAGCTTGTGCTGACGAAGCAGGTCGAAGACCGGCTTGCAAGCTTGCATATAGAGTTCATATAACTCCTCCCCTGTTAGATGAAGGCTTCGGGTTCTTCAGAAGTCGAAGGCTGAATAATTTTGGGTTCCGTTTCTTTTTTTGAATAATTTCTTCATGTTTGTTTTTCCACAAAAACAAGCAATGGTTAGGATCGCCAGGGTGCTGATAAAAGACCATTGGAGCCAAGTTTCTGATTTTGATTCATCGATGTCATCTATGGATAATTGACTGATTATTCATTATTGACTTTAATGAATATTTGGAACAAGTGTTGAATAGGTGGTTTCTTCATCTTTGATGAGGGCGGCAATGCAAAGGTCGATTTTAGTTTCTAACTTTTCTTGTTGACAAATGTAGTTTTCCTCAAGAGGGATGCAGATATCTTCCATATATTGGTGTTTTTCGTCAGTCAAAGCCAAATAAGGTTTTTCGGGTATGATAATGGTATCGTTTTTGGTAGGGGTTGGGTAGAGGTGAAAATATTGGAATAATTTTGGAAAAACGATAGGGATTTCTATGGTAAAAATTATTTTATCATTTGTGAAATAACAATTAGTGAACATTATGGAATACCAAAAAAATTTTTTTTATCTATGTTTAAAATTTCGTTAGTTTTGTAAATATTTTTATGTTTTATTTATTTTCTAGAAAATTAATAATTCTAATAATTATTATAAACATTTGATTAGAATATGTAGAGGATTTATAATTTCCAATATATTATGAAATGTTTTTTTTTTTTTGATTATTGATTATTGAATTTAAAGTTTTTGAATATTTACATAATCAATAACTAGAATTTATTAGGTAATTCATTAATAATAGTCCTAAATAATCATATTTGTTTCTCGGAGATAATAAGTAAATAGATTTTTTACAATTCCTGGAATTGTTAAATGTTTCGTGTGATTCCTCTGTCTCGGTAATTTGAGAGGTAAGGGATTGTATGTCTATGTCATGTAAAAAGATATGTTAGTAATAATGTGTGTGAAACTAAGTTTACATGGAAGAATACTGATACCAGTAATTGTTATCTCTTGACTTTTAGTTTTCGTCATCAGATTCAACAGTATTAGAAGGGTCATTGTCATTAGTATCGGCGTCGTTTTGTCTTTCTATAGAAGAAAACGGTTTCTTAAGCTCCTTTATATGAATAATATATTTTTTATTTTTATTATTTTCAATTTCAACTTTATTTCTATCTAATAACTTCGTTATGGTAAATGGTCCAATAAACTTATTATTTTTCTTATTTCTATAGTATGGATTTTTCTTATAAACTACTTGGTTAACCTTAAATTCTACATTTTCATTACCATTTACATTATGCTTACTAATTAATTTTTCTTTACCTTTAACTAAAGATTCATTAACTTTATTATATACATGTTCTATTTTATCTCTATGATTTTGGACATAACTTGAAAATAACTCTTTAGGCATAAAAATTTCTTCAGGATTTCTGGAATTTGTATGTCCGAATACAAGTTCGAAAGGTGTGAAACCAGTCGCACTGTGTATTGAGCTATTATATCCAAGAATGGCATAATTAATTAAATCATCGTCATTAGGGTACAACTCTTTTAGGATTCGTAAATGTTCGATCAACGTTGAATGGAATCGTTCAATAATTCCATTCGACTCATGGTGACCGGGTGTGGTAAAATGTGTTTTTATTTTATGTAAATTTAGAAGTTCACGAACTGTATCATTTTTAAACTCTGTACCACTGTCTAGGACAATTGTTTTAGGTATACCGAAACTTGCAAAATATTTTGTTAAACCGTCACAAATGTTTATTGCTGTTTTTCCGGGAATAGGGATAGACTGAGCAAATTTTGAAAAAGGATCAATTATTGTTACGTAAATCTTTTTATTATAGTGAAAAATGTCTATATGTAATATTTCAAATGGTTTTAAGGGTGTTTCAGTTAAATTTAGTGGTACATAGGGATTTTTTCGAGCATATTTAGTTCGCTGACAGATGTCACAAGAATTAATATATGAAGTGATTGTTTTTTGCATATTTGTCCAATAATAATTTCGCTTTAAATAATTTAATGTTTCCTCAATACCTCGGTGATTAGTTTTCCCTTCATGATGATTTTTTATTAACATTATTTGTTCCTCGATATCTTTAATAGTATTTACTAAACGTGTACACATGACTAATTTTAAAATATCCTTTTTAAATATTTCTGTATATATTTCATTAAATTGAGGTACAAATTTTCTATCATCAAAATATATATGATAGGTTTTATTAGGACCTAAATAATTTTTTAGAAAATCTATTATTTGTTTCCGATTATTTTCTAATGGTAATTTTAAGGTTATAATTTTTTGTTTATTATAATTTTCGGTTTTAACAACTATTTGTTCATTATTGTGTTTAAAAACTAAGATTTGATTATTTTTATTGTTAATTATTTCGTCTAATATGAGAATGCCATCATTTTCGACTTCTTTCGAAAGTGAATGTGGAGTCTCATCAGAATCAGATTTATTTGGAGGTTGTATTTGAATATCTGAGATTATTTTTATTTTTGATTTATTTTTTTGTTTATAACTAGGGCCAGCTTCTTCGAAATCTTTATCAGAAATGTAATTATTGGGGTTTTCGGCTATATTTTTTAAAATTTCTAAGCTTTCTATATTTATATCTCCTGGGTTATTATCTGTAGATTCAGTTTCAAGAGCATTTAATTTAATTCTGCTTAAAGCATCTGCATTACTGTTTAGTTTGCCTTTTTTGTAAACTATTTTGTAATCATACTCCTCCAATTTGAGGCGCCATCTTATTAATTTTGAATTGGGTTCCTTCAAATTGAATAGCCAGACTAACGGGCGATGATCAGTTTGAATAGTAAAGGTTTTCCCAAAGAGATATGCACGGAAATACTTACAGGCCCACACAATTGCCAGAAGTTCTTTCTCTATTGTGCTGTACCTCTGTTCCGTTTCGTTAAGAGTTCGTGACGCGTACGCCACTGGTTTATCCTGACCTACGATACCTTGAGATAATACTGCACCGAGGGCAACGTCTGATGCGTCGGTGGTTAGTATGAAAGATTTTGAAAAGTCAGGATACTGAAGAATCGGACTATTACATAAAATTTTCTTACAAGTGTTAAAACATTCAATAAAATTTTGATTGTGAATTACTTTCGCATTCTTTTTCAAACAAATAGTCATAGGTTTTGTAATATTGGCGAAATCTTTAATGAATCTACGATAATAGCCTAACAGACCCAAAAAGGATTTTATTTCTTTTTGTGTCCGTGGAATTGGAAAGTTTTGAACTGCCCTTATTTTATCGGGGTTAGGTTTCACTCCCTCAGGTGTGATAACGTGACCCAAATAAGCAACTGTTTTCTGTAAAAACTCAGATTTATCCAATTGAATTTTGAAATTTGCTTTTCTCAACCTATCAAATACATCTCTAACTCTAGAAATATGTTCTTGTAATGAAGTGCTAAATATTAAAATATCATCTAAGTAAACAATGCAAATGACATTATTTAATCCTCTTAGGACATTGTCCATGACTCTTTGAAAGGTCGATGGAGCATTTTTAAGTCCAAACGGCATACGAGTGAACTCGTAGTGGCCATCGAGAGCCGTAAATGCCGTCTTTGGTATGTCTTGTGCATCAATTTCTATTTGATGATAACCAGACGCTAAGTCTAAGGTTGTAAAATAATTCGCTCTACCTAGCTTATCTAACATTTCCGTAATGTTAGGTATAGGATACTTATCACTAATACTTTTCTCATTTAACTTCCTATAATCTATAACTAAGCGATAATTTTGTTCACCTGTCTTATTATTAAACTTTTTTGGGACAACCCATATGTTAGAACTAAAGGGACTGGTGGAAGGACGAATTATTCCTTGTTCCAGCATTTTATTAATTTGTTTACAAACTTCTTGTTTGTGAACTTCTGGGAAACGATATGATTTACAATAAATTGGTTTATCGTCAGTTAAATTAATTTTATGTTTGACTTCATTAGAAAAGCTCAAAGGAATACTTTCTGAATAAAATATATCCCTGTATTCAAAACATAAATTTGAAATTGCTTCTGTTTCCTCGTCATTGCAATGATCTAAACTTAATTTATTTAGGTTATTTTTTAAAATATTATCTAAATTTGGATCAATATTTAAATTTTGGGTATTTTTTATAAAATTTATTTCGTTAATATTTAATTCATGTATTATAAAAGGTTCTGTAATTGTAATTTTAGATGGTTTAGTATTATTGTTCGTTATTGTAGTAAATGCAAAGAAATTTTTTATGTTTACAATTCCGTCGTGTGTCTCCAGATTGTCGTCGAAAGTTATCTTGTCAAGTAATCCGATACCTTCCTGCTGATAAACTGGCAACTTAACTACCATTTCGGTGTTTCCAGGAATTATTATTGAATAATTATTTAATTTTTGTTTTTGATTTATTTTAAGTACATTGTCAAATTCTAAAGGAATATTAGTATAGGGTGTGATTAATAATTTGGCATCTACATTTATTATTGCTTGAAGTTTTTTTAATAAGTCCATTCCTATAAGCCCTTGATATTTATCATTAAAATTAAATATATAAAATTTATGTGTACCTTGTACATTAAAATCTTCAAAAATGGGTATATACGCTACCTCATTATGAAAACTTATATTATGAGAAGTTTGAATCTGAAAATTTTCGTTTTCAATGAATTGAGAATAAAACTTACTAGCTAATTCGGAGTTCAATAAACTTCGAGAACTTCCAGTGTCTATCAAGAAGTTTGCTCCTAACTGATTTATATAAATATGGGGTAGTTCATTTTCTACTAAGTGATTAATTTTTATTAAGTCTTTTTGCCATTCGTCGTGGCCTCTGGAAAATTTACATGTTCACCATTCTGAATAGAATTATCAAAATCATAATCGTAATTTTCACATTGATCAATTTGATTTTCGAATTGGTTTTCAAAATCAGAAGAGTGAGCATCATTAAATGTTTCCATATTATGCAACTGGGGTGCAAAATTCCTAGATCTGTTTGATTGGAAATAATTTCGATTATTATTTGATTTTTGGACTGTAGGATTTCTAGAACTAGTAGACATTGGTTCCGGTTTATTAGCAGGGATTTGACCGGTTGGTTTAAATACGTCTGCCGGAGGTCCGAAAACTTGTCTATTTGTAAAATATTGTTGAGGTTGTAAGTTTTGTCTGGGTTGTATGTTAAATGGTTGAGAAGGAAATTGATTGTATGAATTATTTCTAAAATTCTGATTATTATAACCATTATAATTATTTTGGAAACTATTATTAGGACCTTGGTATGAGTTTGATCTTTGATTATTAAAATTTTGATAATTATTTCTACTTTGGTGACTATTTCGGTGACCATTTCGGGGGTTAGATTTACTATTATTATTATTAATATTGTAATTTTGAAAAAATTCATTTTGTTTTTGACTTAATATGAAATTTTCTTCTTCTAAAACATGAGACATTGCCATTTCCAGTGAATCAGGATTTCTTAATCTTACTAAATCTTGTACACGGCCAGTTAAGCCACGAATAAAAGTTTTTAAAGCTAATTCGTCATAATTTTTAATTCTAAACGTTCTTTCTTCCGTAGTTAAATTCATTGAAATTAATTTTGAAGCAATGGCACTTCTGGATTGTTGAATACGTTGTCCAAAATTTATAAAAGATTCATTTCTTAATGGCCTTAAAATAATTAATTCTTGAACTAAACAATCAAGGTTTCTTTGGTCTCCGAAACTAAGTCTTAAAAGATTTTTTAAACTATCCCAAACTCTTACTTCTGGTCTAGAACCTACTAATCTTAATGCATTACCAGATAATTTTCCAATTATTGCTCTTAATAAAAAACTATTTATTGGATCGTTCCTATTTTGAGTATTTTTATATTGGCTAATTAAACAATCACAATGTTCTAAAAATATCTCCAAGATTCCACTGTCTCCATCAAAAATTGGTATTGTGTCTATATGCAGTTTCATTAAAGAGTGATTAACACCACTAACAGGAACAACTGAATCTTGACTACCGTTACCCATTGTGTTTGTTTTTAGACTTAAATTACTAATTGTTTCTATTAATTCGTCAATTTTTGCAAATTTAATTTAAAGTTAAAAATCTCTTAAAATATTATATACACTAATATTTAAAGTTTAAAACTTGGAATCATATATTCAATATTCGTGCAAAAATTATAAATGTTTATTTTATTTTTCAAACTTACTTATCTCCTAAATTTCTTTTAAATATATTATATTCGTTAATAATTTAAAAGATAAAAATCATGGAATTCTATATTCACTAGTTATCCACAACTGATTCCCTAATTTTACCAAAGATAAAAAAATGTAAAAAGGAAAAGAAAGGATTGGCTTACCACGTCCTTGGTTGATGGTTCTGCTCCACGAAGAATTGAAATTCACGTCGTCTTCACTTTGTTCACAAGAAAAACGACTTGAAGCATCCGAATGACTGCGCCAGATAAATTTAAGGAATGAAAAATTAACTTTTTAAAAAATTTTATTTTACTTAACAAACGTTTTACTCTGATAAAAAATAAGGAATAACAATTTTACAATTTAACATATATTTATAAGTTAGCTTGTGCTGACGAAGCAGGTCGAAGACCGGCTTGCAAGCTTGCATATAGAGTTCATATAACTAGTGACAAAAATGCCTTTTCGGACCTTAGAAATTCCCATGTTAATTTCCATAAGAAAAGCGCGATTTTGGCCCAGAACTGGTGTAGCTCTACTTCTCTTCTGCCTATCGTATTTACGAGTTTCAGCTGTAGCTAAATTATCTTAGGACCGATTCCACCGTTGTGTTAAACGAAGTTTAAAATGACATTTTTACATTAACAATGTCATTTTAATCTCGGTGGAATCGGCCCTTAAGGCCAAGTTCAATTTTGTTTGACATATCATCACGATTTTTTTTAGGTTAGAAAATTGCATTATCGATTTTTTTCATTCGAAGTAATAAAAGACGTCACTTTAAATTTCTATCTCTTTATGTCAACAAATTTGTAACACGATGAATTTATAAAACGTATGTCACTAATGAATATGTGGCGGCAACTGACGGCAACACTGTCAGCTACTCCATGGCTACTAGAGTACATACAGGTCCGGTATAAGCCATGGAAAATAATAATTTAATGTTTTGATCGAGTTAAATACAATATCAAAATTAAATGTTTATTTTTAAGTAAACGACATTTTTAAATGTATACGTTTTCAATCAAAAATAATATAGGCTAATACTCAAGTGTATTACACGAGTGTACTGGACAAGAGATAATTTTACCCTTTACTCCAGTTTTTTGTAATGAAACCAGCGGTAAAATAGATATTTGTGTACCAAGGCTGTGTTTTGGCCGAATTTGACATATGCGTTCAAGTCAAGCCACTACTGGTTAAGTATAAGAGTAATAGGCAATAAACGCGTGTTCAATCAAACTTGACATCAAGATAGATGTCACATAAGCAGGTGTACTGAAGATGAACTTTGCAAGACCAAGCATCAGATAGGTAGGTATAACACTTGATGTTCTGAAAACTATGTGGATACTACACTGAATGAGAAGGAATGGAAGTGTCAGAAGGAGGCTAAAGGCAAAAAATAGGCGGAACAGAGCCTAATAGATAGATAAGTAATATTTTAGCCAGGAGAGTCGATAAGTGTTATAAATATAGTTAATTTATGAATGTATTTTTAATGTATAATTTCAGTTTATTTTCATTTTTGGTATAAAACTATGGCTGACATAATAAAACTCTTAAAAGTATATATATTTTCAATCTTTATTACTATACATTATTTTTAGTATTCACTTATTCTCTCTGACCTAGGGAAAAGGTCAAAAAACCCTGGTCATAATTGTTTACAATGTTGCGTGTTCCTAATGATACAAAACATTACAGAGGAATGATACTTAGCCGATGAAATCTCATAGAGTTCACGCATGACATATTGTGGTATGGAATATGGCTATCTCTGATGCATCTGCGGATTTAAATTTATTTATGCGTACTGTTTTCTATCAACTGATACCCCAAATTTATACAAGCCACGTCTTCGCACCACAATGTGACATAGCATCAAATCTGCTTAATCTCGTACCATTTTTTTAAGTATCAAGGATATTCTTGGTGTAGCTGATCATCATATTTCGAGTCATTGAACCTAAAAAATAACAAATATCAATAAATAGAATTCGGAATTTATTCCAAAAATATTTTTCTTTGGGAATTATATAGGATTTCTCGTTAATATACAGACAAACTTTTAAAGGTGGTAGGTGCATCAAAATAAACATTTTTTTGCTTATTAAAATAAAAATAATTTTATTGCCCAACAAATTAATCCATTTACATAACAAAATACATGAAATAAATGTTAAACATAATATTTCGACAGAAAATAATTTCAGCAACAGCAAGAAAAAAAAAGAAAAGAAATAATCCTAAATACATTAGCTACAAATTAGTACAACTAATGGTCGAAATAAATATCCCAATCAGAACAAAATTAATTAAAATTTGAGCACATTAGCGTTATAGGTGAATTTCTTCCTAAGTTCGTTCAAATACTTGCTGTATAAAATGTTTTATGATATCTAATGGCTGTTTGGGGAACATTAAAATTTATTTAATTTATCACAAATAGTACATCAATAGTGTTATGTAATATTTTATAAAAAAATGTAACACTGAAAATTACCCTTCTTTTTTCGAAAGAAGCAGAGATTCTTCAATACCTCGAATTATATACAGCTCATCTATTTTAAAAGAAAGGTACTCAAGAGATCGCCGCTGAACATTTTCCAATGATCTTTTATGAATATTATAAATAAGGTTCCAGACAAGAGATGCATATTCTGGCCTGGAACGAACTAAAGAAAAGTAAGGATCTCCAAGCTTTAAGAGTTTGTTAAAGAACCAGTATTACGGAATTAAGAACCCTAAGCTTTTCAACGCAGAAGCAACCTCGGAAGCAACGGTATTTTCAATATAATCCGAAAAAGTAACTTTTTGGTTGAATAATATACCTGCTTAATCTTCAATTTGTGCACAAGTCCGATAAAGGTAGGCTGTTAAATAAATAATCAAACTCCACCTTGTTATTACTTCTAGTATAGGAACATACTTTACATTTAGACACATTCATAAACAGCTTGTTTTCATTACACCAATTTTCAACGATTCCCAAGTTGGGTCTGTAAAAAGTAACAGTCTTGAATTGATAAGATTGAGGTAAATATTTTTAAGTCAGCAGCGAACAGCAGGTTAAATTTATTGCCAAGTCATTTATAAATATACTAAATAATAGTGGCCCCAGATTGGAGCTCTGTGGAACTCCAGATGTTGCTGTGAGGGGTGAAGATGAAAATCCGTTGTAAAAGACATAATTAAAACGATGATTTAGGTAAGATGAAAATAATCTCAACAGCGACTGATCAAACCCTAAGCTTTCCAACTTCCTTACAAGAATATTATGATTTTTAATTATTACAAAATACATTATGGGCAGGTTGTACAAAAAATATTCTAAACATATTTTAACTAACAAGAGTTTTATTTTTAACTAGTTATATTCAAAAACAAATGTCATTTTTAAAACTATGTTTAACAATAACCGATGAGTATACAACAAGGTTCACAGTTTAAACTAAGTCTACATTTTAACTGCCTATTGTACAACCCGCCATATGTACAATTAAAAATTAATTGTATTTCTTTAAAATGCACTTGATTCTATTGATCAAAACCATTCGATAAAAAAAAATAAAAAGTATTGGTATAAAGGTGGTTTTTTATATCTATGCCATAATGCATGCATTGGAGTAGCATGTAGATTACCGAATGAATCCGAATCCATGTCAATACAAACTAAACTAGACGAAAAACCCAATGAGAAGAACAGCGCTAAAAAGAAAGCGAAATTAGAAGATATGGACGATGATCAAGCAAGTGAGACGGAAATTGTAGAAAAGAAGAGAGAAAAACGAAGACCTAATAAATTTAAAGACTATATTTGCTATTAAGCCTTCAGCTATTTTTGTGTTCATGCTAAAATTTAATTTTTTTTGTTCTTCATAAAAAAAAAACTTTTTAGGATTGTTACTTTAAATGCGAGGTCGCATTTTTGTCAGGATGGACGAATGTTAGAACCTCTACAAAATGCCTAATTATTATTTTTAAGTTGGTACTGTACAATGACAGATGACATTTTTGACATTATGATTATTGGTTGTTCTCTGTGTGAAGCCCACTGTTGCTATTACAATAAAAGTAAATCCTGAATTATTTTAATTAATCCTGTGTGAATAATTTACCTGTGTGACCTTATGATCAACCCTCGGCCAGGTATATTATAATATTTTAATTAACAAGAGTTTTATTTTTAACTAATATTCAAAAACAAATGTCATTTTTAAAACTATGTTTAACAATAACCTATGAGTATACAACAAGGTTCACAGTTTAAACTAAGTCTACATTTTAACTGCCTATTGTACAATCCGCCATTTGTACAATTCAAAATTAATTGTATTTCTTTAAAATGCACTTGATTCTGTTGATCAAAATCATTCGATAAAAAAATTAAAAAGTATTGGTATAAATGTGGTTTTTTATATCGATGCTATAAAGCATGCATTGGGGTAGCATGTAGATTGTCTAAGTATCAGGTCAGAGAGATTAAAATTAAATAACATATGTAGTGGGATTCTCATCTTTTGAGTAATCGAGACTCCTATCTTTGTTCGACAGACAACGATTTTGATGTAATGTCTCTCTTTATTCTGTATGTAATGTGTCGAGTTGGCACAAAAGAATCGCTGTTCTGATCAGAAGAAATTAACCACATCAAAGAAAGAAAATTAGGTCCCCTGTTATTTTTAATTTATATTAATGATTGTTAATGTTGCAATAATTAATATGACATTTACCTGTTTGCCTATGATGTCCTTATCTATGTTTCTTGTAAGTTGTAAGGATTCAGATAACTAAGAGTTAATTGTCAATGAAACTCTGCAAAATGTTTATAAATGATGTTGCAATCATTTGTTAAAAATCAACACAAATACCTAAAACAAAATATAAGCTGATTAGAAATAACTATATGTAGTTTGTGGACAAACAATATAGGAAATTGGAATAAAATCTATACAGTTAATAGAAAAATTCATATATGTAAGGGTAATTATTCGGAAACAGATGAAATTCACAGACCATATGCAAATACTGTTATCAAAACAATTGCAGTTAAATTACATTTCCTATTTAGAATGTTATTAAAATAATTGTTATATTATTACATTATTTTTTACTAAATTTGAATATTGTGATATTAGCAAACTAGCCAAATAAAGAAAATAAAAACCGAAAACATACCTGGATCTACAATAATATATATAAGTAATATAAGTACATTGCATCTTTTAAATTATTAAAGTCCATTAAATTGAAATGACACGTCAAACCATAAACGTCAAACTTTCAAAACAAACATGCTTGTGTTCCAAACAGAAAATAGCATCACAGAACAATTACTTTTAGGTATGTGTTTTAGAATGGAAACTGCAATGTTAAAATTTGAGACAGTTTTGTAAACCCGGTGAGCGTTCTTTGAACTATTTGGCGGAAGTGGCGCCATCTCGCGGTCACTTTAGTTAACACAAAACGCGGGAACATTCAAAATGGTCCTTCAATATTTAGTTTAAAAGTGGTAGTCAAATTAAGATTTGTTCATACAAACTCCTTTTTTACGTTTATTGTAGCAATAAAATTATATTTGTTACAATAAAGCAAAAAATGAGTAGTATGAACCAATCCTAACTTGACTACAAGTTAAAATATTTTTACAAAAAATTAAAAAGCATGATCAACAAAATTAATTTATTAAAACAAAAAAAACATACAAAATAGAATAATTAAATGTAGCGTGTTAATTAGCTGGAAAGTTAAGTCATTGTCCACAGAGGTTGAAGAGTTTTATCTAAAACAAAAAATAAATATTAATCAACTTATAAATCAAGAAGGGTACAGGAAGAAAAAAGCAGCTAAGCCACATTTTTATCAAAATTGAACTGGTCCGCCCTATTTTGTAAAATACCAGTATTAGCAAATGCAAAACAGTGCATTTAAAATTATGTCAAAGGACTTTCCTACTGTTTGTTTGTCATTTTCAATATTTAGAATAAAAAATTACAACTGTCTGGTAAATTAAGTGGTAAACTACAATATAATCAGACAACATTTAAACAAAGTAACATCTTTTTGTAATCAATTACCTTAAAGTATCAAAAGTTTGTATTTAGTCAGTCTAAATTAAATTTGGTTTTCTGAACATTTTGGTAATTGTGACTAGGCCCCTTTTTTTCCTGAACCCTTCAAATCTGTTGGGGAGCACAGAAAGTGAGGCATAAATAAAAAAAGGTATACTGACCATTACTTCCCGGACTAGGCTATTTTGTCTTCCACAATCCAATATTGCCATTCCAAACGACTTGAAGAAAGTTTGTACTAGAACAAATAAAAAACAGTAAAAGTAACAATCTGAACTAAATCAATATAAAAATCAAATATGAGGCATGAATACAAAAAGTACAGTGACTATTACTTCCCTGACTAGGCTGTTTTTGTCTTCAATGATGCAATACTGCCACTCCAAACGGCTTGAAAAAGTTTGTACTAGAACAAATAAAAATACAGTTAGATCGCTGCGTGCACCAAGAACTTTAAATATATCTTCAAAATGTTTATCACATACTAAATAGTTTTTACAAATTTGTTGTTTTATTGAAAAATGGACTGGGAACACCCAATACTCAAATTTGAAATAAATCGTTATTAGGATTTCAGAGTGTTTACAAAACAATTTGGCATACAACAATACGATATATTACAGCTTTTATAACTAAAAATTACCACAAAAATTTAAAATAAGCTCAATCGTCAGCAAGATCAAGTAAACAAATTGAACATTTAAAACACAATTGAACAAGACCAAGTTGACAATACAATGAACAATTATTTACAAAATACTTACTATTTATTCATTCAGGATCCAGAGAACACCCAAATACAAACAAATAATAATTATTGACAATATGATATTGATAATCACAAAAAATACAGGTAAAATGGCAAATGTCATTCACAGCGAGGTAATCGATAATGGATGAATGACAAATGACACTCCCACTCTTTCCACCATCAATTGTAGATTTCTGTAAATTGTTGTGTACAGTGCCATCTAGAATCTGTTCCTTGAAACAAAAATATAGTTTCAGCTCGGGCTATACTATACTCTGTTTTTAAACTAGGAGGAGCGAATTGAAAAGACGCATTTACACAGGGAAAAGTAACTAGATTTGTTACTAAGAGCGAGTTTCGAAATATAGTCGTGTTCAAAATTTATGAAATAATTATCTTTATCGGCCTTAGTCGGTGAACGGCCAATGAGCGGTTAAGAAACGAATAAATGTCATCTATGTAATTTTTTAATTGGTCCCAGACAACGGTCGCAAATTTCACATTATTGTGATCTGAAATGTGTGTCTAAAACGAAATGTCACTGTGAAATTAAAGTCAATATGGTTGTTGATTGATGTCAGAAATACTTTTTTCTTGCTTTTGAAATCGATTTTTTGAGAATAACTATGATCTTTTTAAAATGGATATTAAATATTTAGGAAAATTGTTAATGGAATATCCAGATGTAGCCAGGTTAGTATAAAATATAAAGATCTGTTTACATTTTTAAGGATATATTTGTTATAGGTATAAAAAGTAAAAGTTAATCAGTGAATGACAAGTGGATCACACAGTAACTGGTATCTCTTCTATGAGTAATGTGGATATTATGGCTTATTTAGTGTTAACCCATGGTTAATGCGCTACAGGGCAAATAAAGGCATTCAAAAGTTTACAGGCCTATGAGTCAGAATTTGTTTTGAAAACTGAAACCAACATTTTCATAACACTACATGTCAACATATATTTTTTAAAGTGAACTATTCATACATACCTATGTATTAATTTTAAGTATTTTTAAAATATTTTTTGTGAAATTAATGTTAACTCATTGTGCCAAATTAAGATTATCCCTAAAGTAGTAGATGGTGTTTTAAATGTTATAACAATTTTGTAAATAGTTTTATTCTATTCTAATAAATAAAATTTGCTTGAATATTTAGATACATTTTAATCATTTTGGTTAGAAATTCATCAATTTTTAGTTTTAAAAAATCAGTAATAATTTTTTCTAAAATACTTCGGAATTCATCTCTTCATGGTAATCTCCCATCTTTTTACCTTCAAAAACCAATAATGCATTTTCTACAAAATCAGAATCAGCATGTAAAATAATAAGGTGTCTTCCCTTTCTTGTAAGGCCTTTCAGGAATTGCTACCTTTAATAGTACTCAGTGTAGAAGGATCCATAATTGTAGATTTTTAATACAATTGCTTACTGAAGAACTATTATTTACGAAATAAAGTAAAAAACTAAGTAATGGATGAGATATCAAATTATAAAATGTCAGAACTGCCAACAATATCAATTATTAGCCGATAATCATGCTAAAAAGTAATGTGTGAAACTGACTGTATTCTGACCAATCAGAAGGCTACAGAATTGCCAACTTAAATTCAAATCGCTCCTCTTAGTTTAAAAACAAAGTATAGTTACCGATACCTGAATAGCATTTATAAGAATAATTTATTTACTTGCAACCTTTCCCCGCACGCCACCTCGCCCCTCACCAATAAACATGGTCAAATTGGGCTAAGCCATTTTACATTCGTCTGCATAGGGAGCGATGTTGCAATTTTTCAATTTTTAGTGTCTATTCCGTCTGTTCAGATGGCAGCATCTTATGGGCCCTACGTGGCCCTACATTTTTAAATCTTATCACAAGAATCGTGAAATAATTAGGCAAAAATAAAAGAATGTATGTTGCGTTTTAACTTTTAAATACTATAAAAAATGATGGAAAGTCCATAACTTTTAAATATTTGTTAAATATCACTTATTAAAATATTATGCATTAAAAGTAAAACAAACCATAGACTTTCCATCATTTTTTACAGTTTTTTGAACCCATTTATGGCAAAAGAGGTCATTTCTCAAACGTATGTATGAGCAAAAGGCTTAAAAATAGGTCCACGTCAGCTTCACTTTTACACACGACTGGTTTAATCGCGGCTGCTCCACAATGTCTTTCAAAATCATTGATAAAAGTTAAGATCAATAATATTCCAGCTCACGCCCTCATTGATACTGGCAGTTCCGAGTCCTACATTGACGAACATTTTGTTAGAAATATTAAATTGCAAATACTACCAAGTAATGGCAAAATATCAATGGCTTCTACTGCCCTAAGCTCAGACATATCTGGTCACTGTTTCGTTAACTTGGATTTAATGGAATATCACGATAAAAATAAAAAGCTATCGGTACTTAAAAATCTCTGTGCTGACGTCATAATTGGACATGACATCCTTAAAAACTATTCTAAGGTCGAACTAGACTTTGGTGGTCCTAGACCAGCATTAACAATCTGCGGTTTGGTTTTAGCCAAAGTCGAACCACAAAGTCTATTTAATAATCTTGCTCCTAATTGTACGCCAATAGCTACAAGATCCCGAAAACATTCTTGTGACGATAAAAAATTTATACATGAAGAAATCCAAAAACTCCTTGGTGAAGGAATAATAGAGGAAAGTACCTCACCTTGGAGAGCTCAAGTTCTAATTACTAAAAATGAACATCATAAAAAGAGAATGGTAGTAGATTACTCGCAGACAATTAATCGCTTTACATTTTTGGATGCATATCCCTTACCTAATATTGAAGAACTTATCGCTCTCATTTCAAAATACAATTTCTTTAGTACAATCGATCTTAGAAGTGCTTACCATCAAGTTCCGATACGGGAAGAAAAAAAACTTTATACTGCTTTCGAAGCTAATGGGACGCTCTATCAATTCCGAAGAATCCCATTTGGTGTAACCAATGGTGTAGCGTGCTTTCAGAGAGTTATTGACAGTATTATCAAACGAGAAAAACTACCTGGCGTCTATGCATACTTAGATGATGTCACAGTATGTGGAACCAGTCAAGCTGATCATGACGAGAACCTTCAAAAATTTTTGGCTTCTGCAGAAAAATACAACCTTACCCTTAACTATGAAAAATGTCACTTTTCAAAACGTTCGATCAAAATTCTGGGCTACCTTATGGAAGATCATATTATAAAGCCTGACCCAGATAGACTAGAACCTCTAAAAAATTTACCTCCACCTACAAACCTGGCATCTCTTAAAAGAATTATGGGGTTATTCGCTCACTACTCTAAATGGATACCAGGGTTTTCAAACAAAATTCATCGGTTAAATACATGTAAAATATTTCCTCTTCCAACGGCAGAAATGTCAGACTTTGAAGAATTAAAAAAGGATATAATTCAATCAGCTGTAACTGCCATTGACGAGCGCATACCCTTTGTAGTTGAAACTGACGCGTCTGACTACGCTATAGCAGCAACTTTAAGCCAATCAAGCAAGCCCGTTGCATTTTTCTCCCGAACTCTATCAGCTAGTGAACAAAGGCATTCTTCAGTAGAGAAGGAGGCCTATGCTATAGTTGAGGCGTTAAAGAAATGGCGTCATTTTCTTATTGGGAAGCACTTCAAACTAATAACAGACCAAAAAATCTGTTTCCTTTATGTTTAATAACAAACATGCAAGTAAAATCAAAAATGAAAAGATCTTAAGATGGCGACTAGAGCTAGCTTGCTTTAGCTATGATATAGTATATCGTCCGGGCACCGAGAATACTGTCAGCGATACATTTACTAGAATATGCAGTTCAACTACTGGAAATGCTTTATTTGACCTCCACAATGCTCTGTGTCACCCTGGTATCACAAGAATGACTCACTGGGTAAGATCACGCAATTTACCATTCTCTATTGATGAAATTCGAAAAACTACTGCTGCTTGTCCGATTTGTGCTCAAGTAAAACCCAAGTTTCTTAGGTTTCACAAATCTAAATTAATAAAAGCGACTGCTCCTTTTGAACGACTTAATATCGACTTCAAAGGACCTTTATCATCTACATCAAGAAACAGATATCTTTTAACTATCATCGATGAGTATTCCCGGTTTCCATTTGCCTTTCCCTGTTCCGACATGACTTCTAGTAGTGTTATAAAATGTCTTTCCAAGATTTTTTCACTTTTCGGAATGCCATCATACATCCATTCAGACCAGGGTGCTTCTTTCATGTCATCTGAATTAAAACATTATTTGCATTCTAGAGGAGTAGCAACAAGTCGAAGTACACCTTATAATCCAGAAGGAAATGGCCAAATTGAAAGATACAACGGAATTATTTGGAAAACTATAAATTTAGCTTTGAAGTCAAATTCATTAAAAACTATGCAATGGGAGCTAGTTTTAGATGACGCTCTGCATTCTATTCGCTCCTTACTTTGTACCTCTATAAATTGCACTCCTCATGAAAGGATGTTCCCTTTTCCAAGAAAATCTACTTTTGGAACTGCTATTCCTTCGTGGCTCTCAATTCCAGGTCCAGTATTTATAAAAAATCAAGTCCGAAATAGTAAGTTTGATCCTTTAGTAGAAGAAGCTGAACTTGTAGAAGCAAACCCTGATTATGCCACAGTAAGACACCAGGATGGAAGAGAATCTATTGTTTCCCTCAAACATTTGGCCCCAAGAGGAGACTTGAATCTATTAACCTATAATAATAACGAAAATCAACAAAGTAATCAAGATATTTCAGAAAATATTACCAATATCCCATCTCCCAGTTGCCTCAGGATTTCCGATCTTTACAAACCTCCAAATGATACCACCGATACTTCTATTTCAGAGACTCGTTTTCCTGATAATCCGGTCACCCTTGTACATGACGATAAACAAATCGATTTTGTTCAGCAACCTGATACCATCCAACAAATTCGACATCCAAGAGAAAGAAGACCTCCAAAATATTTAGATGACTACGTTTCAAAATAATGCCGGGGAGAATGTAATGAAAAACTGTGTTCATGTTTTATATTAGTTTTGTACATCCTGTATGGTTTATTTATTCTTTGTTATAGAGTTGTCATATTATTTACTGTCACTAAAATTCTGTTTAATAAAGCCTAATTTCAGAAGGTATTTTCATTACAAACAGTTTTTGAAAATATTATCGTTCAGAGCTGTATTTCTTGTGATAAAAAGGTCGCCGTCACTTGTCATTGAACTTGGCCTTATGATCAAAGTTGAAAACTGTATTAAAAATAAAAGTGGAGAGGTCAGAAGAAATGATTAGAACAATGCCTCTGCATTTTTCTTATACACATATTTGTGAAAATTATGTATTAAATATTCGAAAGTTTACTCTGTTCTGCAAGATAAATAAATAAATAAATAATTAATTAAAAAAAATTTAAAGCAGTTTTATTATATAATATAAATTATCAAATATTTGTGTAGTAATACATAATAATCTATAAAATTGTAACTATTTGACTGTTTTTTCAGTGATCAAAAAAGCGTCGAAAACAGCCGATATGAATGTGTTAATATAAAATGTATGTAAAATGTTTAAATTAGGATCCCATTCAGCCTCTACGGATTATGGCCAAACAAAAAGCAGTATAAATTGCAACTCATGATGTACAGTCAAAGGCATTTTTAGCTTCCTCAGAGACTTTTCAGTTGCGTAAATATTGTAATGGGCATAATACAATGTAGCCATGTTGGGGCAAATCACTTGGCCTCTGGGACATGTGCTACTGCTTTAAAATCCATTTCAAAAGTTACCCTTTAAATAAGTTGGGTTAATAGTTCTTAAATCACGGAAAAATAATTCTTTTCCTGTAAAAGAGATTATGAAATTGATTACATGTGAATGTTATCAACTTACTGTTTATATGCTTTGACTGTGTCAATTAATTAACATATCCACTTCAAAAACCAGAGTTTGAGTAGACTTAAAATTCTTCAAATCGAAGACAAATATTTTCCTGAAAAAAAAAAAAAATTATGAAATCAATAGAGAAACATATAAACTTTATATTACCTTACCATCCATATGCTCTAATATGTTAAATAATTAAATTGCTTTAATTTTCAAAATTATGCTTTAATAATTTCACTGACCACTGTGTTATTCTTATGAACATTAATGAGAGTTCACAGTATAGTTCTTTTGTTGGCATCCAGTGCTATGACCATGCTCAACCTGTGACGGGCACTAAACAGGCGTATTCACTTTCTGTCAAGTTTAAAAATAGCAAAAAAAGTCATTCTAGTTTTATTTTTTTATTCCTACAAGTTTTTCACTTTCGTTACAAATTTCATGACAAAATTTTTTATCTTCGACTGCACTCGGTTCCCTGTGTACTTGGGAATTAATGAAATACTTGCCCGTTACATTGTGGATCGTATTAGATGTAGCTAAAAATATCACACCATCTGCACAATATTTCACATCCCTTGTTACAAAAGGTATAAGACGTGTCGAAATTCTAGATTCTAAATTGGATAATAGACTTGTATGTTTATTTGATATTAAAAATTCTGTATTCATCATGTGCGGGTGAACACTATTACAAGTGATATTAAACTGTTTCAACTTTTTAGTGAAATATTTGGTTGAAATCATATTACACAATTTTGTATTGTAATAATGTATAGCTCCAGAAATGAAATGTGGCGTAAAATAATCCGGTTTACTTAATTGTTCTAGGGTTAGTCTATTAAAAAACGCTCCGTTAGAAGTAACATAAATAATCCTACCATTCTTAGATTTTTTTAATAAATCAGTCAGCAAATATGTCAATAAAAAAGGACTTAAATGGTTAATCTGCATTACAGCATCCAAACAGTCCTCTGTTTTTTGTCGCTTCATGCAAAACACGCCAGCATTGTTAACTAAGACGTCTATATAATCCAAGTCCTTAGTTACATTTTCAGCAAAACATTTTACAGAGTTAAACGAAGCTAAATCTAAACGGTACTCATGCACATCGGTGTTTCCAGAAAGACAAATTACATGTTCTTTTGACGGCGTTAGTTCCACCTTATCCGCCATAACTACTTTGAACTTTCTTTGCGCCAGTTCTAATGCTACTTCAAAACCGAGTCCTCTATTTGCACCTGTTACAAGTGCGACTTTTTTCAATGAATTGGTAACAAGGGTCATAGATTTTTTGATCTTTGACTTGTTAAAAAATTAAATGTCAAAACCAATGTTTAGAACAAAATAGGAATTTATCAACTTGTATGTGACTTCAACCTCAGATAAATAAATAATAATAGATAACTGAATGTCAAAAATTTACATTGCGTTTGTTTGAAAGCAACGGTGTGTTTGATTTGATCATCGGATATCTCCGAGCGCTTCAAAAGCGTTTGAATTGACACTCCGAGAGATCCCTAAAGTGTTTGTTACGCTTTGGAGCGAGAACATAGAGCGAGCTCGATGTTCTCAGAGCAGAAAGATCGAGAAGAGGGTGGAATTTGTCTTTGTCTCTACCTATCTCTTTTCAATTAACTTACAAACAAATTTGAATCTCAAAATTAAAGACAAGACAAGAAGTCAACAAATTACTTAGCCGCTTTTGTCTTATAGCTAAAATTATTCATCATAAAAAAACACAAAATGTGTGTTTGGAAAATACATTTTTTCTGTCCAGATCTAATCACCAGTAATCATAGTCATGGAGTATGAGAGCGAAGCGGGCATTTGTGGTAAATGCTGCATTTCAGGGCCATTACCCCTTACTATGAAAAGTTTTTCCATTTTCTTTACTTTTTGTTCACTAATTTAACATACAAACCAGAAACAAGAATCACAAAAAAGCGAGGTTATATTTTTAACTCTGTTTTATTTGATTTGATTCAATGCTCTATTGTGACGTCATCACTTCTCGGTCTCCTCGACGCTCGCTCGATCGAGTTTCAAATCAAACGCCCCTTACAAGCCAGTTGTTAGGAGGGGAAGAGCGGGGTTTGTTAGTTTTATTATCCAGTAGCGTATCAAATAAATGTCAATAGAAATGCTTTCGATTTATATTATTTTATTAGTTTTGAGATATTTCAATGGATCAATATTTCTAATATGAGATGTTTATAGAAAACCGTCAAAAATGAATTTTTCAGTCGACCAATACATATATTTTTTAAATTAAAAACATACATTATTTTTATACACAAATAATTTGAATAAACGTTGCAATGATAGGTTTTATAAATTCTAAATTTTTGCACTAATATTTTTTAATAATATCGATTCTTTTGTAAATTATTTTTATTGATTTGTTATGAGTACCGCTTATATATGTAATAAAAAATAGAATAAAGTATCTGTTTATTGTTAGTCCCTTTTAAGTTAATTAAATTTTGTGCACAAAATACTTATGGTTTTTAATAATTGGGAAAGTAAGGTTAAACTTGGGTTAGATCTGGAAAACAAAACAAAGACAAATGTTATAATAACAGTTTAAAATAAAGCGATACTTATGTAATAAATGATAAGTTCATAATTACACCGTTTAAAAATATTACCAAGGTATTCTAATACACAATATTTTGAATAATAAAACTTAATTTCGATGAATTCTTGTCAGTTAGAAATAGAACAACGTTAAGCAATTTTTTAGAGACGTGTTATTGTACTCAGTTGGTTTAATAACAATTAATAATGGATAATGGGGTGATTATAATAATTTAGTTGCCTTTCACATACCTAATTTATAAATCAAATAATTATGTGACAGGTACCTAGATAACTAAAACTAATATTCATTAACTACAGATAAATAAAACCCAACAATTTTCCTACCACACAATTTACAAATTAAATTAATTATGAGACGTGATAATAAGTAAATATAATATACATTCACTTGAGATGTTGTTGGGATGGGGTGTTAATACACTGCGACCTAAAAGATCTATTGTGCCCCTTCTGTCGCTAATGCACCAAGGAAATGTCTCAATGCCTATAACGACCCTTCCAATCCTATCTTCCCAAGGAAGTGTAGGATTTGGAGTGGCTTCGTGTTAGGTAAATCTCTCTCTCTTTTCTATTTGATATCCTCCTACTAGGTATAGTGCCCTTGGATTCTGGAGTACTACACATTCAGTTAGAATGTGAATGTAGGTTTCGTCCTTCTCCTCACAGAATCTGCTCTCACTATCCTCTACTACTCTCAGTTTACTAGGTGTCCTTTAAGTCGATAATGCCCGGTAAGGATCCCTGTTACAATAAGAAGCCTGTTCTTGCTCAGGCAGATGCAGGCTGTGATGTATGCCTTATTTATACACTACTCAATAAAACAACACCTTGTTGTAAGCTTTTATTCTCTAGTATTCTAATAAACACAGTAATTCAGTAATGGTTATAATACAAGACAAAACTCAAGATGAAATACGAACTTGTAATTCAAGACAATGCGCATCTGACTCTTATTTAGTACTCGTGGCGGCATCTACGTACGATCTCTATAATCCTACGGGGTCACAGACATCAGATGACTGTGATATAAGGAGAAACTTATATGAAGCTGAAACATAGATGGCGTCACGGGTACTAACATTACCATTTATAAATGGGTAACAAATCTCACACAGGCTTCCGATGTTTCCTGCCATGGTTTCCTGGTTATATTCACCCAGAAGTATCTTAGCGTGTCTTAGCCTTACGAGATTGATCCAATTATCGGTTCTTATACTGCCCAATTATTTTTTAATCTCGTCGTGGACGTTTGAACGAGAAAAGTCAGTAAATGCATCGCCTTTAAAGGGGATGCTTTAGATGTTCTTCAGACTGTACCTGTGGAAAAAACGGATGACTTTGAAAGACGTCTCCAAGAATACGAATTAGATATTTCCAGAATGATGCGATACTGGCAACCATTTTCCTACTACACAATTTACAAATTAAATTAATTATGTGACGTGTAACTATATAATAAGTAAATATAATATACATTCACTTGAGATAAATGAAACCTATTTTAATTTAGACAATAAGAAAAATCATATCATAATAATTACATATATTATTGTGTTATTAAAATATGAATAGGTAATTAAAAAATTACAAAATGTATTGGTTCCCGTACTAATACTTAGAATATTCAAATTAATTAAACATAGACAAAAAAACGTTTTTATTATTTATATTTTATATTTTTATTTGTTCAAATACTCACTTAGTTTCAGATGTAGAAGGTTTAGAATGTGACATAGTTTCCAGTTGAGGAACAACTTCAGGATGTGAGTAAAATAAGGGCATTACTCCTTTCATTAAAAACATTTTTCCTCCTGGAGACTTAGCAAAGGCAGAATCCTCAAAATGTCTTGAACAAATTCTACTGAATACACTCTTCATCCTCACGTGTACCCAAACTCTTCATCCACATATATCTAATTTGAGGATCTTTTGGAAACCTAAATAGGTATAAATAGTGTTTTCTTATTCATATAGGTATATAGGATTTCATGTAATACAGAATGCAACATAGTATACTTTAAAATAACTATGGTGTTCTAACAATATATTTTGTCATTAAAATAAAGCAATACTAAGATTTTATAACTAAAGTAAATGCCACTAGAGCCTTCTTAAATGTACAGTGTGCATAACAATATAACTTTAATTTAAAGATAGCCTATTAATAAATTCAAAGTTATTAAACACAGGCACAATAAAATAATTCGAAATTCGACGTTGAATGTTATTTTAAACTTTAAAATAAATTGTTGTTGTTTAAACCTTATTTTGAATTATGATACCCCTCAAAAAAGTGTGATGCAACGGTAATGGTTTTTATTTACTTACCTATGAAACGTTATCGAACTGAATTTGAGATACTTTCTCGAGCACACAATACAATTCACTGGCATTTTTAAGCAATTAAATGCACTAAAATAACTTAAACCACAAACAATTTTCAATTAAAGTACGAAATACACTCAAAATGAACCACAAAATAACCATAAAATAACTAACCTAACTAACGTAGTCCTGTCAATTTTTTGCTAACCAATCAGGTGTGTAACCAAAATAGCGAATATCCAATCAAGTCGTGTAACCACTGCTATATAGTGAGAGGAGATGCTGGTTACAAATATTGCATGATAGGGCTGTATCTATTATTTATTTATTTATCTGAGACTTCAACGCTTTGAAGACTAGAGATAAGGAGGCGAATCGGCATACTCAAAATACTCTCCCAAAAAATGAACGCTAATTGATCTTTTACAATTCACCGCAGGGGCGCTGGTGTCTAGTGCTGTTAAAAACATATGGCTTCTTATGGGAATTTTACATAATTTTGTGAAAATAATAAAAATTAACTCGTTTAGCACATAAAGAACATAAAATACTGTTGTAATTATTTATAAATATGTCTTGCATGTTTTAATTGATAAATTATTTAATTTTATCTATATAAACTACAAATTAGGTAGGTATGACCAAATTCGAAAATATTTGTTAAATAGTGAAATTTAGTAAGTACAATTTTGTGGCCAATGTTTTTTTAAATATACCTAAATATAGTTTTAAGACAAAATAAAACACAGGTAACAAGATAAAGGGAGATTTAGGAATGTACTGTGATGGAAATGAAACATCAAAAATTTAAAATTAAAAGTTGGTCAATAATATAAATTTTTGTAAATAATAAATTAAAAATATCACCCTGTACATCAAATTTAATTTGAGTTAAAAATTGTCAAAAAGAAATAAGTCAGAAATATCCGGGGAGACGAGAGAAAACAGAGAGATTTGAAGGTTGGTTAAAAAAAAATCTGACGGGAACCAAATTTTAAGTTTTTGAAGGCTTTGAATAATTTAAAGTTAAAAGTTTCAGTTATATTATGAAGATTTATAAAAAGTTGTGACATTTTAACAACTAAGAAATCATATAGACAAGTTGTATCAATCAGTTGTAAGATAGAGTAATAAACTGGTTAAATTATATGGTGACCAGAATACGGTGCAAGGTAATCTGTTGCAGCCTGATTGCCTGAAATGGAAACTGCAATGGATAAGAAATTTGGATTCAGTTAAGAAAAAGACTTTTCTTATTAGTAGATAACATTTTCTTATTGGTGTGAAAGTAAAGGACAATTTGCTATCTGCTTCGACATTCATACCAAAGACTGTCTCTTACAGATATTTATATCAAGTATAGTAGTAGAAATTATTAAAATAATTATAATTAGTATATTTTGAGGATAGAAAAGTCAAAATTTGACTAAATGTCACTTTGAAATATATCAAAGAAATTTTGAAATTCTAAATAAAGGTGTAAATAATGTAAAAGTAAATTATATATAAAGTCTTAATTTAATTGTCTGTTAAATATATCGTAATATTAAAAAGTGTGTATGTGAAATGAATTATACTCCTTTTGTAAAGGTTTAATCAATTAAAAATGACAATTAGCTTGACAAGATTAACTAACATTAATAACATAATGACAACTATAGAATAACCATAGAAATATTACCTCATTCACCCCCCATTTCATTTTAAATATAATCGACTAAATATTTCGGTCGTCGTTTCATTCTAGTGGGTCGAGGATCTTGTCGAGGATCTTCACTATGACTCATCCTAGTAGGTCGGGGATCTTCGTCTGGATTTATCCTAGTAGGTCGGGATTCTACATTAGGAGCATTCAATAACTGAGTTTTGGAAAGAGTTTCAGATTCTTGAAAATTCGGTGCCGCCTTAGCTTGAGAATCGCATCTGCCTTTTAAAATATTCACGTCTTCATCAAGAGGTTTCTCGTCGTTATTATTTGGGAGTTGTAGTACTGGACCCGGTGATAAAAGCCATGATGATAACGAAGTTCCATTAGTGGACTTTCTTGTATAAGCAAACATTCTCTCATGTGGCGTACAATTTGTTGATGTACACAACAATGATCTAATGGAGTGCAACGCATCTCCCAATACGACTTCCCATTGTGATGGCTGCAAACCTCGTGTTCTAAGAGCTAGTGTGACTGATTTCCAGATTATACCGTTGTATCTTTCAACTAATCCATTACCCCGCGGGTTATAAGGAGAAGATCGACTTGTCGCAATACCATGAGAATGTAAGTAAGTTTTTAATTCCTTAGACATAAATGCAGCCCCCTGATCTGAATGTATGTAAGAAGGTAAGCCAAAAATTGAAAATAAATTTGAAAGACACTTAGAAACTGTAGCAGAAGATGTATCTTGACATGGATAAGCAAAAGTGAAACGAGAGTATTCATCTATAATAGTTAAAATATATTTATTTCGACTAGTTGTTGGTAACGGTCCTTTAATATCAAGATCGAGTCTCTCAAAAGGGTAAGTTGCCTTTATTAAAATACCTTCATCATATTTTAGAAATTTTGGTTTTAATTCGGTACATATAGGACATGATGACGACATTTTCCGAACGTCCTCAATTGAATAAGGTAGATTTCTAGAACGTACCCAATGAGTCATCCTTGTTACTCCTGGGAGACAGAGTGCTTGATGTAGTTCAAAAAAAGAAGTTTTGTTAAGGTTTATATGGACCCCCGGAAAAAGTATCTACACGTTCAAAATTTTTGAAAAAATTTGTGAATGTATATACAACTTTAAGTATTATTTTACCAAAATTTGATCCGGTTTGTATAATTTGTTCTCAAGAAAAATCGGAAAATTTACTTTTTTACAAGTATAAAACAAAGAAACTAGAATATCAAGAGAGATCATTATTTCATAAAATAAATTAGTTTTGGTTAAGAAACTTACATACATTTTTTGAAAATTTTTGAACTTGCAGAAATGACGTAATTGAAGAATATATATATTTTATTAACAAAAAATAGATTTAAACTATAAAAATGAATGTAATATTAAAGAATATACCTTCAATAATTATATTTAAAGACATTGACCTCGAAACATTAATAAGTATTTTATAAATTTAGTGAAAAATTCAATTAAACAATAACACTATTTTGAATTTCCTCTTTCAAAGTCTTATCTCTGAGAGGTGCTGCCATCTCAATTAGTACTTTCTAAAATTGCTCACAGAGAGCACTAAATTTCCTACTCAAACAGAAATTTCGGATGTCCGCATACACCAACGCTACCGTGTTGCCAGATCGAGTTGTATTACTAAGTTCGCTGGATTAAATAAATATTTTTCTATTAATAATTCGGTCGATGCAAACGTACCTATACATTTTACAGAATATTTGAATTATTTAATTATTAAATGAAAGGTGCATTCTGAATGATGCATGTGTTTTATCAATTTAAAAAGGTGAACAGATGTTTACCAAATATCAGTATCATGTTAATTGCATGTTGATTAGTTTTTGGTAGAAATTGGATCGCAGGACAATATTTAAGAAGGTTGGCAAGTAAAAAAAACGGATTTTGAAATTAAAACAACACGTATTTAGTAATGACATTTTTTCTGTTAAAAAATATAAATTCGTAAAAATCTGATTGGCTTAAAAACCATAATAGTACCTAAGTAGGTATTTCATATTTTTTTTTTACCTAAAATAAAACTATTTCTATTATAAATACATTTATTAAATATACCTTTTAAAAATTCTTATTGATCCTACAAAAAATAAATCATTGCTAAACATTTAGTAAAAATAGTTATGGTTTTCCTAAGGAACAATTTTTTGCCATCAGCAGTAGTAGAACAAAAGTATTTAACATGTTTTGGTGCATTTAATAGTGAAAATTCTCGAACTGAGTAAAAACACTTTACCTAAAAAAATTTAGCATCATCTACCAATCCATCTGGTGAAGTTCATAAGAAACGATAACATTTTTCTTAAAAGATGAATAAACCATATTCAACAACTGTATTCTTTGTAATAGAAGCATATGTTTCAATTGCAACAGTTTCGTTAAGTTTCTATATCTGTAACATGTGGAGGGTGGGTTAACCCACGGCACTTAGGCCTTACTAAACCCATTTCGCATCTTCCTAAATAGATCGGCACCTCCTAGCTCGTGAGCCAGCCTACAGATTTATTGTAGTTGACAATATTACCGAGAGGTGCCTTTCTTATATCGGCTTGTGTTAGCCAATTATCAACGAATACAAATAATTTAATAAATGTGAGCATCAAGCACTTGTAGACGATATGCTCGATGATATCATCTTTTTGTTTGAACCCTTTGCAGAGTGCGGATTCTGCCAGCCCCATGACATGGAGATGCTTCCCTACTTGGCAGTGACCCGTCAGAATGCCTGTGATCAGGCATCTAGTGATAGTCAAGTATTTGTTTGCTGTAGTGTTGTCAGGATAACATGAAAGCTCCCTGCAACTTCTTGTTTCATTCAATATTTCCTTGAACTTCACAAGGGAATGTCACTACCGATTTTGTCAGGTCCAAAAAGTATTTGGTTGGCTGCCTGCTTGGCTAGTGAATCAGCAAGACAATTACCTTTCAATGTGACGTGACTTTTGATCTATCTTAAGTTGAACACATTATTAATGGATACTTCGGCCAAAGCTTCATGACATTCTAGTACCAACCCCGAGTAAATTCGTGGTCTGTCCAGGGGGAGTACATCATGTCTGCTATTTGTATAGATGGCATCTTCCTTCCAGTGATATTGTTTCTCACAGCCCATTTTATGTTTAGATTTAAAGATGTGAAGTATATTCCACATCCTAAGCCTTGTTTTGTTTTAGAACCGTTGTTGTAGGTATGATTTGTACCTGCCTTTTCCGGCTCTTCGATTTGTTATAACTTTAATATTATTGTCACGCTTCGTATAAATTCACATTTTTCCAAATTTTAATTAATTATTTA
The DNA here is from genome assembly GCA_927349885.1 of Psylliodes chrysocephalus. Taxonomy (NCBI): domain Eukaryota; kingdom Metazoa; phylum Arthropoda; class Insecta; order Coleoptera; family Chrysomelidae; genus Psylliodes; species Psylliodes chrysocephalus. The sequence goes on from OV651814.1 coordinate 105,011,140, forward strand.
AATAACACTCTGTACGTAAAAGTTTGTTTAATTACGTCGCGAATTGGTTTTAAGTTGCAATCATGTACAAAATTGATTATTTAATATTAGTTAAATATTAGTTTAATAACAATAAACTATGCAGAAGTTATAAAGGTAACCTCAAAGAGACACACTGGGCGTTTTCCACAATAGAGGATCCTCTTCATCGGGTTCATAAGAGAGCCTCCTTGTAGGATATTCCCAGTAGCGGTTCCTGATCACTGAGACTTCGATCGAAGGCTCTGGATCTCCATCGTAGAAAATTAAAAGTCCTTTTGTATTTTAAATCGCGGTTTTAATAAATTGTTGTTACATGCGTCGCAGATATTGCAGTTGGTAACCTAAATTGTTTTTTAAAGATAGTGTTGGTCCATATTTGTGTATGTTTAGCTGTGAAGTATTTTGTAAAATTGTTTTTTTGCACAGAAATTGTTAGCCCTTAAGGTAATGGAAGAGGCATGATTTACAATTAATATTTCCGGGTAAAGCAATCTAGTTAAAACAGTCAATTACTGTGGTTGTAGTTTGTACGACTGTTGCCTAGAACAACGTCTTATTCGGCTTATATCTTAAAACTCATAAATTGCCGAATATTAAATATCATATTTTCTAATAGAAATACTATTTGTTTTAAGAAAACGTGTTTTCTTCAGCCCTTTTACAGAGACGTGTTAGGTCCTAATGTCGAGAGTAGGACCCTGATACAGTTAAGGGCTACGAAGTCAAGTTCAAGGCAATATCATTAAGGCTCTAGTGATATAATTATTGAATGGTCACCCCTAAATTCATTAATTGTGACATATTTTATTAAGAAACATGCAAAACGTGAGAATATCAAAAGAAGAAATACCCAATTTTACCAAATTTTCTTGCAAAGTGTTATGTCCTTTGCTAATAGATGTAGTAGCCAGAAGATTTATCTTTGAAGTTTCTTTATTTGTGGTTATTCATTTCACAAATCCACAATTGGAACATTTAAAGAATAATTTTAAATTTAATCCTATACTGAATTCTCTGACAAATGCTAAATAACCAGTTTTTTGTTATGCAACATTTATGACTTTTCAGTGATCTTATATCACCAATGAAATTACGATTCGTCTATCAGAGATGAAAAATGGATACAACGTCATTGTATTAGCACTTTGCCCTACACAGGAATTTTCAATGAAAATTATCCACTCTAAATAATTTTAAAAGTGGGGCTTTCATGAAAAAATACAAGAACAAGTCGAAAATCATATAAAGGGACAATTCTGCTCGTGGTATACTCGTTGTAACTTTTACGGTCTCCTCCCCGGTTATGGCCACTATTCTTGTTTTTTTTCTTAATGAAACACACTATATATTAGTAAGACAATAATTCAAAATCAATCCCATATAAATTAATTTTATTAAGTTAAATGTTTTGGCCTTAGGACATCAACAGGTCTAAAAATTATGTGATAAGCGCTTACAAAACACTACTAGGACGTCCCCATAAAAAGGTTAAAAAAATACACGTGCATGATTAAAACCGAGCCCCAACAAGGGTAAGGTAGTGGTAAGAAATATCATATGTGGGACATGTTATGTTATGTTGAGAATGGGGTGTTAAAGCACTGCGACCTAAAAGATCTATTGTGTCCCCTTCTGTCGCCACTGCACTGGGACATGTTGATAAATGTGAGAATATGGCGATGAATAGTGTTAGCCTATAAGTTTCTTTATGCAAACCTTTTTCAACTTGTACAATTTCTATCATATTTCCCACATATCGTTTCTCTTACAACTGCCTTTTTAATCATACACGTGTATTTTTTTAAATATTTTATGGAGACGTCATCTTATATTGTAAGCGCTTATTACTGTATTTTTAGACCTGATGATGGCCTAATCCCGAAACCGTTTGTCATTTAACTTCCTAAAATTAATTTACGTAGGATTGATTTTGAGTAATTTTTTTACCTTTAAGGTACATATTAGTTACTCTGTATACTATCACATTTTTCTATTCTTTTATACTATTCGATTTCAAAAATGTATACCTGAGGTGTACATTAAATCGTGTGGAAGTTGCATTTCTTGAGCTTTTGTTTACGTTCTTTCTTTCTTTCCCTTTCTGTCTATTTTTTTTCTTTCTCTTCTCACCTTTAAAATTATGGATAGTTTTCATTTATATTATTTAATATTCATTTTATTATTAAATAGTACCCAACCATAGCGCGCGAACGTATCCTCCAGACAGTTTTTTTTATTTAAATTTTTTGACTGCGCGAACTGAGTCCATTCGCCAAACCACATTATTGTTCTAATTTTATACCATATTTTAAGGATAATGCGCTCACCCTAAATAATTTTATTTCAGTAAAGTTCATAGTTGAGAATGATTGAGCGGACCAGTGGAAGACTTAACAAAAGCTCGCCAGGTCATATCCATCTCTTAGCTGGATCGCTTGGGCCGTCCGCGCTCAACACCTCACCTCAATATAAACAAATAAAACATAATTATATTGAAGTTTGGCAACGTTCTTCGCATCGAATCATAAAGATCTCCCGCGTAATCTATTATTGTGCTAGCAGTCTCTTTTGGCGGCGATATGAACTAACGAAATATTATTCTATCACAGATAGAACCCTGTAACTTTAATAAATTGTATACTAAATTTGATTCGACAGGTAGAGCCATCTCTAGAGTCAGAAACGAGTGAGGAGGTGGGTCCATATAAACCTTAATAGAACAGCATATTCTACTGAAGGCATCAGATACGGTATTTTCTACCCCCCTCCGGTAGATAATATCGAAACTGTAGCAAGCAAGTTCGAGTCTCCATCTGAGGATTTTCTCATTTTTAATTTTGCTGCTGTGTCTTTGAACATAAAGGATATAGACTTTTGATCAGTGTAAAGCTTAAAATGTTTTCCGATGAGGAAATGCCGCCACCTTTTGAGAGCCTCCACGATTGCGTAGGCTTCTTTTTCAATAGAAGAGTGGCGTTGTTCGCTTTTGGATAATGTTCTCGAGAAAAAGGCTACAGGCCGCCCTTCCTGACTTAAAGTAGCCGCAATTGAATGTTCCGAGGCGTCTGTCTCTACAATAAAGGGTATATTGTCATGTATAGTAGTTACTGCTGACTTAGCTATTTCTAATTTAAGATTTTCGAAATCTTGTGCTACTGAAAGTGCAAGAGGAAAAGTTTTCGTCTGTACCAGACGATATATTTTTTCTGAGAATCTAGGGACCCATCTAGAGTAATGTGCGAACATGCCTAATCCTCGTCTCAAGGAAGCAATATTGTTAGGTAATGGGAAATTTAATAGAGCCTCTAACCTTGATGGATCAGGTTTAAGTGTATTTTTTTCTATATGATAGCCTAACAAATTGATAGTTTGTTTTGAAAAGGAACATTTTTCTTCATTAATTGTAAAATTGTATTTGGAAATTATCTCAAAAAGGCGATCAAGATTTTGATCGTGCTCGGTGTGGTTGTTACCACAAACTGTAACGTCGTCAAGGTAAGCCAAAACTCCCTTTAATTTTTCGGTGGTTATGATATGATCAAGAACTCTTTGGAAACAGGCAACACCATTGGTTACACCAAAAGGAATACGACAAAACTGATATAGCTTTCCTTCAGCTTCAAAGGCAGTATAAGCTTTATCATTATTACAAATCGGAATTTGGTGATAGGCACTGCGCAAGTCAATAGTACTAAATATACTAAATTTCGAAACTTCAGAAACTAACTTTTCAATATTGGGTAATGGATAAGCATCGAGAAAAGTAAATAGGTTAATTGTTTGAGAATAATCTATTACCATTATTTTCCTATGGTGTTCATTTCGAGTCACGAGAACTTGTGTCCGCCAAGGAGATTGACATGGTTCAATTATTCCTTCAAGTATGAGTTTCTTGATTTCTTCAGATATAAATTTTGCATCGTCAACTGTTTGTTTGCGGGATTTTGTAATAATAGGCTTACAATTTGAACTTAAATTTGAAAATAAACTGACAGGTTCTATATTGGCACATGTTAAACTACAAATGTTTAAGGAAGATTTAGGTCCACCAAAATGCACTTCGATTGATTCATGCTGCTTAAGGATATAATGGCCTATAATAAGATCAGCACACAATTCAGAAAGGATATTTACTTTTATTCCATTATAGTTATGACCTAGAATTTTTAAATCTACAAAACAGTGGCCCTTAATTTTAGATTGCAAAGAAATGGAGGCCATAGAAATATGTCCGGAACTTGGATGTGTCGTGATTCTGCGAGCGATAATAAAATTTTGATCAATATATGATTCAGTGCTACCCGTATCTATTAAAGCATCTGCTTCCAAATCATTTACTCTTATATTAATAAGTGACTTTGATAAACACTTCGGAGCTGCGGCTAGTAGATTAGAATTACTTTGAGTACAGGCAGTAGTAGACTTGATGTTTAGTTTCTTGCCCTGACAAACTTTAGCGAAATGACCAAGCTTTTTACATTCTTTGCAAATAACATCCCTAGCAGGACAATTCACACGAGGATGTCTCTTATTTCCACAAAAATAACATTTCGCAAAGGAATTCGAAGCTGCGTTGCATGACTGACATGGTGATGGCCGGTTGGCTGTATCTTCTTGGGTAATATCTCTAGATTGCATTGCATTTCCAAAGTTTAATGGTTGAGTATAAGCTTCGGCGTGTATCTGAGCAGATTCTAAAGAACGTGCTTGATTTACTGCTGTCTCAAGGGTTAATGAAGCATTTTCAAGAAGACGACGAATTTGTTGGGAAATCAAACCACTTATGAAGGCATCTCTAATATAATCGTTACGATTTTCGTCACATTTAACAGACTTAAAGTTACAATCTTTACTAAGTATTTTTAAATTCTGAAGAAATTGATCTATAGTTTCATCTTCGCACTGTTTTCGGGTTATCAGCTTATGCCTAGCAAATATTTCATTTTTGGGTTTCACGTAAACAGTTATCAAACGTTCTATAGCAGTCTCATATGTAGTACACTCACTAATATATTTAAAGACGGATGGTGAAGTATAATTTATGAGTAAATTTAGTTTCTTTTCTTCTGTTAATATGGGTATCTCTTTTAAGAAATTATAGAATGTCTTATACCAGTAAATCCATGCATCAGAGGTAGTGCTTGAATTCGGATCCACATCTAATTTATCAGGCTGGAAGAGTCGACCCAAGAATAACTTGTTTTCAAGAATGGTAGCTGATGCTTTATTCGTTGTTAAAGGCATTATTTTTAATTGATTAAATTGAAATGAATTATACTCCTTTTGTAAAGGTTTAATTAATTAAAAATGAGTAACATTAATAACATAATGACAACTATAGAATAACCATAGAAATATTACCACAGAATGGTGATGAATGGTTAATAGAATTAACTTAGTAGATAGACAATTTATTTGATGTTCAGAAATTTAAACTTTGTTAGAATTTATTGATAATAAATTAGAAACTTTTGTATGTACAATTTGTCTATTTAAAAAAAAAATTACAGGGTGATACAACTAATAATAACAAAGATTAACACATAATATTATTGACTGATTATTACATAAACTACATCCTTAAATATAATTTTCATTTTAGAACAAGAGAACCAATCAATTTAATTAGATATAATATTAAATAAGTTTAGGTATTTTATTGTTGGAATTGTTGTTGTTACTATTTAACAAATAAACTAAACTAAATAAACTAAATAAACTAAATAAACTAAATAAACTAAATAAACTAAATAAACTAAATAAACTAAATAAACTAAATAAACTAAATAAACTAAATAAACTAAATAAACTAAATAAACTAAATAAACTAAATAAACTAAATAAACTAAAATAAACTAAATAAACTAAATAAACTAAATAAACTAAATAAACTAAATAAACTAAATAAACTAAATAAACTAAATAAACTAAATAAACTAAATAAACTAAATAAACTAAATAAACTAAATAAACTAAATAAACTAAATAAACTAAATAAACTAAATAAACTAAATAAACTAAATAAACTAAATAAACTAAATAAACTAAATAAACTAAATAAACTAAATAAACTAAATAAACTAAATAAACTAAATAAACTAAATAAACTAAATAAACTAAATAAAACTAAATAAACTAAATAAACTAAATAAACTAAATAAACTAAATAAACTAAATAAACTAAATAAACTAAATAAACTAAATAAACTAAATAAACTAAATAAACTAAATAAACTAAATAAACTAAATAAACTAAATAAACTAAATAAACTAAATAAACTAAATAAACTAAATAAACTAAATAAACTAATAAAATAAACTAAATAAACTAAATAAACTAAATAAACTAAATAAACTAAATAAACTAAATAAACTAAATAAACTAAATAAACTAAATAAACTAAATAAACTAAATAAACTAAATAAACTAAATAAACTAAATAAACTAAATAAACTAAATAAACTAAATAAACTAAATAAACTAAATAAACTAAATAAACTAAATAAACTAAATAAACTAAATAAACTAAATAAACTAAATAAACTAAATAAACTAAATAAACTAAATAAACTAAATAAACTAATAAACTAAATAAACTAAATAAACTAAATAAACTAAATAAACTAAATAAACTAAATAAACTAAATAAACTAAATAAACTAAATAAACTAAATAAACTAAATATAACTAAATAAACTAAATAAACTAAATAAACTAAATAAACTAAATAAACTAAATAAACTAAATAAACTAAATAAACTAAATAAACTAAATAAACTAAATAAACTAAATAAACTAAATAAACTAATAAACTAATAAACTAAATAAACTAAATAAACTAAATAAACTAAATAAACTAAATAAACTAAATAAACTAAATAAACTAAATAAACTAAATAAACTAAATAAACTAAATAAACTAAATAAACTAAATAAACTAAATAAACTAAATAAACTAAATAAACTAAATAAACTAAATAAACTAAATAAACTAAATAAACTAAATAAACTAAATAAACTAAATAAACTAAATAAACTAAATAAACTAAATAAACTAAATAAACTAAATAAACTAAATAAACTAAATAAACTAAATAAACTAAATAAACTAAATAAACTAAATAAACTAAATAAACTAAATAAACTAAATAAACTAAATAAACTAAATAAACTAAATAAACTAAATAAACTAAATAAACTAAATAAACTAAATAAACTAAATAATAAACTAAATAAACTAAATAAACTAAATAAACTAAATAAACTAAATAAACTAAATAAATAAACTAAATAAAATATTAAAATTTTTATTCTAAATAAACTAAATAAACTAAATAAACTAAATAAACTAAATAAACTAAATAAACTAAATAAACTAAATAAACTAAATAAACTAAATAAACTAAATAAACTAAATAAACTAAATAAACTAAATAAACTAAATAAACTAAATAAACTAAATAAACTAAATAAACTAAATAAACTAAATAAACTAAATAAACTAAATAAACTAAATAAACTAAATAAACTAAATAAACTAAATAAACTAAATAAACTAAATAAACTAAACTAAACTAAACTAAACTAAACTAAACTAAACTAAATAAACTAAATAAACTAAATAAACTAAATAAACTAAATAAACTAAATAAACTAAATAAACTAAATAAACTAAATAAACTAAATAAACTAAATAAACTAAATAAACTAAATAAACTAAATAAACTAAATAAACTAAATAAACTAAATAAACTAAATAAACTAAATAAACTAAATAAACTAAATAAACTAAATAAACTAAATAAACTAAATAAACTAAATAAACTAAATAAACTAAATAAACTAAATAAACTAAATAAACTAAATAAACTAAATAAACTAAATAAACTAAATAAACTAAATAAACTAAATAAACTAAATAAACTAAATAAACTAAATAAACTAAATAAACTAAATAAACTAAATAAACTAAATAAACTAAATAAACTAAATAAACTAAATAAACTAAATAAACTAAATAAACTAAATAAACTAAATAAACTAAATAAACTAAATAAACTAAATAAACTAAATAAACTAAATAAACTAAATAAACTAAATAAACTAAATAAACTAAATAAACTAAATAAACTAAATAAACTAAATAAACTAAATAAACTAAATAAACTAAATAAACTAAATAAACTAAATAAACTAAATAAACTAAATAAACTAAATAAACTAAATAAACTAAATAAACTAAATAAACTAAATAAACTAAATAAACTAAATAAACTAAATAAACTAAATAAACTAAATAAACTAAATAAACTAAATAAACTAAATAAACTAAATAAACTAAATAAACTAAATAAACTAAATAAACTAAATAAACTAAATAAACTAAATAAACTAAATAAACTAAATAAACTAAATAAACTAAATAAACTAAATAAACTAAATAAACTAAATAAACTAAATAAACTAAATAAACTAAATAAACTAAATAAACTAAATAAACTAAATAAACTAAATAAACTAAATAAACTAAATAAACTAAATAAACTAAACTAAATAAACTAAATAAAACTTTTTTAGAAATAGCTAATATAGACCCTTTCAGATATCTGACTGTTGCTTCAGTATGTATGGCTATATACAGAAGTAAATATCTTCCTAAAAACACAATAGCTGTTGTTGAAAACGAAAAAAAAAAAATAGATGTACAGCCAGGCATCCATTAGGGGTTGAATGTGAATGTGAGAATTCCCCTAACGGTGGTAAAACATATATGCGGTGCAAAAGTAGATGGGTATGATAAGGAAATAAATACTGTATACCAGTATCACGGTTGTTTCTGGCACGGCTGTCCTAAATGTTTCACCCATTCAACAGTGAATAGTGTAAATTTTGACACAATGGAGGATCTTTACGAAAAGACTACTCGGAGAAGCAAACAATTAAAAGAGGGTGGATACAGGCTGATCGAAATTTGGGAATGTGATTGGTGAAAAATCATCAGAATACAAAAAGGCTGAGCCTGTAAAAATTATGGAGCCATTAAAACCACGAGAAAATTTTTTTGGAGGTAGAACTAATGCCTCAAAACTAAAAGTAACTGGTAAAAAATGTCGTTATATATATGTGGTGAACCTTTACCCTAGTGTACAGTTTTTTGATTATTTCCCTGAGAAGATTTTTAACCCGACTGAATATAACCCTTCATGGTTTGGTTTGGTAAAATGGTAAAGTTTTAGCACCTCGTCAATTATATCATCCTGTTCTTCCAGTTAAAACGACTAAGTTAACGTTTGCCTTATGCAAATCATGTATGGAGAATTCCGTAAAACAATGTACTCACACAGATTCGGAAAGAATGTTTACGGGCACGTGGACCACCTTAGATCTTAATAAAGCTTTGGAAAAAGGTTACACAATTGACAAAATTTATGAAGTGTGTCATTTCTCTCAAAAATCGAATAACTTATTTAAAGATTATATACGTGATTTTATGAGAATAAAATTAGAGACCAGTCCTCACAGCTATGAATCTAACGAGGCTTATGCTTTGGTTATTAAACAACAGATGAATATTGAGCTTGAGTTAGAGAAAATAAAACCTAATCCTGGCAAAAGGGCTATAGTTAAAATATGCTTAAACTCATATTGTGGGGTAAGATGGCTCAAAAGGCAAATATGAGGCAGTCTGAGTTCGTTATTTCGTCTTCTAGATGGTACGAAATTTTACTAGATGATAAAATAGATATTTCTAATTGCATATTTATTAACGATAATGTTGTCCAGGTAAATTATAAATACAAAGACTTGTTTTACGAAGATTCTATATCCACAAATATATTTGTAGCGTCGTTCACAACGTCAAATGCACGCCTTAGGCTTTATTCTATGCTAGATAAACTAGGGGAAAATGTTGTGTATTATGACACAGATTCAATTATTTATATTGATGATGGTTGTAATACAGTCGAAACAGGTGAAATGTTGGGCGAGTGGACCGATGAGTTGGGTGAAGAGGACCATATTGTCGATTTCTTATCTACTGGCCCCAAAAGCTATTACTATAAAACGCTAAAGGGTAAAAATGTTACAAACATTAAATTCTTTACCTTAAATTATGAAAACTCTGAGGTATTGAATAATAAAGGTATGTTAGAGGTTATTAACAACCCTTCATCGGAAATTAATTAAGTCTATGATCAAATAACCAGAAATACCAGTACCAAAGACATTGTGACTAGGAAGCGTGTATCTAAAACGTTTCGTATGTATTATAAAAAAAAAGGCGTACTCTTGACAATGAAGTAGGCGTTCTCAATACAGTTTCTTGGGGTTTTTAATGATTATTTGTTTTTAAGTGACCCCCGTATTAAATCAAAAAAAATCAAAAAAATACGTGTGGCAGTCGGGGACTGCCGCGGTAAAGCTATTGCATAGCATTTTTTGTCAACTTATGCAATTATAATTATTTATTTATTTTATTTATGCAGTATTTTTTTCTTTGATATTAATTCAAGTTTTTTCTTTGGTATTAATTCAAGTTACACTTTTTGAGCGAGGTGACCGATAAGAAAACAAATTTTTTTCTATTATTGAATAAATGAAAAGTTAATATTGTTTAAAATAGTTTTATTATCTTACAATACATGTAGGTTATTCAGGAATTTTTATCATTGAAACTATAGGTTTATGGTAACTGAAATAAGAAACATAAGTTTGAGACTTGATATCCTCTAAATATCTGGAAAATACCGCGTCAATGGTGGTCCCGTATTTTGTTGTGGATTCTAGTGGATCATTATTCATTTTCAAATTAAATTTTTCCGAAATTGTGTCTAAAAGAGATAGAATCAGTTATGAGCAGTTAGCAGCTAGTCTACAACGCATACGTCTAGTCGCACGTACACAAACACCGCGCCGAAGTCTACCGAACTGAAACGACGTTAGAAATGCACGGCTTTCAACGCCGCAGCGCTGTGCCGGTCAGAGTGGGGGGTGTTAGGTTTATTTTCGTTACGGAATTTCTTTTTCGATTTTTAGATTTTTTCGATTCTTCAATTTTTCAATTTTTCAATTTTTCAATTTTTCAATTTTTCAATTTTTCAATTTTTCAATTTTTCAATTTTTCAATTTTTCAATTTTTCAATTTTTCAATTTTTCAATTTTTCAATTTTTCAATTTTTCAATTTTTCAATTTTTCAATTTTTCAATTTTTCAATTTTTCAATTTTTCGATTTTCTTTTATTGAATAAATTGTTTAATTCCGCACCGCTGTGCCGGTCGGAGTGGGGGGTGTTAGGTTTATTTTCGTTACGGAATTTCTTGATTCGGTCGCCGCGCTTAAAGCCCGCGCTATGCAATAGCTTAAAAACTGTAAACCTCAAAAAGATCTAAACTAATAACGGGAACGGGAGCACAAAAAACAGTCTTTTTCAAGACTTATCCTTTACACCTATCCCATATTTTACTATTTAAAGAAGATACCAACGCCCAGCGACAGCTGATTCCAATAATTAGAGTCGTTGAGGTAATAAAGAGTCATTTAAAACAAAAAAATCGCTCAAAAAGCGGTTAAACTAATCACGCAAAAAACAGTCTTTTTTCAAAACTTATCCTTTACGCATATCCCAAATTTTGTATTTAAAAAAGATGCCCAACATTGTAATTGAGAATACTTTTTTTTGCATAGGCACATTGCCATTCAGCCAGACACAGATCTACCCAAGAATATTTCCTAACAGCAAGAGGTGTAAGAAGAAGAAAAACAATATAGGACGGGGACACTCGCTTCTCGTCCAGGGACCCATCAGGACGTTTTTTTTTAATAGACAAACAAAATTAGGCCTCGGTAAGAGGGTAAACAAATAGGTAAAATCTTGGTGTCTTTCAGAAATTGTAAGAGGCAGTTGATATCATCAGAAAAATGTGTTAAAGCTGTTTCAATATTTAAGGGAGATGGAATGTTATTTTTTATAAGATTCATATAAAGCGTGTTTGAATGTACTGGGTAATTCTTGCATTCGAAGAAAACGTGATTAAGGTCTCCGGTTGTTTCACAAAATTCGCAATTTTCATCTTCTTTTACATTAATTTTAAACAAGTGTTTGGGATAACTGGCATGACCAAATCTGGGTCTATCTTGGAATTATATGATTTTTAAACCAGAGTGAGTTTGGAATATGTCTTTGAATTTTAGTGTACTGATTCGAATAAGTGCAACAGAATTGTGACCAATCATGTCTCCATTTTCTCATATTGTTGGATTTTATCAAGGCGACAATATCTGGGCTACAGATGTTATGAATGGTGTTGGTTCCTTTTTTTATTGCAGATTTTGCTAGCATATCAACATATTCATTGTGTTGAAGTCCAATATGAGCCTTTACCCATATAAAGCATATCTTTACGTTATTATTAGTTGGAACAATGCCTTTTAGATCAAGAAAATGTATGGATTAGAATTAAAATTTGGAATATCCAGAGCTACAACCGATTTTAAAACAGATAAAGAATCTGAAGCTGCTTTAGTGTTAGATTCTGTTACAAATTGTAAGGCTTCTAGTATCGCAATCGCTTCTGCAGTGTAACTAGAAAAATTATTAGCTAATTTGTAAAGAGCTTTAATATGTAGTATGCGCAACCAGTGCCTAAGTCTGACTTGGATGCATCGGTGTACATAACAGTATGTTCAGGAAAGCTATTTACAAAGGAGTAGATTTGAACAATTATGAGGATTTTCATCATAATTGGGTTGTCTAAGTAAGACTTTAGTAAAGAAACAAGGAAAGTCGGATGTAATGAAGAATTGGTCGAAAGAACCTAGGGAATCGAACGCTATCTCACAATTTTGAACAGCTTTACATAACGGCGGTGAGTTTTTATAAATCCAGTATTTATTTGTTAGATCATATGTATTAAGTTGAATAATTTCAGAAAATAAGGTTGAGTTATGTAAGAATGCCTTAACGAGAAATTTTTGACTTAGGAATTTTTGACTTAGGTATTCTATTCTATATTTAATGGGTGGCTCTACACCTTCGATATAAAGGGATTCAGTTTTAGTAGATTTCATAGCACCCAAGCATGTGCGTAGTACAGAATTTTGAAAAACTAACTTTTTCAGTAAAGAATTGTTGGCCGATCCATACAAAATACACCCATAGTCCAGTATAGATCGAATGTAGGATCTATAAAATAGTAAACCTGTATTAACATCGGCACCTAACCAAACTTTCAAGATAGATTTTAGAAAATTTAGACCTGTTTGACACCTGTTCAACGCATATTCAATGTGATGTTTCCACGTGAGCTTCTTATCGAAGATCATTCCAAGATATTTAGCGTGTGTTTGTAAAGGAAATTCTTGTTGTTTTAAATTAATTCAAAAAGGAAAAACTTGTATTTCGTGCAAAACTTTTTTATTATTCAATGCAAAGCGCTTTCGGCTTATTTGCCATCATCAGTGCTCATTGTCCACAACGTATCCAACAAGTTCCTGGTCATCCTCACTCCCAAAATTATATATTTCGGGATGTTTACAACTTGCTAAATCATAATTTTATTAATATTAATATTTTCAAATTTAAATTTATCTCTTCATTTTGGTTCAAGTTGTTTAACCGTTTCCACATGACAGTGGTGACAAGCGACACTGAAGTGTATATATATTTATATATATATATATTTACATCTTTCTATCAATCCCAAGCCAATTGGAGATTCTATCAAACCTGAACCACCCAAAAATAATAAAGTTGGATAAGTATATTTAATGTATATTGGAAACAGAGGGTCTCTTTATCTGTAATATGAAATGTATACTCTGAATATTTCATTAAAAAAATTTAATTTTTCTAAAGATTTTACTGGATCAGTGCAATCCTGAACCATTAGAAGATTGATACAATCTTGAACCATTTTATACAGTTTTGTTCACACTAATCGTACAATTCTGAACCTTCGCTCAGTTGCCAAATGTAAATTAAGTATGAAATCTACGATTTAGTGATACGAGAATAGTCATAAAATCTAACTGTTTATATAATTCTAAACTCTGAATTGAAATTTAAAATAATTTAAGTTGGATTATGTAAACACATTAAAATCACTCTTGTGACTAGGGCAGTTTGGTCGAGATATTAAGAGCAAACTAGATATATGGATGTATTTTCTCATAAATAGGAAATCCGATAAAAAAAACTTTTTAAATAAAATACTTACAATTTACGATTTTTCCTTACTTTTGCAATTAAAAAAAATTAACAGGTAAGATAAAAAATTAATTTTTGACATTTTACAATAAACCAGATTTACAACGCTTTCCTATAAAAATCTTACCCCCCACCATCCCATAGAGGGAGAATGGGGGTGGTATTCCCAAAATATTAGGTTAAAACTTTTTAAATAAAACAGTTTGAATTCCAAAATTTGGTCAAAATGATAGGGGTAAATTTTTATAAAAAAAAGTTAAAACTTATGTCTTTTACAAATGTACCAAAAATAAGAGTTTTATCTCCTCAGTGATGATTTTTATAAATAATATCAAGTTGTTTGTTGCCGTTCATTCTGATAATCAAAATTTTATTTGGAATCATACCACATATGGCTGACAATTTAAAAACTTACGAAAACTTATATCTCATGAACTGGATGTAAGAAAAAAATTAAAATCTGGGAACTTGCAAGATGTCTTGGGGCTCATTTAGCTATTCCTATTGACCGGAAATAGATCTTAAGTCGCTTATTTTAAATACGGCATCCTATTATTACAAATTTGAATTTTACTTCAGATTCTGGGCAGGTTTTATGTATCATATCATATGCCGAAGTCAGAGCGATTTTACATATTTTAGTTTTTATGTCAAAAATGACGTTGGTAAGCCCTCATATAATTATCAGTTAGTCCTATAAAGAAGTCCTTATATCTACTTCGGATTGGATTCCTTGGGTTTAAGGTTTAAAATGAGATTAAGAAAACTGCCAAAAATCGATTTTTCAAATGGAACAACCCATTTTTCTTATTTTGTAGTATTTAGCATCTAAAATAAAGGTAACCTTGTATAAAGTCGTCCACAGGGTGGTCCGTTAATAATGAGATTCAGAGCTACTTTATAAAAGTATTGCGATATAACACAATTTACCTTAGTTCAATTTTTGATATTAAAGAATATACATAGTGTTAAAATAGATACATTTATATCAGTATTTTTGATTGAAATATTTGACACTTCATTTTATTAAGTATCTACTTTAACACCTTATAATATCTTCAATATCCAGAATTGAACAAAGGTAAATTTATATATCGCAAGATTTTTATGCAAGGAATTTATAGATGTTCTGTGTCCCATTGTTAACGGACCATCTTGTAGACAACCTTATTTTTTATACTTTATTTTCGATACTAAATACTATAAAATGAGAAAAATGTGAATTTCCATAAAAAATTTTGTTTGTAGTTGTCTCAATCTTATTTTAAACCTTATTTTTGAACAGTCTGCATGATTAGTTGTCTAAATATAAAAAAATCTATTAATGAGATTTTTTTAACAAGGAATCCAACCCAAATTAACCAATAAGATCTCTGGTCCTCTCATTTCTTCTTAATCTACTTTGGACCACTTTAAGATATGGACAATATTTGGAAATAAAACAATATTATTTTTGAAATAGGTAAGATACGCAGCTTTTAGTTCTTACATGTCAAGTCAGCGGCGGTAAGTCCCCAAACACAAATACGTCGAAATTAACAGTCGGGTATTTACAAAAGTTCAAGCATATACAGTGTGTCCACTTAAGTTCGCAGCATATGGGAAACTTTTTTATTATTAACTTTATGAAAAAAGTTTTTCTTCACAAAAAGTTCTGCAACTATCAGATATATTTTTACAATAGTATACGAGATATATCAAATAATATGAATTTAGCTGTAAAATAAAGTACCTTTATTTTTGATAAATCACGTATACGACTGATAAAATTTGATATTTGATGGTTGCATTTTACGTTTTAGACCATGCTCGACTTTTTATGAAAAATAACTTTTTTCATAAAATTAGAAATAAAAAAGGTTTCTGCATATAGTAAGACGAGGATGGTCTCAAACCTAAAATACTACCATCAGATATCAAATTTTATCAGTCGTATACGAGGTTTGTCAAAAATAAAGATATTTTACTCTTCAGCAAAATTACCTATTTGACATATCTCGTATACTACTGTAAAAATTTAATATATCATAGTTGCATTTTAGGTTTCAGACCATTTCGACCTTTTTATGAAAAATAACTAAATGAAAATATTTTTTCCTTCGACCACTTAGGAAAGTGACACATATCACACTATATAGTCCTATGGAAAGTGCCCTATATCACACACGTATGAATAAGAATTTACTTTCCACCCGTGTACGAATATGCTACTTTCCGCAGCAGCTGTCACAAAATGTCAAACACATCATTTCTATTTTGATCTATGTTATGTCCATATTAATTCTAAAATCGATATTATGATTAAATTATTAAAATTGACGATTAACTTATATTTATTTTTAACAATTATTAAAATAATTTTAAAATAACTACATACATATCATTATTTTGGCTTTTTATTCTGTTTAAACTTAAAATCGAATTAAAAATGCATTTGACATAAGACCTATTAGCTCAGGTTTTAGGGTAGTTGCAATTTGAACTTTGGCTTACACGACGGGTCCGCGGACCCGCGTTCAAAACTTGGTGGTTGCAGAATTTTTTTTTGTTTTTTAATTTTTGTTTCGAAAAATATGAAAATTGCATAAATACAATTATTGTTGATTATTTTTAAGTAGGAAAAATATTGTACATCACTTGTGTGAAAAGTAATTTTCCACACTGGTGTGATAGTCGCACTCGGCTTGTGCCTCGTGCGACAATATTTTCCACTCGTGTGAATAATGTCACTTTCCACACACGTAATGTAATATACTATACTTGTTTCTTTCGACTTACTTCTGTTTTGAATGATTCCTACAAAACGGAAAGCACATAAAATGTTTGTAAATACGCAATGTTGCCACATTCACTGGCTCAAGATGATACGGAATTACTTTCAATACGTATATATAATTATATACCGCAAATACCTACCTAAGCGCCGCAAGCGTCAAATTGTTGAACTACATATTGGAGTTTCGTATGTTCCTGAACCAATAAAAAAGGGGGAATATCCGGCAATGTGTTGGGCCCGAAGATTTGAAAACATAATTTACAGATTCCTTTATTATGGAACTATTACAATCAAGTTTCACTTTAAGCATAGAGTGGGTATTAAATAATTTAACACAGCAAAACAAACTTGAACCAATATACTGGTTCAGGTTTGTGATGGTGGTTCAAGTTTGTTAACCCAAGTTACTACTTCTGGTTCAGGTTTGGATGGTTACCGTAAATATATATATATATATATATATATATATATATATATATATATATATATATATATATATATATATATATTGTAATGGGGGAATGTTAATTGTGTAATATATAGCACTACGTTGGGATGTTATAATCGTAATGAGCTTTAAATAATTTAAATCACAAATCATCATCCTCCTCCATACAAATACTTAATGCTCCGGCTGAAATGTTATCTGATGCAATTAATGAAAAGATATGACTCAATTCTTTTAACTAATGGGTTTAAAAATTTTCATCCATGTATTTAAGACACTTACCTCTGTACCTCGTATATTGTCAGCTCTTGTATTGAAATAAAAATAAGTAAAAGTTTGAGACTCTGTGTATAACTTGTAGTTTTATTTAAAATAATTGATATCAGGGTTTAGTGCGAGTTCAAAAATTCTTTGTAACTAATGTGGGAAAAAGAAACAGAATATTGTTACATAAATGTAAAAATTAACATAGAAACAAAAATAATAAAATAATTCGTCATTTAACGATCGATTCTTGGATCGAAAATGGCGCATTATACTATAAAAATACAGTTACCTATCGAACTTAATATTCTACCCACCGTACGGCGCTTTTAAATACGTAAGTAGATCTCTTTTGACCGGCTATATGGTAATTTCTCAAGTCGGACAAGAGATGGCTTATATAAAATTCTAACCTAATCAATCAGATTGTCTAAAAAACATTGTGATGTTATTTTGTACAAAAAATAGAAAGATTTATCGTCTTTACTAAGTACTCAATTTGGTAAGTACTTTCTTTTATAATTGGTCACTAATGATAGTTTTTAATTAAAATACCTGTATAGCACTGTGAAATATGAGATGTCCAAGTGTTAAACTTATTTCTTTTCAGCGTCCATAACAGAAGGATGCTACAAGTACCTGGGAGAAATGGAGGCCTTACGTCTTGTATTCCGATGCATACAGCGGTGATCGACGACTTCCTGGGGACTCTTCTTCGGGCAGTTTTACATATTGCGTGGGTAAGTTAAATTTAATATTACCTTTGACATTTATACACTAGTTAATCGTTTATACATAAACATTGAAGATTTAATATTTCTGTCTCTTTATTTTTAGGAAAAAGGAGTTTGGAGAGGAAATTAGAAGGAAAAAATTTTTGTGTCCTTCCTCTTTCGTTACTTTTTTTAGAACTTCTTTTGTTTCAACAACAAAATTCTGATTTGGATTTTTGAATCAAGTTGGATGAAAAAGTAATTAGCCAATCAAAATTTTGACAGTTTAGTTACATCTTTAAAATTAGATTATTGGATTTTTAAAGGTGAGTTTATTTAAACGGCTTATTTCATAATTTCGATGATAATTTATCGTTCATTAATTAATAGGTTATTTTGAAATCCGTGTTGTAATTTTTTTACAAATTTACATTTTAAAAATTATAATTTTCGTGTGGTAACATTGTCTCACTACATTTAGTTAC